>VWYE01023273.1:104364-129693 GCA_013398995.1 Alaudala cheleensis
TTTATATCTCTCTCTATGTGTGTGTATGTGTGTATCAAGGTCTCAGTCCTTCCAGGGAGAAGGTGCGGGGGATGCTGCCCCGGGGGCAGGTGGGCTCGGCGCTGGGCTCCGCTGCGCTGCGCTGCGCTGGGGGCTCCCGCCGCGCCCGCCCCGGCCGCTCTGGGAGCCACCGGCTCGGTTCTGCACTTTTATTTCGCGAGGCTTTCCACCCCTCAGGAAAAAAAAAAAAAAAAAAAAAAAAAAANAAAAAAAAAAAAAAAAGGAAAGAAAAAAAATCAGTCACTTCGCCTCGGATGGGATATCCAAGTAAGTAAGCACAGCCCCTTTCCTGCATCTGACATTTTACATAGATAATTAACTCCACATTTTTTTCCTGAGGGAAGTTAAAAAAAAAAAAAAGAGAGTTAGGAACTAAAGTTTTTTCTCGCAGACGAGAAGGAGGGAGCCTCTAGCGTTCGTTCATACAGGAGTGCAGGGGGGAAAAGGAAAACAACCAGCCGATCCAAGGCTGGAGGACTCCCGAAAGCTGGGAACGGTGCAAGGGGCAGAAAACTAACAACAAATAACTTCATAAACATTTAAACATTTTCCTCTTTTTTTTTTTTTTTCCTTCCTGCCCTCCAGCTCTGTTCCGTGTGCTGAACAGAGGACGGGACATGATGTGTGTGGCACCCATAGACCCTGGCAGACCCCAGTAGGGGCTGAAGTTTGGCTGTGCCACCCTGCCAGGTGCCATCGCCGAACCGTGGCAGCTCTGCCCTCCCTGCAGCAGCACCTCCATCAAACGAGTGTAACGAGAGCTGGGTGAGGGATTGTTGTGTTGGTTAATCCCTCGTTTGGTCTAATTAAAAATCATCAAGGAAGTAAAGGAAAGGTTTCCCAGAAACCCGAGCTGGCAGGAGGGCAATGCTCTCCTCTGAGCAGGGGTGCAGGAGGTGCGGAGAGAGCTGCTCAGGACAGTGATGAACAACTTCTCCTCTTATTTTTGGGGCGTGCATTTGAGCTCGGGCTCTCACCTGTGTGCCGGCACATTTCCTGCTGCATCCCTGGTGTTTCCCAGGCAGGGAGGGCAGGGAGAGCCCCCCAGCAAGGCCCCCACCCTTCCCTGCTGCTCCTCCCGGAGAGTGCCTGGGCACGGGCAGGTTTTCCAGGAATCTGTTTGGACACATTCTTGGGCACACTGAGACCGGCCCAGGAGGGAGGAAGAAAGTGAAGTATTTTCAAATTTTCTATGTGTAAAAAGAAAGGGGAAAACAGGCCTTGGATGTTCCCCCAGTTCTTTCATTAAGCCTCAGTGATGCCTCAGTGAGGTGAAATCAGATGCCACCTCCCACCTCGCTGTTGAGGGGACTCTTCTGCCAATTATCACCCCTTGGCACTGAATACAAAACCATCACTTTTGGCCCAAAATGGTGCCAGTCACCCACCCAGGGGACCAAGCTGCCCATGAAGGACACATCTCAAGGACTCTGTCTTTCCCCTGAGCGTGGCAGAGGTGTGGGTGCCTAATTTAGGCTCCTTGGATGCCTGGAGCAAGTGGAAAGAATCTTCACATGGGAATTCTCCCCCAGCTGTGGGCACACTGCCCAGTCCAGCTCACGTCCACTCTGGGGCCAAGCACTCACCTTCCCCTCACCCTTCAGAGCCTGGCTCTGCCTAGAGGAGCCCACAGATTCCAGCAGCTGGCTCCAGCCTCCCCACATGCCCAAATCTGCTGATTCCCTGGGTTAAGTTCCATTTTGTGTTCAAAGCAAGGAGAAAAAAAAAATTGAAACTTATCATTGTAACAGCAAATAAAAAAAAAAAGGCTTTCTTGTAATTTCGGAGAAATTGGAGTTTTGGTTTTGTATTTGCATTTACAAGACCCCTCAGGCTACTTATGTTTGCATTTTCATAACAAAAAGATTGTGCTGTTAATTGATGCAAGCCAGGGCACACAAATCTGAACCTTAGACAATTTCTTAAGGGAGCAGCAGCCACCACAATTGCCCAGTTCACATTTGACAATGGGTAAGTCAGCAGTGCCAAAAAGCAACTTCTGTGCCTCTGTCAATTATAGGCAAGAGATTCATTGCTAATAATTAATTGTTTATTCATAAATGCATTTATCAAATACACCATGCAACAGTATCCCTCAAGACCTCAGCTTTTCCTTTCAGTCAGTCTTGAAATTCTCACTGTGGACTGAGATTTTGCTTTCTATAAATTATTTGAACTGAGTTTGTACTACTAGTGAATTTTTCTCTGCATTTTTGAAGAAATACTGATTTTCACCACCTTCCCACCCCAGCTGGGCCAAACCTCTGGTGAACAAGGAATAAATACCTTGATATAATTTCAGGGAAGATCAACAATTGTTGCACTTTTTTTGAAAGAACACTTGTTCTTTCCCAGATTTATTTCCTAGTCCAACAATTTGAAATGGGGAATTGAGTTTTATTCATTCTGTCTTGTCATTTTAAGAGAATTATCTCTTTGAGGCTATCCCTGGAATGGGCAAAGGGTCAGGAACCTGTTGCTGCCCCTTTTATCTTTGTATCAGTGGGACAGGACTATGTGGAAACCTGTTTATGGAATGTCAAGAACTTAAAAATTGAGAGAAGGTTTTATTCATACCTTACTCACTCATCATGAGCAGTCAACATGATCCTGGCCAAAGGGTATCTGCCAGAAAGAAAAAACCCAAACCAAACCAAAAAACAACAGTTAAAATGTTCTTTTTCTTTCTTTCTTCTCCATAGTAGAGGGTGCTCAAGTGGGACAGTAAGGTCTGGTTTGGGGCAAGAGGAGCTCAAACCTTTTGCTTGAGAGGTTCTGAGAGCTTGTGTTTCCACCAGGTGCACAGGGTTGGTGTGGGGAGAGAGAAGGGAAGGGAGAAGGCTCCAGATTCTGCTCTGAGGCTCACGGAAGTCGTTTATCCCACACATTATTTAACGTAAAATAACTCTTTGCTGGAGCAGGGAGTGAGCCTGTAGCCTGCCCTTATGGTCCTGCTTACCCCACCCTGCTCCCCTTGGCCCAGCACAGCTTTAAGGTGTCCCTACAATGTGTTCCATCAGCTCTGGGATGCAGAGACAGCTGGGCAGCAGCAGTGCCCTTGGCCAGCACCATCCCTGTGCTCCTGGGGCTGCTCCTTGGCCAGGCAGGATGTGGCCCTGGGCTGCTCCACTTAAAAGTGTAGGGTATCCCAGAATCCTGGAGTGGTCTGGGTTGGAGGGGACCATAAAGCTCATCTCATTCCCCGTGGGCAGGGACATCTTCCACCATCCCAGGCTGCTCCAAGCCCCATCCAGCCTGGCCTTGAGCATTTCCAGGAATGGGGCAGCCACAGCTTCTCTGGGAAAGCTGTGCCAGGGCCTCACCACCCTCACAGGGAAGAATTTCTTCCTCGTACCTAATATAACCCTGCCCTCTGTCAGTTCAAGGCCATTCCCCCTTCTATGTCCTTGTCCAAAGTCCCACTGCACTTCTCTTGGATCCCCTTTAGGTGCTGGAGGGGGTTCTAAGGTCTCCCTGAAGTCTTCTGTTCTCCAGGTTGCAACTCCTCTGCTCTTCCTGATGTGCTGCAAACACAGATGCTGTTGCAGAGCAGTTTGATGCCTGAAGTGTGCCCAGTGGGATGCTCATTTTGATGCACTGCCCAGTTCCAAGCCACCCTTTTCCCCTCAGACCTACAGCCAGGTTTTCCTTGGGAACCCGCTTTGCTGTTCTGTCACAGGGAGGATTTTGGCAGCAACTCTTCTGGGAGAGGGGACACGGCCGTGTGGGAGGACCAGGCCCTGCCTATTGTATTTCTTGGAGCTGCTAATGACCATGGCTACAGCAATCCTAAAATAAGAAAGGGAGCTGATTGTTATCCGTTATCTGAGATTGTTCCCCACCGAAGGGGGAAATCGGAGCACAGTTACGTGCTGCACATCAGGTGGCCTGAGCTGGAGTCATGAGGCAGAAATACCAGTAAACTTCTGAAAAGTCCAAAGCTCAACCACCACTACCCTGTTCAGGGGTATTTTTAGCATCACCAGCTGCTGCTGGCGAGAAAATACCCTCAGAGGGGCTGTGAGTGGGGGCACTGCCCTGCCCTCCCCGTGGCAGGAGGAGGTTGAGGGCAGGACACCTGCTGTGTCCCCTGCCAGTGTCCCCATGCTGGACACCGTCCCCGGCGCCAGGCTGTCCAACCTGCACAGTCAACACTGCCCTGTTAAATTTTTACAAAGGCTTGGAGTTAGGCCTGCCATTGCAGAGAAAGGCAAATAAAAGTGAAATCCGAAGGGGGCCCAGTCCTGCCCTCCCCAGTGCGGCTGGGAAGGATCAAGCCTCGTAAACCTTCAGGTCATTAAAAAGAATTAGCTGATAAATGTCATCCTGATGCTGCTCGGGAAGTTGGGGACCCAGGCTGATGGCGGCCAGCAGGGTCAGCCCTCAGGCACGTGCCTCAGTGACCCCAAGGGTGGGACATTCTGTGGCCACGGACCCGTTCCTGGCATCGCAAATCGCTCAGGGTCAGCAACATTCAATTTGCCAACAACCTAAAGTCCAGTCCGTGTTGAAACCGGCATCTGTATTCCTGCCAAGTTTCACAACCCTGATGTTTCTCCCTAATTTAATTTAGTTCCCCTAAATCTTGCTGGCTCTTGACACGATTGGAGGATTTCAATTCAGATTATTACAAAAATGGGGGGGAAAGGAAATAAATTTCAAATTACATTATCACAAAAAACAGCTTGAAAATGTGAGCTCGAAATCTCATCCGAAAGATCAAAACACAGGAGCGGTAATAAAGGACATTAATTGATTTAAGATTTTCGAAAGACCAAATCCCATGATTTGAAGGAGCCTGATTTATAATTTGGGGACACTGGGGACTGGTAACACCGTGTGTACAGCCACGGCTGTGCCTGCCTTTCGTCTGCCATCCCTGTCCTCGAAAAAGAGAATAACAGCACCATCTACTGCCATTCCTCAGCATTCGCTTGGGAATGCCGAACTCCGGCTCCATCAAAGCACCTCAGCAGGTCACGGCCCAAGTATCGACAGAGAAACGAGCAAACTCGGGCTGCAAAAATCAAAAATCAGCGGTCTGAATTACTACCGATGCGTGCTAATTATGAAAAAATTTCAGGCCTCAGTGATAGACTTTCCCCCAAAAAACTTGCAGCATTGAGAAAAAGCCTTTCAACAGACCAGCATTTCCATGTATTTTCAGCATTTTCGTGTATTTCCCCCAAAACCCTTTCATGTGTTTATTAGCGCGGCCTCGAAGCGCTGTCTGTGGAATCCCCAGTTTCTACCGCGGGCGGGCATTTTCACCGTCAAACAGCAGCTCATGAAAAGAGGTGGAACATCACCCTCGTTTCCAGCCTGGTAAAATCCGGGTCTGTGCTCGGGGCTGGCCAGCTCCCAGCAGTTTGTTTGAAAGTCAAGAATGTGCCACGGTTTAATTACGCCGCTAGGCCGGGGCCTAAATGAAAGCCCCGTTATAAGGAGCAGTCTCCGAGGAGAGGTTCCCCCTGCTCGGGTTTTTCTCCCCGAATTGATTACTGGTTAACTCGGGGTAGTTAACACGTTTGTAATGTCTGGTCCGGGCACTTCCCAGGCATTTTGTTGCAGGATGCAAACATTTGTGGTTTGTAAAGTAAACAGGCCCGCCGACATTTTTTCGGCCTGGATTTATTTCTGGTCGCAAACCGTCTCAATGGCCCGGTTGAAAACGCTCCTCATCCCGGTGAAAAGTGAAAGAAAAATTAATATCTTTTTTTCCACGTCTAGACCAGGCCGTTTTTATGGGCCACCCCCACGGGTCTTGGCATCACCTTCAAAGGGTGAAGCCCTGGCGATGAACACGGCTGGGCAGGTGTGTGGTGGCCACCGTGGGGCAGCAGGAAAAAGGGATGCTGAGCGGGAGGTTGTGCCTTCCCAAAGCGAATCCAGACTCTGCTCCCATGGGATGGTGCTGGGGGGATCTGTGTGTGTAGCTGGGGAAGCAGAGAGAGGCTTTTGAAAGACATCACAACTGAAAAAAAGTGGAGTAAGATTGGGGCTCATCAAGTGATGAAGCAGCGCAAGGAAAAAGTGAAGCACGCACCCCTCCCCATGTGGGGATCCCTCTGTCTATCCTGTCTTGCAGAATTATACAAGAAATGGAGTTTCACCAGGGAAGAGCTCCAGCATCACCCCTCACGTGAGCTGCGAGGGCCAGGCCAGCAATTTGTATACAATGCACAAGTCCCTGGGCTTATCTGCTCCCAAGTCTCTCTATCTTGGTAGGTCATTGTCCACCAGCCTCAAGAATCTCAATGTGTTTGCCAGGGACAGGCTGGACCCTCCCCAAATATTTGCTCCAGCACACAGACTGGGTTTGGGGTAACCCTGGTCATCCATCCGTGCCGTGCAGTGCCAGGGGGGTGTAAAGGAGATGCACAGCTCAGTTCTGCCATGGAAAAGCTTCCCTGCCTCTGCAGCAAAACAAGGAGAAAAGAGGTTTTTCAGGCACAGCCCTGCAACGCTGTGGCTGAGCCAGGTTGTGCCATGTGGTGACAAAATTTAATGGTTGCACTTGAGCAGGAGGGGAGGACCTCAGTGGGCTCTGAATTCTGCACCTTCAAGGGGCACAGCACACACACAAAATCTCACCAGCAGCCTTCAAAGCCTGCTCTTTGCTCCCATTTATCTTATCTAGTGCTCCACTGAAGCATGGATTTACATAATACACACCTAATATATTAATGTTGCTATTCATCGAGAGGATCTTGACACTGTTTTCTTTGAAAGTCTTGCCAGAAACGATCAGGCTCCTTGAAACACAAGAGGTTTTTATAGCTCTGAAAAGGATTTTCTCCCCCATTTGTATTCTGAATCCTTTCACAGAGGCTGTTTGCTTCTGTGATAAGAGCCAGGCCCAAAACTGAGTGGTAGGATCCACAGTTTGGGTTAGTAGCACATTACAAAACTGCAACACTCCAATTACTGACTCAGCATAAAGCAGTTGTTTCACACCCCCTTTCTAGCTGCAATTCTTTCACCAAAAATTATCTTGCAACACAACAACACAGCCTTTAAACCGAAAAGCCTTGTCACACTTGTCACACATATTTCCAGTTTAAAAACATTTTCATTTTCCCTCTAAGTTTACAAACTTCCCCTCTTGCTTCAGTTTTCTCTGCCAGTTTAATTTTGCTTGGCACACTGGATTTCCAAAGGCTGAAGAAATGTCTCTAAGGAAGAAAAAAAATCTGTTCAAGTTATGATACTGACCTTAATGCAGCTCAAATGACTTTACAAATGCACACAAGGTTGCCTTGCAGACCACAGCATCAAACCATTAGAAGGAGGCTATTCTCCCTGTAAAGCCAAGCAGATTCCCTGGGATATATATCCAGCCTATCTTTTCCTTTATTTTGAATGGGATGAAGAAAAACTTGCTTCTACATGAATTTTTGGGCATAAATTATTCTTCCGCCCAAAGGTGGACTAAGAAAAATGAGAAGCACAGTGCCCATTTTATTTTAAATAGCGACAATGGTCAAAGCTTGGAACACTATTTTGAGTATTGGGTTAGTGGTTGATCTTTCTACCTTCATGTCTTGCTTTGTGGTGCAGCTGAACACAAAGTATTGGGCTCAGTACAGGAGGAGAATGAAATTAGGTGGCTTCAGCTATCCAGAGACTCAGACCATGGCATTAATGGTCTCTTCTGAACTTCAAAATCTGCAAATTTGCTCTGAATCAGGGATTATGAAATAGCAAAGAGCAAATCCCTTTAAAATTAGCAGTAAATGTCAGGGACTACGCTTTAAGCACACAAAGACACAGGTTCACTGACAGCCATTGCCCAACAGCCCACAAATAACTCGAGTGCTCCATCACAGACCCTTTATCTCCTTTATCAGAATTGCCAACATCAAACACTGAATGTCAAAATCCTCCTCTTTCCAAACCACGAGACTATTTTGAAACACTGGGATTCAAAAATGAAAGAAAAGGACACCTCCCCCCCGAAAATGATGCATTTTGGGTTCTCATTTTACTTGTCCTCACCTGCCCACCTTTTCCCACCACGCTCCCACCTTTAGACCCTCCTGCCTTCAGCAAATCCTCGTGCCACCAGCTGCTGGGAAAGTGGGGCAAAATGCTCTTGGGGTGACAAACCCAGCAGCAAAAGCACAAATCACACAAGTCTGAGAAGGAGCAGTTCTCATTTGGGTTTGTTTCCCTCTCCTCTTCAGGGACCACCAACCTGGATGGCTCTGTGACTGCGTGTGCTTCTGTGGGTGCCTGACAAGCAGCCCAAAAAATACTGGGAGGTCATGACAGGCATTAAGGAACCTGGCTCTGATTCTACTCTTTTCTACTGATTTTGTTCTTTTCACTTGGATGAAAAGCTCCTAATAATGGCCCTCAAAGAGAAAACATGAATCACAGAATGGTTTGGGTTGGAAGGGGCCGTAAAGATCATCTTGTTCCAGCCCTTGCCATGGGCAGGGAAACCTTCCACTATCCCAGGCTGCTCCAAACCCTCTCCAACCTGGCCTTGGACACTTCCAGGGATGGGGCAGCCACAGCTTCTCTGGGCACCCTGTGCCAGGGCCTGCCCACCCTCACAGGGAATAATTTCTTCCTGCTATCTAATCCACCCCTGCCCTCTGTCAGTGTGAAGCCATTGCCCCTTGTCCTCTCCATGTCCTTGTCCTAAGTCCCTCTCCAGCTCTCCTAGAGGCTCTTTAGGCCCTAGAAGAGGCTTTAAGGTCGGTTTGGAGCCATCTCCAGGCTGAACACCCACAGCTCTCCTGGGGTTCTGCAGCCCTCAGATGATCTTTGTGGCTGGACTCACTCCAGCAGCTCCATGTCTTTTTATGGACACTCCACGTGGCTTTTTCCTATTTCTTGACCCATTCCTGCGCATGTTTTCCATGCTCAGACAGCACCCCCATGGCTGAGAAGCTGCTGTTCCCTGTACCACACACCCCACCTGAAGGCAAGAAAGAGAACAGACCGAAAGAGAAAAAGAGCAAAGGAGAACAGAACTTAAAACTCACATGAAAAACAATTGCATAAAAGGGGAATCTTGCTTCCTAAAATAGGCTGGCACCAGGCTGTAACATGAGACCCTTTTGCTGATGCCAGATGAGGAGAGTGAGCTCAACATGACCGCCTGCCCTCACAAGAACTCAGCCTGGACAACACAGAGCTCTCTCTGCTGTGGCTTAAAGACCTTTGATTTCAGAAGAAAGCAATAAACAGCACCTTGCTTCAAAAGTTTCACGATCCATAGAAATTAAACTGGGCCAGTTCAAAAGGCTATTATTAATGTGCCTTCTTGTGCAGATATGATCTCAAGAAAAACACACATCTAGGACTAATAATAACAAATAATAGAGTTATTCATACAGCTGCTGCTTACACGATGGCAATTTCCCCATAATTGCAGGCACAGGGAATGGGCACACAAACAGCAGTCTGTAGTGCCTCTGCCTACTCAGGGCTTGGGTTGAAGCTGTTTCTCGTAGGTACATATACTTTTGGGAAGGGAAGTATTTCAAACTCCAGCAGAACCTCCATACAGCTCTCCTGCATCCCTGCTTAATGCTGTGTTCACACCAGGAAAACACAAGGAGAAGAAAAACAAAAGGCATGGACACAAAGGTGTTTCAGAGGGAGAATGGTTTCTGGGCAGTGGTGAGATATTAATGCCTGAGAACCCTTTGCTCAGCTGGAGACAGAGTAAAAAGGCTCAGGAGAGGTGGCTGTAAAGTCACCTCCTGGACCTCGGCAGCCTCCTCAGCAGGGCCAGGGCACAGGAAATGGTGCTGGCAATCACACAGTGCTCATTAAGTTGTTAAAGTCACCTGCAGAGTGCAAACAGGGCAGGGAGGCAGCTTTGTGTCTCTCCCGTGGCTCCCACACCTCCAGGCAGGCACCCACGGCCACGTAACCCTCGCCTGTCTGCTCCTCACACCTTTGGGTGCATTTGAGCCCCTTCCTGGGTGCTGGCCCTCAGTGCCACTGCCCTGAGCCAGGGGTCAAGCACAGCTGCCTCTTCTGAGGAACTTGTTCGTGGCCATGGCTGAGTTGAGAGGTGGTAAAAGCAAACAATTTGCTGTCCAAGCTGGAGGGCTGGGGAGGGGCTAATCCTACCTTCCACCCAGGAGAGCACAGATGGGTGACAGGGAGAGATGCTGGCACTCCCCCTCCTCATCCCAGCAGGGAGACACCTGCAAGGTAAAGAGGAGGAAAGACCTCCCAGGCAAGGGTTGTCTCTCATGGTGCTTCTGCTTTCTCCCAAATTCCATCAACGGCCTAGGGATAATTTGGCTTATTTAGTAAACAAGGTGGATGATGCAAAGGTAATTCCCTCATTGGGAAATGTTTTCCAGCTCAGAGCAGCTGCATTTCCAGCCACCCCAGGCTGCACACCTTGGGTGACACCAAGGGACACCACACAAACAGCAACGTGTGCAGGGTGCTGTGTCCAAGCACCCAGGGGACTGGCAGCATTCAGAGGAAAAAGAGGATGGGTGAATGCATCCCTGCATGGAGGCTTGAATTTACCTTGACTTGTGGGTGGTGCCTTTGCTCTTCCCTCTGTCACATTATTTTCCTGTCCTGGCAGCCCAGCACTCAGCTGAGGTGGTGGAACAGACCTTGGAGGGGGCTGCACCACAGTGAGATGGCAGCAGGAGATGGGAAAGCTCCACCTCCTTTTTTCCTCATCCAGATGGGATCTTCATTTTTTAATCCAGCTGCCATTATAATTTCAGAGCCCAGGACTGCATTTGGGAGCCCAGATTCCCAACCTGGATGCCATCTAGTGCTGAGAGCAGAGGAAATTCCCAAGGTGCCTGGAGCTGCCAGGAGGAAAATCACCTCCACTCCTCTTCCAGGGCCTGCTGGCTCATGCCAGACTTTATTTCCCAAGACCCCACTGAAAATCCCCTGTGATTTGGGTTGATAAAATTTTTTTGACCACTTCTTTATCTACCTTTTTTTTTTCTTCTCTAATACAGAAGAATTTCAGGAATAAGCAACCATTTTTGCAGCACAAACTCAGGAGATGGGACACATTTAAAAGGAAATATTTTCTGGAGTAATCTAAAATCTGTTTGGATGGTTTTGGTTTCCTGGAGATGAACCATCCAGCTGAAGGGCTGGAGTTGGTCCCATGGCCAGGTTGCAGGGGCTGAGGATCCTCAGTTAAACCCCAAGATCCAGGCACTCTAAGGAAGAGGGCAGTGCATTTTTCTCAATTTCAGCACTACCAATTTGTCCATTTTTCAGTGCTGCTGGCTGGGAGGTTTACATTGAATATTAGGAAAAATTTCTGATTTATTGGAATAGGCTGCTTGAGGGTAGTGATGGAGTCACCATCCCTGGAGGGATTTAAAATATGTGTAGATGTGGCACTTGGGGACATGGTGACCTTGGTGGTCCTGGGCTAGTAGCTTGACTCAATGACCTTAAAGGGCTTTTCCAACCTAAATGATTCCATAATTTTATGATTTTTTTCCTTGTGCTCTCTACAGAATGCCCACCCCACTGATGACCACAACACATACCAGCCCATAAAGTCCTTCCACCACCCAGACTCAGTTCCCAAAAGCATCATGAGGCTCTTTGGGGTGAAAAACCTCCCTCCTCCCCCACACCCCAGATCCCAGGAGCGCATACCTCCCATGTTCTGGGTGCTCCCAGAGACCAGCCCAGGTCTGTCTCACCCAGCCCAGGTCTCACCTCTGCACTGCAACGCAGACATATCCCCAGGGCATGTCTATCCACCCCGCTCAGGCTGCTCTGGAGCTGGCAGGGAGCAAGTCAGGTCTGGTTTGGGAAGCTGCTGAATGGTTCTGGGGTGCAGAGCCAGCTGAATTTGCCTGGGCACTGTGGCAGCAGCTCAGCAGCTCAGGGCCAGGGCAGGAGGCTGCACAGAACTGCTCCTCCACAGCCTCCTGCTCTTCCACAGCTCCCCATGGCTCCCCAAGAGCTGTGGCACACTCCCACCCACCCATCCTCCTGCTTTCCTCTGCTCCTGCTGGCATCTTGCCCTCCCAAAGCTGGCATTTCCCTGCTCTTTCTGCAACGAAGCCACCAGGAGCATTCGGGTACCTCTGGGGTCGTGCCTGGATCCTGCCCCTGTTTCAGGGGCACAGGGACTGAGCCTGCTCTGGGAGAAGCTGAAATGATTCACTTGCAGGCTTGCCTGCTGTTTTATTAACTCAGGTTGTTTTGTTTTGTTTTGTTTTGTTTTGTTTTGTTTTTCATTTGCAATTTCAAGTGGTGCAATTTTGGGATCAAAGCCCTGCCCTGCTCTAATGGCTCTGGCCTTCACATGCACAGGAGGCTCTGCCTTCAGGAAAGAGGGGAGACTCAGCCTCAGAGGAGGCAAAACTGGACTAAATGTTGCTCTCACTCATCCCCATCCAAAGTTAATTGGCTTTAATGTGGGAAGAGCATATACCTGCTCGACTGATCCTGGTCAGGCCAGGCCCTGCAGTGTATTTAGGAAAACTCACTGGATAGTGCTGCCTGTGGAAGAGCTGCAGTTACCTGAGGAGAGCAGGAGCAGCTGGAGAGTGTCCCGAATGGACAAACAGAGGGCAGGGCACAAGGCAGGGGGTTGCTCCATCCCCCACCAGCGAGAGGGACGTTTGTGTTGGGCTTCTGGAGCAATACTCAGCTGCAATTTGTTTAAAGATGCTGTGCACACACTCCATCTTGTTTCTTCAACAGATTACCAACAGTTTCATGTGTGCCCTTTCCTCCCCTGCTTCTGCAGGACAGGAAGATTTTAAATGGGGCCGTGGCTATCATAGAATCATGAAATAGTTTAAGTTGAACTTGAAGATCACCTACTTCCAACCCCCCTGCAATGAACAGGGACACCTTCCACTAGCCCAGGCTGCTCAGAGCGCTGTCCCACCTGCCCTTAAATTCTTCCAAGGATGGGGTATCCACCACCTCTCTGGACAACCTGTGCCAGTGTTTTACCACCCACATCATGAAAAGATTTCTTCCTTTTATCAAGTCTGAATAATTCCTCTTTTAATTTGAAACCACTACTCCTTGTCCTGTCACAACAGGCCCTGCTAAAATGTCTTTCCTCTTCAATTTTTGAGGTCCCCATCTAAGGTAGAACAGACCTCCCAGGCAGCTGGAGATGCTGATAGTTGTTGCCCAACATCATTCAACACATCAGGAAAAGCAGAAATTGTACCTGGGCAAACTCTGAAGATTAACCTCAGGTGAACCTGCACAGAAGGGTAGTGAGACTTCATTTTGTCTCAGACCTGCCATAGGAAAGCTTGGCTTAAACTGTTTAGGAATCGTTCTGTGATAAAATGGAGCCAAATCAGTCAGAAACAGGTGCATTTCTGCACAGCAGTTCTGGGCAGGAAAACAACAGGGCATGGGCAGAGCCAGTCTCACCAGTTGTATTGGAATGTAAGTGTGGTCTACAGGGCATGGATGAAATCCCCAGCCTGAGGGCACAGGAGAAGATCCTAAGGCTGCCCTGGCTGGCTCAGAGTCCACTCCCCTTTAGAACAGGCTCCCAGGACAACCCCTGAGCACTGCCCTCTCCCTTGGGTGCTGGCTGGGGCCATCTGATGTGTGACAGCTCAGGAGCCACTCTGAATCAGGAGCAAACCACCTCCAGATCTGAAATGAGCCCAGTCTTGTTCTCACAGACCCATTCCATCATTCCTCACTTACACAAAAAACACTCACTCTCTGTGTTCTCTCACATGAGGCAGCAAGCAGAAGCACCATGCTGAAAGGGGTCTCTTTCCTGTTAGAAGCTGCATTTATTTGTTGTGCTCGCTGTGTTTGATGTGTGTGCTGCTGATAAAACACAGGCTGTGGTTTAACAAATCACTGCAGCACTCCTGATCACAGCCCCTCTGAGCAGAGGGCTGCTGCATGCTGGGTGTTTCCTTATCTAATCTTTCACACTTCAGCATTTCTTCATGTAAAGCATCGATAATTAAAAATGCAGAAGGGGATGATCATGAGCAGAGATTAAAGAGCTTGAACAAAACAGTTGAAACAATAATAGCATTACATTACAGGGAACAATGTCTTCTATTAACTGACTGCTGTGCAACAGTGCTGAGGGATCCCAAGCTATGGCTCAAAATCCCTCTGTGTTAGGTGACAAGAGCTGCCATAAAAACCAGACAAACTCCCTACAGGATGCAAAAGGCAGCCCAGGCAGCTGTTTACATCTCCAATTTTTCTGACACAGATCCTTAATTTCTTCTTAGTTTTCTGCTGAATTCCAAAGGTTGATAAAAAGCTGCCTAAATCAAGATTTGAGGCTCTCTATTCTTCGAGCTACTCTGCATTTTACAAAAAAAGAGATTTACATCAGATGATACATCAGTTAAAAATAACTGGGAAATATCAAGTAATCATGAGTACATGTCCCACAGGTTTGCATATCTTGAATACTGAAATGACTCTCACTAAGCAGTGAGTCTCATTTTTGCCCTTGGAAATATCATACACAATTCCTTCTGTTTTGATGGGGGTTTTGCTTTGGAAAGTTGTCTTGATAGACACTGCTCAGTGTTTGTGTCAAAGAAGGCAGACCAAAAACCTCTGCTTTGCAGCTGGAGATATGAGGTTAGTTCTTGTGGGATTTTTTTCTTAGGATTCTGTGCTGGCTTTGGCTGAGGTAGAGTTAATTTTCTTTGTAGGAGTTAGTATGGAGCTGTATTTTGGATGGTGCTGAAAACTGTGTTGATAACACGGAGCCTCATCCTTCATAAAAACAGGAAAGCATTGGGCTCCAAATGAAGAATAAGCAGCAAGGAATCCAGACTTTCAGCTATGAGTTCTACCAAAAAAAAAAAAACCAAAAAAAAAAACCCCACAGGCTTTCTTCAGAGCCCCTCAAGAAGCACCAGGGCTGCCTTGAGAGTAAAAATTGCTCCTACTGCACATGGAGTCCCAGAAGCATCCCTGTACAAGAGCCCAAAACTGTCTTAAACTGCACTTGCAGCCATCAGCCAAAAATCCCATCTCCCATTCCCCACCTGAGTAGCTGCAATCACTGTAGAAAGGAGAAAAAGCAGCAGACACAATGTATTTGTCATTTATTACTGTGACTACAATTCCTCAACATCATTACACTCCTGGTAAAGGAATACTTCCTCCTAAAGCTCCCCTGGTGTGGCTCTGAACCATTCCCATGTGTTTTATTGCTGCATACCAGGGAGAAGAGCTCAGCACCTTCCTCTCCATGTCCCAGGAAGTTAATTCCAAATGAAACGAGCCCAACATCATCAGCCATTCCTCCTAGGATGTGCCTTCCAGCTTTGTTACCCTCCTCTGGATGCATTCAAGGACCTATAGAAGGAGGAGGACAGTTTAAAAAAATAAATTGAAAGAAACTAGTCAGACTGGACACTTTATAAAGGGAGAATAAAGNATAGAAGGAGGAGGACAGTTTAAAAAAATAAATTGAAAGAAACTAGTCAGACTGGACACTTTATAAACTGAGAATAGACTGACAACAAATATGGTCAAGTGAACATAGAGCATGAGGCAATTGAGCAACACACAATGAGGAATTCCACAAATAAAAAAGCCCTCAATGTAAGGATGCATTAATTTGTTCAGCTAATCCCTGAAATTCTACTTGCCCCAACTAATTTAATGCCTGAACCAGAATCTGAGATGCAGGCAGGGCAAGCAGAAAGGCACATCAGAAGAGGTGAAAAGGATCAAAAGCTGCATTTTTTTTTCCCACTATAACCTCTTGTATTTTACAGCTCTACCTCATCAGAGCCCATGATCACACGTGGGATAACCTTCAGCAGCCAGGTTTGCAGCTTGTCCTACAAGACATGCTGCCAATCACTGTATCAATCATTGCTCTCTCTATTTTTCTCATGCTTGTATTCCAGATCAGGCTTTCTCAGCAGAGCTGCTGCTCCCTCTCAAGGAGGGTTAAATGGTTTTCCAGCTGATCCTTGGCCACAGTTCCTTTCCACTCCAAGCAAGGGCCAAATCCGAGCCTGGCTCTGCGCCCTCTGCTTTCAGTATCACTCGATAAGTTCCTTTTGTCTGGAAAGCCCTTCAGATTTATGTCCCACTCCTCCCATGCAGAGATAAGAGCCAAATCCCAAGCACCTTGGCTGCACATGTGCGACTCAGATGCTGGGGGAGCACAGCAGGGCTCCCTTTCCACGTGCAGCCTTACAAGACCCAATCCTCTGTTGTTTCCTCCTTGTGACATACCCCAGCCTGGTCCAGACCCGTCACTGGGTGTCTCAACAGGACCTCATTTTGTACTAATTAAGCTTTGTCACTGTAATTCCTGCACAGCAATACGTGCTGGTGTGGGGCTCTCAGGGGAAGCCCACAAGGTTCCACCTACCTCTGCGCCTTCCAGATTTTTCCCTCCTGGCCCAGGAAACTTGGCAAAAGCATTTTGGTTTCTCCTCGAGTGGGCTGTGAAAAATGAAGATTCTCATCTGAGAGCAGGTCTCCAAAGGCCTCTGCAGAGGATGTGAGCACAGCTCCCACGGCCACGCCAGCCCCAAGGCTCCCATCCCAGAGGGCATCCTCAGGCTGGAGGCATTCCATGGCCTCAGCAGAGCAGGAGGGATTAGACCAGGATGGCTGACTGACAGAGATGATAAAACCAGATTAGGACATCTAATCTCGAGGCAGCAGGAGCAACTGATGGGAAGGCCAGCTGTGAAAATCGCTTTTCATTTACACAAGGCACGAGAATGGGCCAAAAATGCTACTGTGGGATGATGTCTGGGATCACATGAGCTGGTTAGAAAATATTTTCAGGATTATTACAGTGTAGCATTTCTCCAATCAATCAGTAAATTCCTGACACAACATACACTGAAGTCCATGGGAAAAGGCAACTGCATTCAGCAGGCATTGGAAAAAAAAAAAAGTGGAAAATTATCCTAATGCACAGGCTTGTAATAGGACACAAGTAAAATGATATCCCTGCTTATAAAAGCAGCCATAGCAAGACTGTAAAATTAAAATTGATGCACAAACATACAATACAGCCTAAGCAAAATATGATATCCCTGACTATCCAGCACTGCTGCTGCACACATCTAGTTAGGGTGTCATGAGGCTGCTGCTTAGAAACACAAAATAGGGACAAAAGATTGTTATTTCTCATGGAGAAGGTTTTTTGGGTTGTTTGTTTTTTAACATGGATGGTTAAATGTATGTTTATTTTCCCAATACATTGCTGGGTTAGTAAAGAAAGCATTGAAAAGAGGTTAACTCAGAAGCCTGGGAAACAGGGAAGACAGACTTTAATATGTGTGTGGCTTGTGGTTTATCTTCTGATTGGTAAAATAAGAGTAATGTCCTTTTGGTGACAATGCCTTGCCCTTTGTCATTTTTCCATGGCAGTAGGACACATGGGTTGGAGGGGAATTTCCCTTAGGAATGCTTCAAGCTGGTGTTTGCACACACATGTCAGAGGGTTTTGTACACAGTCAGGTGGCTGTGCTGTGAAGTGTTCCCCCCCTTCAGCTGATGGATCATCCCTGCCCAAGGAAGAGGTCTCACCTCCCTGTGGAAGCACAGGAATTCCAGGCTCCATCCACTCCAGGGAAAGCCTGGGTGCACAAAATTCCTGCAGAGCAGCCGAGGGACAACAACTTCTTGGACAATGGCAACTTGTGCTAAAGCCTTGAGCAATTATTTCTCATCAGGGCTGCTGGATAATTAATGCTCCTCTCCAAATGAGTGCGACAGTGCCGAGCTCAGTGACCCACATAGACAGTGCTGCTGCAGCCTTGGATGAGCCTCCAGCTCACACCACACTCAAATCCCACTCATGGAACCAAAATCTGTCCTGTGGCAGACTTTAAACACCATTACAGATGTGGCACTTCTCATCCTCAAAGGTGGTCCTACCAGGATTGATGTGCGATGAGGGGAGCACACACCTTTCTACCAGTCAACAAAAATCTGAATGTTTTCATTTTGGCTGATTTTCCATCTCTAGGAGGCTCTGCAGTTTATCTCTGATCTGGTTGGGTTTCAGGCTAGTGCAACAGAAGGGGAAAATCTCTACTTCTCTTGTAAATAAACTTGCAAATAAATCGAGCCATCCTGTTGCCATGCCATCCTAATTCATGAGGCAAGATTTGCTCTCAGTTCCACCTCTCCTTGCTGAGCACAGGTCTAGGAATATATGAGAGACCATTCAATGAATGTCTGCAACTTACACCCACTCCATCTTCATGCCACTGCAACCTACACACAGCTAGATTCCACTCCCCGGACACATTTTCTTGATTCATGTTCAAAATCTGAGTGAGTGAGATTTTATATTTGTCCAGACTTTTTTTTTCCCTGCCTTGCTGGCTGCCACATGGCTGGAATACAGATGCACAAAATGTTTGGGAAGGTCCTGATGAGCCCATGGCTGCAGTGTGAGCCCCTTCCCTCCTGGAAGGTGATCCCTCTGTCATTGATTGTGGATATCCAAAGTTATTCAGGCTGCTCTCTCAAAAGTATATTCAGGGGTGAGGGGGGAAAAGTTCAGCTGTCAGAAATGGATTTCTAATTTAATTTTTAATCAACCATCTTGCTAATGCTACTGTGGTTTCCCACATCTCCTACCAAAACCCATTCCCGTGATGGAACCCAAAATGCTTTTCTTAAAACCTGTAAGATATTCTTCTGCATAGAATCTCTCAATCTTTTTTTTCCCCAGTAGTTGATTTATTGAAAATACTTAATCTCAACTGGACCAGTTCCTCAAGAACTCACCCCAATGGCTTCTGAAGGAAGGGAAAGCCTCCATAAAATATCAGAGACAGAATTTCACAGCCATAACAGCGAGGGCAGCATCAAATCTAGGGACATAATCACATCGAGTTCCTGATGATCCTTATAATGTGGGAGATTATTTAAAGTCATCCATCTTCCAGATTTTTTTTCCAATTTAATAATATTTGAAAGAAGCCACTCAAGCCTCTCCAACCAAGATTTCTGATGCAAGAACTCCCCACCGCAGACCAAAAATAGCAGAATTATGAGCGTTAAAAGTGTCTAGCAAGGCTTTTTATTTTAATTCATATTTGAGAAAGGTTCCTAGCAGCTGGGAAAAGCAAGAGCTGTATTCATAAAACCCTTGGCTATTTGCCACACAAATGGTGCTTTTATTGAGCGGGGGGCAGTGGTGGTGGGGGGGGAAGGGGGAATGTGCCTATTCCGCATCGGGAATGTGTTTCTCCAATTCATAAATCCTCCTCCTCTCCCCCAGCTGACTAAAGGAAACCTTTCTCAGTTTGCCACTGTGATGAGAGAGGGCGAGAGCGATTCCCTGAGAGTGGCAGGGCCAGGGAGAGAGAGGCATTTGAGTTAAAACAACACGGTTATTAAAAACACACACACACACACAAACAGGACTATGTGCTACAGCCCGGCCCGGGGACAACAGCGGGGACAAATCTGTCAAAGGTACAGCCAACCCATCATACTCACAGCCTGCCACCGAGGGTAATGCCCTGCCATAAATACAGGCGTTTTTCAGAGCAGCTCTGAGAGTTTCCAGCCTAAAATGCCCTCTCAGACACAGGCGGGGAGGAGGAATGAGTTACGAGGATGGGGAACTGAAACACAGACAGATTGAGGGCTAAATAAAAATAATATAATACCTAGGTTTACTTTAAAAAATGGTGATTGAAGGTGATATGTTGACACAACTGGAAATGGGAACTAGAACTCCTGATTTCCCCCAGGTAAGGCTTTGTCCTGAGCTGCAGGTACTACAAGGCACTAAAGATGCTCCTAAGATGCAGAGGAATATCTGGGTTGTTCTGGGCTCTTAGTGACTTCACAGCTCAGCCCTGTTAAAAGTGGAGCTGTTGGGGTTAATAAGAGAGGTCTGACTTTTGGCAGATTCCCAGGTGGGGAGCTTGAAAGCAAAAATAAAATAAAAGCCACTTAAACATTAGGGCTTGGCAGTAGCCAAGTGGAAGGTTTGGATTTTTTTTTTTTTTTAACTTTAGCTCAGCTCCATTTCTTCTACTTTGGGCACTTCAGCCCTTCAATGCACGTAACCCTTGAGAGCTTGCCCAGCATCCCACAGGGGCTGAACCCAATTCCTGAGGTCCTGGCTGAGACATGAACCAGGCACTGGACGTGCAGGGACTGAGCTCACAGCATCCCTCCACCCCAGGCAGGAACATCTGCACTCCACGTCCAAATAACCGATCCTGACACTTCAGTAAACCTCACTTCAAGTATTTCTTCATTTCGTGCCATCTGTGTGTGGTTTAATTTTAGCCCTATTCTTGTCCTGGCCATTGTGGACGTGGAGAACATGCTGTTCCTCCCTGTTTGATACAGAAAATGCTTCAGATGGGGCAAGGAAATAGTGGAGGGAGGCTGCAAGGTCAGAAATCTTTAAACAGCGTTTCATATCAAGGTCAAAAAAGGCTGGATCTGCTGCACAGCCCTAAACTCTTCCTCAGTCTGTCCCTGGAATAGATGCTCATGGGTGCAAAGTGAAGGGTGAGGGTAAACTTCAAACTCCTCCTCAGCAGCAAGGACTTTCCCAGTGGAGCTGGGATTATCTCATAGATTGTGCCCTAAAAGAAAACAGACTTGGCAAGGCACTGGGAAAAATGCTACTACAGGCAGCTCACAGAGTCTCTGATTTTGCCTTCGCCCTGCACAAGTTGTCTTCCCAGATTTTTGCTGCTGAGGCTACAAATTTTCTGTAGGAACCATACTGCCCACAGCTTGTAAAAATAGGAGGGTAAAACAGCATGCAAATAAAATAAATACACCCTGACCTTTCCATATAACTCACCTCACACCCATATTGGGCTTTGTATTTGTGGATAAGGCCTAAAAGGTTGATTGCATGATTGCACAAAAGGGACTAGTGCACAGAGAATCACAGAATTTTTAAGGCTGGAAAAGACCTCTAGGATCATAGAGCCCAACCACAACTATCTGCTTTAAAAATAACCCCCCAACCAAACCACCACACTAATCACAGAGCATATAAAAAGATAACAGGAATTCATTACTGTTACATTCTCATGGGTTGAGGAATCCAATTACTCATTTGTGCCATTAATAAAAATCTTATCCAGAAGTCTCATGTAGGAGTAATCCTCTCAGAAATAATGTCCTCCCCTTGCTGCTGGTTAGAGTGCTGTGCACCCAGTGCTTGCACAGGCAAGGCAGTGTCTCTCCTCAGCAGCCTCCTCATGAAATGGGTGTTTGTCATGTGCATGCTTAAAATGTTCTATTTTCAATGCAAGGAATGCCACCCTCCTTCCCCACTCTCACACAGAGTTTCCAGCTCACATCCCCACCAGAGCATCACATCTTGCCACGCAGATTTTCAGCCAATACCAACAAGAGGCCATAATAGGTTCTGGACCCACACCCATTACATTTTTTTGAATAATGCTGCTTGTTCCATTATGTTACACTCACAAGATTGTATTTGAATAACCAATAATTTTAATAACCCCCAGAAAAGTTAATTTCCAACACTGTTGCACAAATGGTTCAACATCTGCTCTTGGCTGCTACATGGGGTTTGATAAATGACATCACTTACATAATATAAATGGGAATTGCTTGGTTACAAATCTAATGTGCATAAGCTGCCTCTGATGCGTGCAGTTTCTCCAGCATTCAGAAAAATCCCATTTCACGTGTCACAGTTTACCCACTGCTGCATTATCTCATTAACTATCTCCTCCCAAAACAGACTGGGAATGCAAATCCTACCGAAAATCCACAGATTTAGGGCACTTACAAGGGTTGGATAGCATGCCCTAGAAGTTGAGCCTTTGTGTTAACAGATGCACAAGCATCCCTGGCATTTTTTTTTGGTCACACTGGAAAAATCCAGCACCCAAATGTGGTGACAGGGGCAGGGAGCTGAGGTGGGAGCTGGACACGACTGGGGATGTTCAGCTACAAACCCTTCTGTAGGTTCGTGATGGTGGCTGAAGCCAGTGCTGCAACAGGCAGCACTCAGCTTTCCCTTGGTGCCTTCCCAGCCCTTCAGCCTCCTGCTGCTTTGCCCTGCATTTCCAAAAAAAAATTCCCTTTGAACATCCAGTGCAGGCAGTTTGGTGCCTGAGAGGAGCACCGGCCAAACGTGAGCATGAGCCAAACCCTCTGTGGGAGCTGCAAGGAACCCGTGTTTCTGCCCAGGACTCCTGCATCCCACAAAAGGGTGCAAAAAATGTCCATGTTTTAGCACTCAGACCTGATTTCTGCTGTAAATCCAGCCCTGGCAGCAGACCAGGCAGAGGGAAGGGCCAGGTATTCCACGGCAGCTTTCCCTGTGCCATGGCACAATCCCGGTCTGTGAGGAGGGTGGACGTGGAGCCAGCTGGGATGGGGGGGCTCCTGGCTGGCACTGGGGTGTAACAAGAGGCACAGGCAGCACAGCAAGAGAGAACAAGCCTTGGCAGGATGTATTTAATGAGCCCAAACCCAGAAAACCCGACTGCTAACTCACAGTGTCTGAAAAAACAAGAGACAACTGGCCACAAAGGAACCAGAGGCATGTGAGGATGCCCTGCCCCAAAGAGAGACATATATCCTGCAGCTCAGACAAGGGATTTCTCAATGAGCAGGGGAAAAGAAAATAGAAAAAGAAAAAATTCTTGGGGATTGCAAACACCCAGACTCCAGCTGGACTGAACACAACACAGTCTACATTTGATTTGTGTTTTAAATGAACTGCAACGCTACTACACAAAACAGATCATTCAGAGACGGATGCGAGCAGGGAGAAGAGATTTCTACCCTGCTTCACAGTCAAATACCATTTTGTGTGATCTGCACCAAAAATAAAAACGCCACTTTGCCAGACACTGGAGTCTCCATCTCCTAGCAACACGCCCCACCCAGCCTTTTCCTCGAGACCCTTCAGCTCCTGCCAGCACAGCTCCCTTCCCTTCCCCCGTGTCTGCAAGTGAGGTACCCATGATACAGATACACATATATATATATATATATATATACTCTTGAAAGCCAGAGGGAAATTAAGTAAACCTTCTCAAGCCTGAGCCCTTGCACTGCTTTCCAGGAGCATCCCAGGCTCTGCTCTCAGCTCTCAGTGACAGTGGAGAGGGTGGAAGGCACTGACCCACCTGGGGACATCCTTGCTACCAAGCAAAGGCCTTTCTGTGAGCCTCCTGCAAACCTCAAGCCCCCCCCCAAAATATCCTGTAAGTTCAAAACCTGTTTAATATTAATTTGATGTTTCTAGTAGACAGCTTCTGTGTGTCAACAGGCAGTGGAAACACTCATGACATCAGTTTGCTCTGAGGTTTAGTGACCAGCTTTCAGGAGACACGCAGGACAGCAGAGCAGTGCATCTCCATGCAGCAGCTCTTGGTAAACATATTGGTTTAACCATTAAACAAACACCACTCGAGTTCTCACCTCTTTGTGTGCTGTTTCATTCAGGCAGAGCCAGGGCTTGCCAGGACTGGAAGGGGAGATCAAACAAACCCCAAAGACGGAGCAGAGCTGCCCAGAGCTTGCAGGGTAAAAGGCTTGCATGGGCTGACAACTTTGCAGCTGCCCGAAGAAGGCAGAGCTTTCTCAGGCATTCCAGGAGATTGTAGCTTTGCTATCTTATCCAAAGTTTACTGTTTGTAAAAGCTGTTTCTTTTGTGCCTTTATGTACATCAATTGTTCTGGTTGAACAGAGATGGTTTCATTATACTACACATGGTTTTGTGTTACAGCAACCTTCCTGTTCTACCCCCAGCTTGTTATTTTAGTTATTTATGTTATTGGATTCCTTGAATTAAGTTGCCGTTTTATTATTTATGATAGCACAGTTGCATAGGCTGGTCATTTTTTTATCAGGGACCTCGTGTTTACACACATTGCTCCAGCTTCCCAAACACCTCTTTATTACCTTGGAGCACAGACTGCATTTGTGACTGCCTTCTGCTACTTCGTGCAGCTGAATGAGAAACAAGGAGCTACAAATTAACACTATTAAAACCTGGCAGGACCACTTTCCAGATATGCTAGGTGCTGATTTTGGTGTTCAATCACGACACTTTTTTGGGGGTTTGGGGGATGAGCACTTTTTTTTTTTTTTTTTTTTTTTTTTTTTTTTTTTTTGATGGAAGCAATTCACATGGTCCAGACAAAGTTTATGTTCTGTGTAGGAGATGAGGGCGAACATCCTGCTTTCACTATTAAACCTTTTTGGAATTCTGGCTGAATCTATCCATTGAGTGCACCTGGTCTCCCAGCCCAAGGCACAGCTGGGCCTCAGAGGGTGCATTTGGAGCCCTGCCCCTCACACCCAGCATCTCTCCTGTGGGGATTTGCTCTTTGTGCCAAAAGCAGCTCCCCTGGCTGGTGAACAGTGTCACCAGGAGGGATCAACCCAAGGAAGCAGAATACCCCAAGGAAATGCCACCTTCTGATGGGTGCACACCCCTGGGCAGGTGTGACATCCCTCACAGCCAGAGAAGGGTGCACCTCAAGGACAGTGTGACCCTCGGGTGGGTGTCACTCCAAGGAGGGTGCCACCAGCACCTCTCTGACGTGTGCCACACCAAGCTGGGCACACCACAACGAAAGTGCCCCAAAAGGAGGGTGCACTCCAAGGGCCATGTCCCCACATCAGGCAGGGAGGAGCCAAAGGGTGGCACCACCCCCAACGAGGGTGTCACTGCACGCAGGGAGGGTGTACCCCGAGGTCAGTGCCACCAAAGGAGGCTGTCACCCCCAGAAGGTGCATGGCAATAGAGAATGTCCCCCCCGAACAGTGTCGGCCGGGGAGGCTGTCACCCCCAGGCAGGTGCGTGGCAATCGAAAGGGTACACGGAGGACAGTGCCACCGGAGGACGATGTCGCTTGAGGCAGATGCTGCTCCCAAGGGGTGTCACCCCCAGGCAGGTGCACGGCAATAGAAAATGTACCCCGAGTACAGTGTCACCCGGGCAGGGTGTCATCTCCAGCAGGTGGGTGACAATAGAGAATGTAACCCCGGAACAGTATCGCTCGGGGAGGGTGTCACCTCTGCATGTCATAGAGCGTGTACCCCCTGAACAATGTCACCCGGTGAGGGCGTGACCCCCCCGGCAGGTTCCTCTCTAAAAGGATGTCACCCCCAGGCATGTGAGTGTCCATACAGAACGTACCCCCTGAACAGTGTCACTCGGGGAGGGAGGGTGTCACCTGCGGCAGGTGCCTCTCTAAAAGGCTGTCACCTCCGGCAGGTGGGTGGCAATAGAGAATGTAACCCCGGAACAGTATCGCCCGGGGAGGATGTCACCCCCGGCAGATGGGTGGCAACAGACACTGCACCCCCCGAGCTGT
>VWYE01023273.1:129853-156758 GCA_013398995.1 Alaudala cheleensis
AGGGAGGTGACGGGGAGGCAGGAGAGCGCGCACCGGCATCCTGCCCCTCGGTCCCGGGAGTGAGCTCCTCGCTCCGCTCCTTTCCTTCCCTTCCCGAGGGGCGGCAGGTGCTCCGGGGGGCTGCTGGAGCCGGCGGCCAAAGGGGGGTTGGTGCTGCCGCCCCTCCGAGCGCGGCCCCGCGGAGCCGAGCGCGCCCCGCAGCCCCGGAGCGGCTCCCGCGGGGATGGAGGGGTCGGGGCGGGCAGGGATGGATGAACCAGCTGCGCCTTCACCTGGGGAAGGGAAGGCTCCAGAGCCACCTTAGAGTACCTTCCAGTGCCTAAAGGGGCTGCAAGAGAGCTGGAGAGGGACTTGGGGCGACGGGGGGATGGCTTCATGCTGGCAGAGGGCAGGGTTAGATGAAGTACTGGGGAGAAATTGTTCCTTGTGAGCGTGGTCAGGTCCTGGCACAGGGTGCCCAGAGAAGCCGTGGCTGTCCCATCCCTGGAAGTGTCCAAGGCCAGTTTGGATGGGGTTTGGAGCAACCTGGGACAGTGGGAGGTGTCCCTGCCCATGGCTTGGCAAGGATGAGATGAACGTTAAGGTCTCTTCATCCCAAATCATTCCAGGATTGCAGGATGGGGGGATTGTGCCAGGTTGGGGCTCCACACAGGGATTCCTTGGCCAGAGCAGCCAACTCACATCCTGAAGGCTTTGCTTTACCTGGCTCTGAGGTTTGCAAATATTTGTATTTCTTTTTCCTGTGAATTCTGCCGCTACGTGCAAATTTCATTTTTTAAACAAGGTACTGAGAAACCAGAAAACCAACGAAATTCAGTGTCTAAGCTGTGTTTCCCAGTAGGAAATGGGTTTAGGTCGAGCTGGGGGAGCAGCTGTCCCACTCAGTGTCCCCCCACCCCAACTGGGATGTGGCTGGGCAAAGGGGTGCTGTGCCTGCCCTCAGTGCTTGGAGTTTTAAAATAAACCCAAATTGACAGCAGATGAAAGAAACCACCACGACCACTGCAGCTAAGTCCACCTGTGGCCATTAATCACGCCCCTAAAAATATATTGCTGTGTTTAATCCCAAACCACAAATTCACTGTCTAAAGAATTATCAGAATAAATACTTCTAACAGTAAGGACCATTTAAATCACTCGTGTGTACTAGCAGACCTCAAAACTGTTCCAAAGGCAGGGTTTTCTCCTTGCAGACCAAGTTAAACCTGCCAACAATAGCCTTTTTTTCCCCTTAACTAGCACAAATACACTCTGCCTTACATATGACCTGAGTTTGGTAAAAATGGGCATCTTCCAAATAAATATTTCATATAACATAAAAGAGATTTCCTAGCTCAAAATCCTTTCTAGGTGAGTAATACCCTTTATATAGGCTTTTTCCCTTAATATTTTGCCTATGACTGGCAGGTGAAGTTTTTGCTTGAGACTGGGGACTGAAATGAAGAAATGGAATCTCCCATTTACACCAAATTAAATTTTAATTGATTGAGCTTTAGAAAAACTTGTATTCACCTGAGAAAAGCAGAGGTTTTTGTTGATTGATTCAAGCATTGTGTGTTGGGTATAATAATTGTTTTTTCAGGGAGAAGTCAGGTGCCATCAGTGACATTTCTTGTTGCTGATGTGTTTTCTTCAAGTTCTGCCTTGCACAAGGTTTTGGTCTTGGCACTTTTTCCCGTCTTATTTGTCAGTTAAGAAATCATAATTTAGAGTTTTTCAGGATTATTGTTATGAAGGAAATAAGAAATGGCAATGAGAGGGAGGATGTAGTGACACAGGGTAAAAACCAGAGCCTGAACTCATGGCTGGAGCTGAGTAGTCATTTTGAGCCATCAGAAGCCAGGGACATGACAGAAAAAGTCACTGACTGCCTGGGTCACCAGGGAACTGATCCTCCTAAAAACTGGCTGAACACTGCAAGAAACTGTTTTGTTTTAAGCCCATTCAGTCTCTTGATCTCATTTACAGAAAGCCCACACAAGGCACGGAGGGGAGCAAATAGGTTGGCAGATGAGGGCAGGATTTTGGTGACAATACTGAAATTCCACCTGGAAATTGTGATGAGGACACAGCATCTGTTAGGAGAGAGGAAGGTGGCAGGAGCTGGTGTGGTGGATGGGTTGAAGGTGCCACGTCAAGAATTTAAGTTGCCATTCAGCATTTTTACCAAATATTGTTGTTTTCCCTGTCCTCTGGGGCAAGGATTAGAATACTTTGCAGAAACAGAACTGTGGAGAAGATGTTGGATTTGGAGTTTAGCAAAGCCTTTGGAGGAAGGAGGTGGCATCCTTCCCTGGTGGTTGGTAAGAACAGATGGGACAAACAGATGGGACACCCTGTGGGTCCCCAGAAGCTCTCCTGTGACCACAGCCCCCACAGAGTGGGGTGCAGCCTGGGGAGCTTCACTCAAAATCCACCAGAGTAACCCAGATGTTTTTTCCGTGTGATGCCACCCACGGGCATCCCTGGGGGCCTTGGTGGCTCCTTTCCCTCTCTTGTTTGCCACAGAAGTGACCCATTTGTGGTCCCTGAAGGGCTGGCAGTGCTTGGGTTGTGTTTCTGTCACCTCCACGGGCTCCAGTTGGGATCAGATCCCATTTTTTTCCCAGGCACTGTAGCTCTCTGCTGCTGAAAGACAAACTTGGTGTCAGAGGGAAGATAAACTAAAGGAGACAGAGCAGAGGAAGGACAGGGAAAGGCTGATCCAACACACAAGCAAGTGGCACTGGGGCTGAATTAATGCAGCATTGCTAAATATATGCTTTGGATGGATTTCATTTTTAACTTTGGGCTGAGATAAGGGCCAGCAGAGCTGATGGGGAAGGAGTTTCCTCACCCCTCCACAAGCTTCTACATTGCCCTGAAGCATTTTGCAAAAATGTTAACTGCTTGTGCTGCCTGAGCTGGTAGGATAAAGAAAGTGATATTAAAACCCATGCTGTCAAGGGGTTTTAATTATTATCTGTGCTCATGGTGCTGTAATCACTATTCCTCCTCATTTTTTTCCCCTTTTATAAAGATAAGTAAATGTCAGGAGACTTCTTTCCACTTTTTGAATCCAGGGAGGCAGTGAGGGGGAAGGAGGTGTCCTCACCACCAGCCAAAGCCACCCTTGGGGTGAGGATCCTCTTCCGTGCCCGTGGCAGAGCTGGGACCTGCCCCTCACTTTCTGGGATGATCCTGGGGTTCAGAGGCAGTGACTCCGTGAGCAGAGGGAGGGTTGTCCTTGCTGTCCAAATTCCTGCAGCTACAGAGAGCCCTCAAAGGCTTAAAAGTCTCCCACCACATAGGAAATTGTGCTCCCTCTTTGTCTCTCTCTCTCTCACCGAGTTCAAGGAGGCTTAACAAGTCACTGGGGACAGAAACAATAATATCTCTGTATCTAATGCTTACTGTAAGCAAAAGATGGATTACAAAATAGGCTGTTTATTTTTAATTATTAATGTGTTTGTGCTAGCAAACCTTTGCAGAGTTACACATTGTTTGTCACGGATGGGAAAGGGGATGAACTATTTGGCAATAGTATTAAAAACAATAATTATTCATTCTGGGCATGACCTTTTTTTTTTTCCCTAGTGTATAATAAAAATTTTTCAAAGCATATGCTGAGGCAAGGCCAGAAAGCGTTGTCCTGGAACAAAGGGTGGCAGAAATCAGGGTTTTCCTCCTAGTTCAGTGTAAAAACTTTGCTTTACCTCCCTGCAGCACCACCCTGCTCTCCTCTCCCAAAGGATTCACCAGGGAAAATGCCTCCCTGGACTATTTACAGCACTCTCCTTGCACTACACCAGAGGAATTATCTGCCTCCTCCAGCCCTCAGCTAATCCCTAAATTGCATCTCTGCTGCAAAGCTGAGTTTATTTTCATTCCATCATCCAGTAGTTTTAAGCATTATGAGGAATAAAATGGGCATGCAAAGTGGTTGCTTTAATTTTCAAGGGCAGTAAAGTGTTTTATTTTTAGGATGCTCTTATTGAGGAGAAGAATCTCTGGCAGGTCTTATCTGGTGGCTAATAATAGTGACCTGGTGTGCCCTGAGTGCTGCTGCCCTGCCCTTCTCACGCCTCCTGCTTACCCCGGGTGCTTCTGATCAGCTCATTAGGGCTGCCAAAATTACAGGCTCTAATAATGTAATAACAAGGTTTTGCTCTCCGTAATTAACTCCTTGCACCGTGTGTTATGACTTGGAAGGGTGACGTTGGTAATTAGAGAGCACAAATATTTACTGTAAGCAGGTTTTTTTTCTGTGCAGGCTTTAGGAAGCCATCCCTGTGTCACCCTGTTGAGTATCACATTAGGAAGTACTGAGGAGGAGCAGCTTGTTCTGAGGACCCTTTTTGGGTATAAACATCCCATTTTCAAGCTTTTTCTGCTCTCAGTT
The DNA here is from genome assembly GCA_013398995.1 of Alaudala cheleensis. Classification (NCBI taxonomy): domain Eukaryota; kingdom Metazoa; phylum Chordata; class Aves; order Passeriformes; family Alaudidae; genus Alaudala; species Alaudala cheleensis. The sequence continues at coordinate 134,235 of VWYE01023273.1, forward strand.
TAATCTTGCTTCCTGGGAGCTTTTAATTTTTTGTGTGGTTTGATAACACAGATATTTTATTGATAACAAATGGATCCCACACTGAATTTGTTTCACATCACTAAGTACAATTCCCCCAGTGACAGTGGGGCTTCTCCTCCCAGTTTTTGGTGATGGTTTTTCCCTGAACACAGGAGATAAACATCAGCATTTCAATGCACCAAGTGCATTTTGTAAAAAAACCAGCCCAATATTGAAGTTTGCATCTTTCCTAAAAGCAGAGTTTGCAGTCCAGCAGTGTTCCTGCAGCTTGTCATCAAAGCAAGAAGCATGCTGGAGGAAGTATAAATAGAAATTCATTTTAGTAATGCAAATCCTGCAGTCCTATTTTGGGCAGGGAAAATCCCCATACCATTTTTTAAAAAAAGAAGTGTGATGGTCTAGTTTTAAGACTGGGTTTAAGAGGGATTTTGTCTACCAGTGTGTTATGGTGGAGATTCTCCTCTGCCATTTAAATATATCTGGTTCTGATTAATCTAGCTTTTACATGCTATAAATCCTTGCAAATTAGCTCGGGCTATGACCTCCTCCAGCAACTCACTCTGTTTTATTTAGTGGAGTGGTTTTGGCAGATAAGTCCCCTCTCTTCTGCCTTCTATGACTCCACTGGGAAAACAGTGAAGAGACAAAAAGTTTAAAATATTTCACACCCTCTTCTGCTTTTTTTTTTCCCCCTTCAGAAGTGGCTTTTTGCTTATAGTGCCCTAAGCTGCTTGTGTGAGCCCTGCTGCACTGTTTAGTGACTTTGCAATGCTCTCTCTCTCTCTCTCTAATAGTTGGTGAACACCAGCTGACAGGGCACAAAGTGGCAGTGAAAATACTGAACAGGCAGAAAATCCGCAGCCTGGACGTGGTGGGGAAGATCAAACGAGAAATTCAGAACCTGAAGCTCTTCAGGCACCCTCACATCATCAAACTGTGAGTAGCCTCCCTGAGCCACGTGTTCAGCTGCTCCTCTGTGCACAAAGACCTCTCTTTCACAGCCAGCTGGGTTTCAGGAGGTGGGTTGGAGCAGTAAAAAATGTGTTTGGTCAAGTTTTTGTGTGTGAGGTGATCCGCTGGCACAGGTTTTCCAGAGGAGCTGTGGCTTCCCCATCCCTGGAAGTGTTCAAGGCAAGGATGGATGGGTCTTTAAACAACCTGGGATGGAGGAAGGTGTCCCTGCCCATGGAATTGGATGGTCTTTAATGTCCCTTCCAACCCAAACCACTCCATGATTCCATGAATTGCAGCACGGTCAGGCTCTGGGAGTGAAACCTCGGCCTCCAGTCAATAGGATTTATGTTTTAATGGCCTGATTATCCAGAGCTTAAAAGAACATTATTTTTTTTTCCTTCAGAATTTATTATCCAGACATAAGTTTTGAAAGTCACCACTTTGATGAGCCTGGGCTGGGGCTGTAAATCAGCACCTGCACTGCAGCCTCTGGGGTTCCTGCTCAATCCCCAGTTTGTGCAGCCTGCCCACATTAATGAGGCACTCGATAATATCTTTGGCATTCCTATAAAAGAAAGCTGTTGAATGGTAACTGCAAGGGTAAGTTGACATTTAGGTCAGCCTTAAAAACTGGCATGAGATATAGCAAATACCTGGGACTTAGAGGCAAGGGAAAACAAATTCTCTCTGCAGTTAAATAACTAACCACGCAGCAACTGTTGACTTTAGAGTAACTTCACAGTTCCATGGATTTATTGGAGAACAGATTGGTATTATTTCGTGAAAAAAAGTGCCAGCAAGGCTCCTCAGCTGTGTGCCCAGCATCCTGCAAGTCAAATCCTGTTCACACATGTGTCAAAGCAATAAAAATTAAATCCAGTTTGACAATATCTGTGTCCTGTGATGCATGTTGCATTCATGAAATACAGTGATAAAGATGTGAGGAGACTGGGGCACACAAACCTCTTTCAATAAGTTTTTAAATGTATATAAAAGAAATATTGGGGCAATTAACAGTAACTTAGATGTCTGGGTCCAGAGCTCCTCAGAAAAATGAGGTTGATGCTATTGATCTTCATGGGAGTCTCCCACATTCCCTTGCCAGCCTCTGAAAATGGCTGAAATCTCTTTGTTTCAAATTACAGCCCTGTAAAAAGTCATGAAATTCATCTTAAAAAAAAAAAAAAGCAAACAACCATAAAACAATGAATCTGAAATAAAAGAGAGGGAGGTCCCAGCTGGTGTTGCTGTGAATTCCTGGGGCTGCATTGACCTCAGCTGATCACTGGCAGTTTATTCCAGCTGGGACACTGAAATGCCTTTGCAGCACTCAGGGATCATTTTGAAGGAAAATTGAGAATAAAGCTGCAACTTGAAGGTGATACTCCAGGTTTTCCCCCCATTCTAGACAGATTTAATATTTATAAAATAACTTCAGGGGGCATCTCCTTTTTGTTTCTGTACCTGTCCAGAGGAAGCTCTCTCTAGTGCCTAGAGCTCTTTATCTTCTTTTTTCTTGATGTGAGGGACACCAGATGGATCCTCTCCTTGCCCCCAGCTAACCAGGACTTCATTTCTGAAGCTGTTGTTGCAGATCTTACCCAAAATGGAAATTCGTACAGTCAGGGCAGTCCTAAATGTGGTAAGATTTCCTGGCAGATATTTCAGAGGATTATTTAAAGGGCTGAAGGAAGATCATAGGTCTGGAAAACAGGTCCTTTCACAGACAAGTGAAAGTTTATACTGGAAACAAGAGACGTCTTTTCAGAGTTGAAAAGCAGTTACAAATGCAAAATCCAAACAAATTCTGATATGAAGTGTTGATGTGGAATCAATAATCTGTTTAAAAGCCTTTCCCTGTTCTTAATTGTGTATTTTCTCTACATCTGCTTGTGTTTTTGAAGGTACCAGGTCATCAGCACACCAACAGACTTCTTCATGGTCATGGAGTACGTGTCCGGCGGGGAGTTGTTTGATTACATCTGTAAGCACGGACGTGTAAGTGCCTGTCCTGAGTCAGCCCAGACACTGGTGTGGGAAGGGGGATGGTGTTCAGGAGCAAAGTGACTGCTCAAGGGAGCACACTTAAGGTTAAGGCCCAAAATAGAAGTTGCTTCACAGCAGCCCCATCTGGGGTGTCTCGTTCCGGCTCGCACGAAACTTGGGTGTGATTTTTCACAGCGTTCCCTGGTGTATTTTTGATCCTCAAACCAAAACATCCAAGGTGACGTGTTGCTCAGGGCAAATATTTGGAAAGCTGGCTTATTTTTGTGATTTTTAGCTATGGGTTGCCTGCCAAAACCCCCACGGATCAGCAGCAAATTTATGGCATGGGAGGGGAGGACCACTTGGTGTGGTCTCTGCCCCAGTCATTCACCTCTCCCAGATCCCCCCTCTTGGTTCCATGTCAGGTTCTTTGAAGGCTTTTCAAGGATGTGGCTTATCTGAACAACATTTTCAAATGCCAGCGGTCCCACTGGGTATAAATCATCTGAGGTGTGGGTTGAGCCTCTGAAATGTGAGATTTTGGTTACAAGGAAAATCACTGGTGTCTGCCCCATGGAGCAGTTGCAGGGCAAGGAGGTAAAACTGGGCCAAAGTGGACATCCAGAATAAAGGTTTAGGGGAAGGATCAGCCCATCCCATGTTCCTTCTCTGTGCTACAAAATCAATACATTTACAGCAAATTGGGTTAGATTAGTGTAGTGGTCAATGGAGCTGACTCAATTTTCTATGTACAGCTCTGATTTCTCACACAATTTACCCATCTAGATCTTTACAGTGACTGATTTGGATCTTTTCTGAACTTCTGCATTCATAAACTCAATTTTTAATGAAGGGAGTCTTTTGGAATTGATCAGTAAAAATAATAATTGAAAATCTAGTTTCTCTGATACAGCTCATACAGCTTTACAGCTATACAGGTTATTGAAATCACCACGATATTCCAGCTTCACCTGTTGCTTCCAGAGGAAGTCCATGAGGAATTGCTCCCAGCAGCATCCTCTGTGGTGTTCTGTCCAGCCTGGATCTGTGCCAGTCCCATTGGGACAGCAGGCCATTGTCTGATAGGTGCCACCTTTAAATTCTTGTTGACATCTCAGCTAAACTGGGGTCTCACCTTTCATCTCTGGGCTCTATCACTTTCAAACACTGGCACACTGTAAAACACAAGGGTGAGAAATCTCCTTTACTCGCTGCTCCTGGTCTCAGGCACGCTGGGATTTTTCTCTCTGCACTCTGGAAGCCTTTTTGGCTCCTTGCTAAGCCAAACCTTCCCCTGCCAGCTGTGCGTGCACACCAACCCCCGGCGCCGTTCCCTCTGCTGTCCCCGCAGGTCGAGGAGGCCGAAGCTCGGCGCCTTTTCCAGCAGATCCTCTCCGCGGTGGATTACTGCCACAGGCACATGGTTGTGCACAGGGACCTGAAGCCAGAGAACGTGCTGCTGGATGCACACATGAATGCAAAGATAGCTGATTTTGGTACGTGACCCCAGCAGCATTCCAGAGGCGCAGCCAGCGCCGCCGGAGCGTGGCCGCACAAAACCCGGAGCCTGCTGCCCCCAGCCACCTCCAACTGCTCCACCTGGGAATCCCACTCTTAGGAACACTGCCCTTCCCAGGGATTGCTTGGTGCAGGCTGCTCCTGTGCTGGTGCTGAGAATGGAGCAGCGAAGCAATTTGTAAATCTCTGCTGTGTTTTAGTGTAATCACCCCACGTAAAATTTACCTCATTTGTGTTTGAGGCAGGCTTGGTGCAGCTACTGCAGGGTGAGCTGGCTGTGTGTGTTTATTTTCGTGCATGTTCTCCCTCTGTTTGGCCATGTGCTCTTGGCCTCAGTTCATTTTGCAGCCAGCAGTAACAGGAGTCTCTTAAGTGGCATTAGGGATTGAAATCCATTAAAATACCTGGGCTACCAACTCTGTCCTGGTGAGTCCTTTCTAGCAATGTAAATCCTTCTGAAGGTTTACTCATTTCACAGCCCCACCCAATGTGAAGTAAGTGCTCTGGGATGAAATTATGTCTCCTCCGTGCTCTGGGATTTGCAACTTAGAGGAGCAAAATTAGCCTGGAGTGAGTATTTTTTGATTGGGTAGGAAAAAACAACGACAACAAAAAAATAACACACACACCCCAACAATAATAACAAAAGTTCTCATTTTCAGACCAGTTCAGAGAAGTATATCTAAATTATATCAACAGTTCCCTTCCAAATATCCCACTCCACTTCCCTGCCTTTCCTCTGTGTGACACAGGGTCCAGCATGTCTGGACCTTCAGATCAAACATCAGTGTATAATGAACATTTTGGTTTTAGGGCTGTCCAACATGATGTCAGATGGTGAATTCCTACGCACCAGCTGTGGCTCCCCAAATTATGCAGCCCCTGAAGTCATCTCTGGAAGGTAAGACATTCCATTTCTTATCAGAGTCTGTGTGAGCACGTGGACTTCAAATTTGTTCTTGGTATTGGAAATAGCTTTGCACATCTAGTAAAAGCAGCTGAATCCTTCCAACCTGGGTTTTATGTTTGGGTGAATCCGTTGGCAAAGATCTGAAGGTTTTCTTGGTTATTTTACTTCTCAATAGCTGTAATAGCAAACTGTGTTTTGCTACAGGTGTTTACTTTGGAGCAATTATTAATACAAGATGTTGACTGTTTATATTGCTAATTAAAGAGGGTGAAAATGACTCTTTGGATGCAAATACTGAGGTTCCAGGTGGAAAGGCTTTTCCAGGCCACCCCCTCCTCTCCTGCCCACCTGTAATATAAAACACAGTGTTAATGAGGAAAACCATTCCCTAACAAAAGAACCAGGAAGGTCTTTAATCACTTCCCAACACATGTAATGAAAATTGTTGTCTTCTGGTTCGCTTAAGCCTGGGGTTTTGGCTGTGGCAGTAGGTTCAACCTTCAGAGCTTTGTTTTGAACTGATTCCCTGAATTGACAAACCTCCTCTGTGATTGCATCTCTCAGCATGAAACATCTGTACAGCACACGGAGTGTTGAACACACCCCACAAGGTTGAGTTGGACTTCCATGCGTTGATACAGAAGTGTTGCCTCCTATACTTTGCTGTCAGGAAAAAAAATTACCTAGGACATACATTTTTCCCTACTTTTCTCTGTAATACCTTAGCAAAGATTGCAAATACAGAGTTTCAAATTTTCAGTCCTCTTCAAACTGCCCATCTCATTTTCTGCCCCTTTTCTTTTGAATCTCCCTTTGCCATGAGCTTTACTTTTCCTAATCCAATGTATTTTTGCCTATATCTGTAGCTTTTAAATAGAACATTTTGTTCAGAATGTGTTTGCTGTGATTATGATTATTTTATCCCTGTTTACACCAGAGCAAGTGTTGGCAGAGCATCCCAGGAATTAGACTAGCATCCAAAAGCCCTGTTGTGACTACAGCTCTGTGTGTGAAACCAAGTAAATCCTCATTGTCAAGAAGGGGACAAAGCCAGAAACTACTGGGATTCCAAAAAAATATTAATAGTATTTCCATCTCAGTGAAGGCCAGACACATGTTTTTCAATTTGTGTAGGAGACAAGGCACATGGCAGATCAGCAGGAAGGATTTAGTCCCTGAGTGTTCCAAGAGTACAGGCAATGCAGCTCAGTAACAACAAAAGTTAGAAGGAAAACCAAAACCAAGCCCACATATTGCACTTTTTCTCTGGCAGCAGCTTCATCCCTCCCTCATCACCCCCACCTACAGGCTCAGGGCTGCCTGAGTTTCATGCCCCTGCTCCATGTGCCAAGCTGGCCTCTTCTCAGAGCTGCAGCAGAGTGTGAGAGCTGCATTTGAGGGGGACAGGCACAATCCAGCCTCCCTGCCTTGCTGGTGGATGTGTGGGGCAGGGGGAGGTGGCTCCTGGCTCCTGCTGCCTCCCCTGCTAGAGCACAAAAGTAGGAGAATGTGACAGCTCAGGTTTCAGAGCCATAAAAGTGCATCTCATTTGGGCTTCAAGGTCCAAAAGACTCTTCAGGCTGTGCATTTCTTAGGAAAAGAATCAGGTTTCTGATCTGTGGGAGGTGGGCATGGAGGCAGGGCTGAGGGAGCAATCCAGCTGAGCCTCTGCCTTTCCAAAATGGCTTTGCTGCTGTCCCTGGCCTGTCTCATCTTTGGACAAGCAGACCAAGTGTTTTGGGGGTGTTCAGAGAATGTTCACATGCATGACCAGCATGATTTCTACACTGATGTGTCTGCAGTGATGCTTTTCAGGAGGAGCAGGGCAGGATGCTGAGGTTTCATGTAGCTGCATTTTAATGAACAGGAGCCTGTTGGGCCCTAGGGCAGATGTTGCCTCCCAAAATCTCTGGGCATGCATCAGTTCTAGCAGGAAGAGATGAACAGGAGCAGCAGAACTGTATATTTGGGGTGTCCTGAGTTGGTGATGGCAGAGAGGACATTTGGCAGCTTGTCGGAAGTGGGAGCACTTCGATACCAGCACACCAAAAATAACCACTCAGGGATAGAATTATCTGCTGCTGTTTGATCTGCCTCGTTCAATGAACAGAAATTCCTGGCTGAGCCCTCAGGGTAAAGGAGCAAACAGCCAGGCAAGGCTGTTGGAAATGTGGGGTTTGGCTTTTTGGAGAGTGTGATGGAGGCAGGGTTGTGCACAGGGGCATGGGCAGCCAGTGCCAGCCCTGCCATTCATTTCCCTGAGGTAGATTTGGTTTGGGGGGAGCCACATGGACACAGACCTGGTGTGAGCTGGAGCTCTGTCCCTGGTGGAGCTGGCAGGGGGAGCCCCCACCAGCTGGGGAGAGAGTGGGGGTGACACAGAGGCTGCACCCTGAGGAGAGGAATGGGGGTGACACAGAACCTGCACCCTGAGTGAGGAGAGGATGGGGGTGACACAGAACCTGCACCCTGAGTGAGGAGAGAATGGGGGTGACACAGAACCTGCACCCTGAGTGAGGAGAAAGTGGGGTGACACAGAGCCTGCACCCTGAGTGAGGAGAGAGTGGAGGTGACACAGAACCTGCACCCTGAGTGAGGAAGAGAATGGGGGTGACACAGAACCTGCACCCTGAGTGAGGAGAGAGTGGGGGTGACAGCTTTCTCCTGCCCTTGTCCTCGTGCAGGCTCTATGCTGGCCCAGAGGTGGACATCTGGAGCTGTGGTGTCATCCTCTACGCCCTGCTGTGTGGCACTCTGCCTTTTGACGACGAGCACGTCCCCACCCTGTTCAAGAAGATCCGAGGGGGGGTGTTTTACATCCCTGAGTACCTCAACCGCTCCGTGGCCACGCTCCTCATGCACATGCTGCAGGTGGACCCCCTCAAGAGAGCCACCATCAAGGACATCAGGTGGGCTGGGGTGGGCTGGCTGCCTCTGGGGGTCTCTGGTGACTGTCCTGGGGGTCACCTGCTGGCAGGTGGGCAGGGTGGTTGTTAGGAGCACTCAGCTAATCCAGATGGTTTTTGTCCTGAGTTGATTCAAGGGGCAGCCTCCTTCTCTGCTGGCTGGAAGTGGGTGATGATGGACAGGATGAAGATTTTATGTATAAATATATATTTATTTTATTTTTAATATATTTACAAATATTTTAAATTCTCTTTTATTGCATTATAAAATACCCCTAAAAATCTCTTAGCAGCACTGTGCAAAACCAGCTATAGTATACAATGATCCCAAGAATTTAATATCCAACAGCCATTTTTCTTTATTTCAAGAGCATATCCCTGTGGGTACCAGATAAAGAGGGTAATCGTTGTACTTACTGTAAATCCAAAAGAAAAGGAGGAGAAAGCCAAGAATTACTAACTTAATATATGAATATTGGATGTATTACACCTAGCTATGTGCTAAGCATAAGCATAAATGTTACTAGGGCTTGCAGCAATTCTCAGGTTTTTAATGCATTTTCAATGCACAGCCTTAATTTTACCCTTCAAGCAAACCCATGCAAACTTCCTTTTTTATTTGTTTATTCCTTAGGATTAGAGGATTTAATTACAGGTTAGAGAGGCAGCACATGTGGCAAGATTACTGTCAATACATAGAACCTATAGACAAGGCACTGTTTGAGTTTTAGACAGTTAATTATCATTCACCTCGTTGTAAATTGATGGGAATTTGAGTGTGTCTGTTCTCCTTTTCCTAGTTCTTCTTGCCCTCCATCTTCTGATAAAGTAGTAGCTTTTCAAGATTAGATTGTAGTAGAATTTCACAGCTTAACATAGATCTTTAGTATTAGTACATAAAACACAGTGTGTGTAGTTTTTTAGTATCAAAGTAAAAAGTGCCCTTGTAGGCAGTCACTCTGTACTCTTCTAGCTACCTGCAAACTCTACACTGAACAGAAAGAACTTCTAGAGATAAAATTAAAAACAAACAATCTTCAAAGCAGAAGCAAAGACCTCCTGCTCTCCTCTGAACTTTATAACTTACTCTCAAGACTCAAAAAACACGTGAAAACCTGAGAGGGTAGGTTTGATGGGCCCCAAAGTGTGAGAATCTTGGAAGTGCTGAGTTCTTAGCTCAAGTCACAGTGTGCAGAGTGCCATCACCATCATCCCTGTGCCGGGCTGGGTTTTGCTCCCGGTTCACCAGCTGAGGTTTATTCTTGGCTGGCCGTGGTTTTCCTCTCACAGAGGGGCTCCCCTCTGCCTTCCCCACCCAGGGAACACGAGTGGTTCAAGGAGGAGCTGCCCAGTTACCTGTTCCCGGAGGACCCTTCCTACGACGCCACGGTGGTGGACGACGACGCGGTGCGGGAGGTGTGCGACAAGTTCGAGTGCACCGAGTCGGAGGTGATGAACAGCCTGTACAGCGGCGACCCCCAGGACCAGCTGGCCGTGGCCTACCACCTGGTCATCGACAACCGCCGCATCATGAACCAGGCCAGCGAGTTCTACCTGGCCTCCAGCCCCCCCACCGGCTCCTTCATGGACGACAGCGCCCTGCACATCCCGCCCGGCGTGAAGCCGCACCCCGAGCGCATGCCGCCGCTCGTGGCCGACAGCCCCAAGGCCCGCTGCCCCCTGGACGCCCTCAACACCACCAAGCCCAAGCCCCTGACCGTCAAAAAGGCCAAGTGGCACCTGGGGATCCGCAGCCAGAGCAAGCCCTATGACATTATGGCCGAGGTGTACCGGGCTATGAAGCAGCTGGACTTCGAGTGGAAGGTAGGGAGGGCTGGTGCCCCAGCAGGGATTTCCTTGACCCCATAAACTCAGGGATGTTTTTAAGTTTGGTTGCAGCCCCACCTGTTTCCAGATAAATTCCCCCACCTTGCAATCATCCTTTGTTAAGGGAAACTCACTGCATTAAGCTGTGTGCTTCAGTGTCTGTGGTGTTTATGGTGTGAAACAAGGGGTTTCTTCTCTGAGCGCTCCAAGACTTCAGCTGGAAAGATGATTCTGCCTCCTTTAGCTGCAGGGATAAGAGGAGCTGTTCACACTTCTAATTTTAGTGGCTAATTCCTTGCGAGGTCATCTCGAGTGCTCCTGAGCAGAGAGCAGAACGCTCATTATTTCTGCCAGGACCTGTCAGGACTGAAGTGGCACAGTACAAATTGTCCTAAAGGATGCACAGATGGGGGGCAAGGGGCCTCGAGTGCAGGATTTGTGTCACTGATGTGGTGGCCTTTTCCTTGATGGAGATGCAGCAGTGCTCACAGACCAGATGTGTTTTCAGATACTTATTGCTTCCTTAATTTAGGGCTCAGCTACTTGATGGAAACCCAGATGTTTTTAGCTGACAGTACTCACTGCAGGTATTTCTCCAGGGCTGTGCAACATTTAGTCACAGTTGTTTCCAAAGTTGGAATAATAAATCCCTAAGTGGATCTCTGCTGCTGTGCCTGACTCCCCAAATCCTGGTGCAGCCCCTGAGGTAAGCTCTCCTGCCTTGTAGCCTTTGGCAGCAGCATCCTGTGAGCATCAGGAGCCAGGTGAGGAGAATTTCAGCCCAGATCTTCATCACCAGAGGAGCTCCCCTCCTCCCTCCAGGTCCTAAGCGTTGTATGTGTGAATTTTGTTGTGCTGCTTCTTTCAAACCTCCTGACTCCTCCTTATTTTTTATAATATTACATCTTTAAAGCCAAGTAGCTTCCAGAAACCCCATTTCCCTGCACCAGGCAGGAGATGGACCATGGCCAGGTGCACTTGCCCACACCAGCCAGACATTTGTTAGCTGCATGGTTTTACAGGGAGTGAACAAACCTGCTGTATTTCTGCTACAGCCTCAAAAACCAACCTCAGCCCGACATCTCTGTGTAGGCAGTGGAGCTTATTTCATACGAGGAGGTTTCACAATAGCCTTTCCCACCCTAAGAATAACTTCAGATGTGACTCTTCATCAGAGTGAACTCTCCCATCCACGCAGTTGCTTCATAAATATAGCACAGAGAAAAGATCTCATTGTAAATGAGATGCAGCAGATTGTGAGGTGGGAAGCAGCGAGGGGAAATACTCAGCTTGAGGCTGATCCACAGCACTGGGTTTGGCTGGTGGGGGGAGGCTGCTCTGCCCAGCTCACCCTGATTTCATGGGCACTGTCCATGTGTGTGGGTCCACGAGTGGACTTTTTGGTTCATGTGGCCATGGCTGCTGGTGAGGGAGGAGCAAGCATCAGTTCTGTGCCTGGCAGATGGGTCACTGCAGCTTCCTCAGCCAGCAGCTGATGAATCAGAAGAATATTTAAAGGTAGGAGGAAATGAAGCCGTTTGCTTCATTTTACAGGCGTTGTCCTTTTGAGAAAAAGTTTTTCCCAGAAGATGTCTTGCTCCTATATAGAAAAAAATAAGGGAGGAAGTGTTCCCCTTGCTGCCTGGAGTGTCCCTGCTGAGGGCAGGTTTCCCATTGCAGGTGGTGAACGCCTACCACCTGCGGGTGCGCCGCAAGAACCCCGTCACCGGCAACTACGTCAAGATGAGCCTGCAGCTCTACCAGGTGGACAACCGCAGCTATCTGCTGGACTTCAAAAGCATCGATGGTGAGTAGGAGGTGGAGAGCACGCAGAAGGGCAAGGATGGGAGTTTAGGAACCATCCTCTGCGTTTTGAAGCGCTTACACCGTGTGTCATTCCAGCAAAAGCGCTTCCGAGCCGTTCCTCTCTGCTGCCGTTCCCATTTCATTACCACACCTGCATGGCAGCTGCCAAACTGATCCCACTTTTTTCTCTTCTCTTCCTGTTTTTTTTTTCTCCCCCTTCGCGCCTTCCAAGACGAGGTGATGGAGCAGAGGTCTGGCTCCTCCACGCCGCAGCGCTCCTGCTCGGCCGCGGGGCTGCACCGGCCGCGCCTGAGCATCGACGCGGCGGCGGCCGCCGAGTGCCAGTCGCTGATGGGCTCCCTGAGCGGCTCCTTCGTGGGCAGCATCCCCTCGGTGCCCCCGCGCCTGGGCAGCCACACCATGGACTTCTTCGAGATGTGTGCCAGCCTCATCATGGCCCTGGCCCGCTGAGGGCGCCGTGAGCATCTGCGCTGACTCGTCCGCCCCTCCTTTCTTTGGCTTCCTTGTTCTTCCTCCTCCTCCCCCGACAGCCCGAGGCACAGAGCTGTGTCCAGATCCAAAACGTGCTCCCCCTCTAGCAAGGCACTAAGGAAATTAACTTCATTTCTCTCCTTGTGCCTGGTGAAATGTATCCAATGCCCTCTTTTTTATTTTCTTTCCTTGCGAACCCCATGGGAAGTGTCAAGGGTGTAAAGTAACAAAAGGTATCACTGAGTTTTTGGAAAACGCCTCCCCCCTGGTTCATCCTGAGTTAATGGAGGCGTAGCCAAGCTTCCTGCAGGGAGTTTGATGTTTCCCTGATGCTGTGCGGGGCAGAGGGTTTGACCAGGAGCTCTGTGAAATGGAGTGGAGGGTGACAGGGCAGCTCTGCAGTGTTCACACCCAGGTACTGGCCTCTCTAACACTTTTCTCCCCAAAGCAGCAGCTGCTTGGATGCTTCTGCACGAGTGCAATATGACCTCCCTCCCCTCTCTTTTCCCCCCCCTCTGCTAAAGATGGGGAGGGAAGGTGGGCTGTGCAAAGGTCCTGGTGCAAACCTGCCCTGGGCAGGGCTCCCTGTGCCCAGCCTTTGCAGAGGAGTGTCCCTAAGGTGCTTTATTTCCTCCCGAGAGCTCCGGACAGCACTGACCCTGCTCCCCACGCTCGGAGCTGAGGGCACACTGCCTTTTTTCCCTTAATCACCACCTCCCTCCAGCCTGCTCCCCCTCCCCTGCCTCACCACGGCCTCCAGGGGCTGAATCCCAAGCAGGGTTCAGGTGAGCAGAGGGCAGGATCTGGATCACCCACCTGAGAATCCAGCGCTTCACCCGAGGGATCATCCCGGATGGGCAGGAGCCATCAGCAGCACAGCACAGCTCCGGAGCACTCACCTCTCACCTTTCCCCTAGGAAAGCTCTGCCTGTTGTCACCTCCCCAGAATCACTGCCAAATCTGCCTTCCCTGCTGCTGGACACTCACTGCCCCTGCCCAAGGGCTCTCCTGTCCTGCTGCTGCCCACTGGACTGTGACCTTCGCCACGCCACTGACCAGGCAGGCATATCCCAACCTGGAATTTTACTGTTCCTGTGCTACTGGCTATCTGAAGGGTGGGATTTTATTTTTTAAGATGAACTGCGGGGATTTTTAAGGTTAAATTCTTGTTGCCCAAGGGTAAACCCTGATGCACGTGTGACTTATTTGTTTAAAAGAGTTATTATTTTTTATTACGTGGGATTAATCTAATGGGCAGCGTTGGCATCTCCTTGGCTTTGATATGGTATTTAATTTACTTGATTATGAAGTAATAGTCTAATCAAGGAACTAATGCTTTATACAAGCTTTGCCAAAAATTTCCTGGGTGGGGGGGTTTGGTTTTGTTCTGGTTCTTTTTTTTCTTTTGTGTTCTGTTTTAAGAAACAAAGCAAAGAAGTTCCCTTGGTCCCAGTTATACAGTCATTTAACTTGAAAAGTAAATTTAATCTGTCTTTTTGATAGCTTCTTGTGACCCCTGGAGGTTTTTTCCTAGGTTGGTTTTTTTTTTTGTACAGTTGCACTTTAATTTATACTTTCTGCAAGTTTGTATGAGAAGCAAGGGAGAGAACAACACATTTAGCCTTTTTTACTGATCATTTAAGGTAATCAAGACAAACATGGGATATTTTTGCCATCTACTGGCAGTTAAATGGACCTTTTCAGCTTGAAGTCCTTTTTTTTTAAAAAAGAACCACAAAATTGCCTTACTTTTGTTACAGATTGTGCTTGGATCCTCACTTAATGTGACTTTACAGCTCCAATTTTTCCAGAAGCCGCACAAAGTAGAACGCTTTCAAAAAGAAAACAAAAAAAACCAAAAAAAAGACAACAAAAACAAAAGAAAAAAATCAGTTTTGCTGTTAAGCTCTTGAACACTAAATCCAACACAGCAGTCACAGCAGAACAGCTCTGTTTTTTAAAAGAAATACTGGAAATATTTGTGGTGCTCCTAGGTTTTGTAACGAGCCTTTTATTATATTATGGTTATGAAATAAATACTCTGGGGTGGAGGATGGCTTTGGTGCTCTGCCTGGTGGCTGCCAGGTGATTTGTGAGTGCTGTGGTGTGAGTTTGGATGGAGAATCCAAACTCCTGCATGCAAAAAAAAAAAATTAAATACCAAACTCCACCCCAGAGTCAAAGCTGAGGAGCACCCAGCCCCTTCAGCAGTTTTTAGATCAAGGCTGAGATAAGCAAAGAGCCCTGAATGGTTTTGGGGTGATGGAGATAAACCCCTTTGCAAAGGTGCAGCAGCAGCTGTAGGGACAGGCATTAATTTCCATCCAGGAAACAGCAATGAGTGAAATGTGTTTGAAATGTTAAAGGCTTTTCAAATCTTCACTCCCAATTGAGCACCTTGCCAAAATCCTGGCAGCACCTGTGGTCCCCTTGATAAGGGGCTGGTGTGTTACAATCTGGGGCTCAGGAGCAGGTAGATGTACTGATGTCTTTTTTTTTTTAATTAACTCTTGTCCTCTGGGATTTCCTGCCCAGCAGAACTAACAGTGTTAAGCAGCAGCAAATGCCCTTGGGAGGAAATATTTGCTTCCTGGAGGCAGGTGGGATTTCTGGGTTGTAGAATGAGCCCCTTGTGGCATTTGGCATCTCCTCAGACCCGTGCAAACATTAACTGCTGCGTGGATCTGCAAAGCCAGTCCTGCCTGGAGGGCAGGCAGAGTTACTCAGCTTTCCATAGGGAGAGACACAAAGAGATGGAGCACTTCCCTGCTCAGGGCCAGCAGTGGCAGTGCAGGGAGCAGTGAGTTTTGCTGCACCTCCTCAGTGACCACACGGGGTTGAAGGGTCCATCACAGCCTTACCCAGATCCTTGCTGCACTTTGAAACACCCTGAGGACTTTCACTTCTTTTTATTATTTATTTTACCTTCAGACAGGCTGTGTTCTGTTTCCCAGCTGCAGAGGAGCTGCTGACCTCCAGTTAGATTTTCCAGGGGAAGAGTTTAACTTTCACACTGTTACACTGTGGCCAGCTCTTTTTTTGAGTTTTGCTGGTACATGCACAAGCATTGGGAAAAGCAGGGTAGACAATATTTGAACTACAGAAACTTGAATTACTCCAAGTGCAATTTTTCAGAAACCACTGGACAGCTGTGCTTTGCAGGCCACAAACTCACCCAAATTTTGCTTCAGCCCAAGTGGGAAAGAGACAAAATGCAAAGGATAAAGAGTTCAGATAGGCTCCAGCAGAAACCTCCAGCTCCTGGAGAGTTAATTGAGAAATACCTTGTGCTGTTCTTGTTGGAAGCTATATATATATGTAAATATTATATATGCATACATGCATATATATAAAATGTAGGGTGCATCCCTGTTGTTGGCCTCTCAGCTTTATTCTTCCAGCAGGGCAGGTGTGTGCCCTGGACACAGCCACCACTCACTAATCCCAGCCTCTGAGAGGATCTGGACAAAGGAGATGCTGTTTTTACACCCTGTTTTAGGTAAAGCCCATGAGTAGCTTAGCTGACCCCATCAGGCTTGGCGTGGCCTTGGCCAGGGATGGAAGTGACATCAGGAGCTGTGACAATCCTGCCCTTCCACCCTCCTGGCCAAAGCCCTGGTGCCGATGGGGTTTGGGGCAGGTTTATTTTCAGGAGCTGGAGCTGAGCAGGTAAAGGCAGCAGGATTTTTTATTTTTTTTCCCCCTCCCTTTAACAGGTCAGAAGTGCATCTTCAGCAGTGTGTCCAGTTTAGCATTTCATGAGGTGTGTACAAGCACAGGGGAATATCTGGGCAGCGTTGTAAAAACGTGAACACGTGTTGTGTATCCGTTCCTGTGTGTGATTGTAGTGGCATTCGTGTTGGAATAGATGAGGTCTGAACAAAACACCCCTTTCTGTCCACTCCTTTTCATTTCACTGCTCTTCACTGTCAGCATGCAGCCCCTGCAGGAGGAAGGGGGAGCTGTGTGCAGGGCACAGAGGGCTGCTGGAAGTGGCAGCTTTGTTTCACGAGGTGCACAATTTCCCCAGCTCGTGCAGGATCCCCCTCTGAGACATGCAGGCCGTGTTTCTGGATACTTGAAGTACCATTTGTTGTGCAATTATTTTGGCTTCGCCCTTTTTATTAGCTGAGAGGAGAGAGGGAAGAGGAATCGCACATCTGGATGAGCCAAAAGAACCCCAGCTCGAGCTCCTGCTGTTCCTTTCCTGGAAAGTTTCAGGATCTGGTTTTGTTCCAGGTGTATGATGTACCTTACTGGAGTCACCTTGCTTAAGGTCTTACTTTGGTATGGGCTTTTCATTTAGTGCTTTCCTTTGGCTTCCTTAGCCCTCCCCTTACAGATCCCTTTTTCATCATTCACTTATTTTAAAAAATTGCAACAGCTTCTTGTAATTCTGAATTCCCCGTCTGCCTCCGGGCCATGGAGTTAACAATTCAGCCAGAGGTACCTCACTCCCATGCCTGAGAGATGGACTGGTGGGTTTCAGAGTTCCCACGTGACACCTACTGATGGAACACTGACTTTTGCAGGGAGCACACCTGATATTCGATGCACAGATCTTTGCTCAGTTTTAATAATGACAATTAGGAGAACTGGACTGTGAATCAGAGCTCTGCCTGCAAGCACGAATACACTTTTGGTGTTAGAAAAAAAAAGTCTTCAACAAAAGCCTTGAAGTTCCTGCTGAAGCTGCCTTAATTTAAAAATCAAAGTTTATTTGTAAGACTCATCTCTGATTTTTTTTTTTTTCAAGTTTGGAAATAGTTTATTTATCCTCATCTCACAAAGCTGTGAAGTAGATCCTGTAGCCATGGTAATATTTATTCTTGTTGCTGAAAGCATGTTCATATGTTCTGTATCATGTTATATTCACGTGGTTTGTACCTCAATGCATTTGTTTTGTTTTGTTTTGTTTTTTTTCTTTTAGAGCACAAAGCAAAACTGAACCCCAGGATTTCTGTGGTGCCCCTGGCCCAGCATCTTTGGGCAGACAAGCCTCAGCTCTGTGAGAGAGGTAAACTGGACTTGTCCACTGCAATTCTTAAATTCATACTCTAAGGAGTATTTATGATTTGTGATATGATGCATTTATGATTGGTTTTAAGAAAAAGATGCTGAACCTCAAAAAGTTCTGAATAGAAGCATCCCTTCAAACATATCATTAACATGAAGCTCAGAAAAAAAAAACCCTGAGCTCTATAAACACTGCATCCTTCTTGATATTTTCTATTTTGCCAACTGATGGCCTGGAGAGAGGGTTTTTTTTCCCAGTTCATGGTTGTAGTACTTTGTGCTGTGGAAGGGCACAGAGCCCTGGTTCAGTTTTGTCCTTTGTGCATTAGATAATCACAACGGAGCCTTTTTCCTTCCATTTATGGTGTGGAAAGTGTTTCTCGGTGTACTGCACTGCATGTGATAGCTGTCTCCATGGTTGACATTTGCACTTTAATAAACTCAGAGATGAAAAGAGATAAAAGCAGCAAATCCTTTGGATTTCCTTACTGCACAGTCCCCTTTCTGCAGGCTGGTGGAGTTTCCCTCTGGAGAACATTGCACATCCCAGCTGTGGGACCACAGATGCCCTCAGGGCTTGGTGGGAGGGGGCAAAGGGGCAAGGGGTGGAGTTTAAAATTTTTACAAGAGTAATTAAAACAGCTTCCCCAACCCAAAATCCATGCCAGGAGCCAGGCCCATGTATTTACATGTGCTATTTCACATCTTGACTCCTTTCAGCAAGGAGTAAAGAGAGAAAAGCGTTTTAAAGACATGATGCAAAAATAACCTTGCGCTGCAGAAAAAGTGCTGGGGACAAAACTGGGCACCTGTTTCCTCTGTGCCTGTGATGCAGGAGGATGTAACTCCAGTTCAAGCACACAGCTGCTGGGAGTGCTCCAGATTTGTCCCCTTTTTTGCACTATTTCAGTTCTCCCTCAGACTCATCAACTCGCAGCTGTTCCCGTGATTATTTCCCCTTTGAGGAGAAACGTGGAGGGAACAGGGCTTAACACTCACATGAGAATTATTTTAAGTTTTGATGTGGTTAGGATGTACCAATAAGACTATAAAAGAGGGGAAAAGAAAAAGAGGATGAGTTTAATTTCCTGACCAATCTCTTGACCTAAATATAGCCAACCTGTGGTTTAATTGAGGAAATCTAAGTTGCATTTTTGTGTTATCTAGAGTCAGCCCACAGCAAGCTCTTTTCTTCTTTGCATGCACTGGAATGTGTCCATGAGGAAAAAGCCATTTCTAAGGGTATAGCAAGGCATCCTTGCATTAAATCAGCTGCCTCTGGCAGTGCAGAAGTTTGTGTTTCACAGGGATTTTGGGACACAGCCCCACAAGGACTGGGACCGGGGCCGCGTCACGTCTGTCACAGGATACAGGGGGAGATTCCTAAAATAAAAAACACCTTCATTTAAAATAAGGAAAACTTGTTAAATTACTTCCTTGGGAGGCAAAAAAAGAGCTTGCACATGTGGCTAATACAGGATTTACCCACAGTGCTTATGGAGGGGGTGATGGATGGACTTCGTGAGTTGTGAGTGAGCGCTGGTGTGGAGGAGGATGAGGAAGGAGGGGAGGAAGGGGATGTTTTCTGCAAGGTTTTAATCCTAAACATCACCATGGGAAAAAAAAACCACCAAAACTTTGGAGAAACAGTCTCCAGCACTTCCCTGGGGCTGTTTCCCTGCAAAGGGAGGGAGGTGAAGGGCACAGAGCACATCCAAAGCCGAACACTCCAGCTCCCCAAACTCTCCCTCTCCACCAGAAAAATCCAAATATTTGGGCTGGCAGGGCTGCAAAGCTGCGCATGCTTACAGGGGGAGTGCTTTATTTATTTCTTTTTTTATTTTTTGCTGCAAAGATGGATGCAGGCCAATGCACTTAATAGTAACCACATGGTAAAATAAATAAGAATGCCTGTATAGACTTAAAAGTAAATGTTAAATATTTGCTCTGGTTTTTTTTACTGATGTCTCCTATGCCAGCTTTGAAATGGCCCCGTGGCAAAGAGCACTTTTATTTTTCTTAAGCCTGGAACATTTAATAATTTCTAATTAAAACATCTTACATTTTTAGGATATTTATGAGCAAACTGATATGGGCTCCTAAAATGTGCCAGGAAGGGGTAAAAGCTGTACACTACAGTTAGATTTAAAGGGTTTTTTTATTTCAAAGCCACGTAAAAACTTTATCCACATTTTTTTTTTCACTTTTGGAAAGGTATCTACTGAATACACGGAGGAGAAGCCATTAGCAATTTATATTTCTCTTCCTACATTTAGGAGCATTTTTCTGAAAATAAGTAATCATCCTCCAGGCCCACAGTGGAGAGGGAACAGCCTGAACACAGGGGCAACTGTTGGGTAAGTCCCTGTTGCTGTGAGTCCTCGGGAGCCAGGAGTCAGCTTTTACATATCTGGGATGCCTAAGTTAGCTTACAAAAATAAAGTAATTTTTGACTGAATGCTTTATTTACTCTTTTTTTTTTTTTTTAAGAAGTGAGTCAACTTTTCCACTATTTTAGATATTTAACACAGCACGAGTGGTGATGCATATTACTTCTCCCAATACCTTTAAGACCAAAACCAATCCAATTTATATGGTTTGCTTTTTAGAGAGCAAATCTTTTGGGGAAACTTGCAATTCTGACAGCAAGGAGACTGAGCAACTAAACTGCACTATTTTTCTAAAAATGTAGAAATATAATGGCTGTTTCAGAGCTGACCAACAAGGTGCTTCAAAAAGTGAGAAATACTGAAAGTAACTAATAATCAGTGAAGATGTGCTCTAAATGGCACAGAAAATAAAAAATAAAAAAGAAGGAAACATCTCTTGCACATTGAACAGTGTAAAAAAACCCAGCTTTATTTACATTCCCATCATCACCCCACAGCTGACCAACGTGGCTGTCACAGATGCAGGAAGCACAAAAGAGACCTTCAGGGATGCTCCAGGGCACAGCAGCTCTCAGGCCAGTGTGTACTGCCTGTCTCAAAGAGAAAAAAAAAATAGAAATTTTCCCAGCAAAGGGCCACCTGGGTGAGAGGAGGCTGATTTGTGTGAATTATGCAGGAGCATGCAGGGAAATGCTGCAGCAGGGAATTTGAGGGTGTGTTTTGGCAAGGCAAGGCACACGGAGTGGCCCATTATTTGCAGCAGATGGGGATTAATATGGCATATCTGAAGGCAAGTCAGGAATCTCCAATTTATACAAGTCATGACTGGACAGAGGGGGGTTTTTTTTAGCTAAAGTTGGACTGGAAACTTGTCCAGCAGCAGAGCAAAACTGGAAACACTTATTTAATACTGGATGTTTACATTGACTCCCACTGCCTTCAGAAGTTTTTAAGTATCCCCACACAGGAAAGAAGGGGAAAAACATTCATCATAATAAATAAAACATCCTGAAGTTTACCTGAAGTCCACAATCCTGATTTTACCCGAAGTTCAAATCCTCCACCAGAACGTACCCATCTGAGGGAAGAGGAAGAAGCGAACGATCAAAATCTGAGTGAACAAGGCTGAGCACAGAGGGCCGTGCTGTGGTTTTGGGGGTGATTTTGGCCCCCCAGAGGTGGGTTGAGGACTCACATCTGCCCTGGGCGTTGCGGCAGATGGCAGCATGGCCCTGCAGGGCGTCGATGACGTCCAGATGTTCCCCAGCTGTGAGCGGGAGGTCGGCGCGGCGCCGGCTGGGCACCGAGCGCGCGGCCGTGGCCGCCGCCAACACCCGGATCTCCCGCTGGTACTGCAGGGACAAGGGGGGAGCCAGCAGTTATTGCATGGGTGTGTGACAGCCTCCCTAAGGGCACTGGGGAGGGAGAGGTTTCAGGGTGGGTTATCACGGAATCGCTGGGTTGGGAGAGAAGTTTAAGATCATCGAGTCTAACCCAGCCCTAAGACCTCAGCTAAGCCATGGCACCGAGTGCCACATCCANCTTTTAAGTACGTTCCTCCAGCTCTCCCCACACAGGAAAGAGGGGGAAAAACATTCATCATAATAAATAAAACATCCTGAAGTTTACCTGAAGTCCACAATCCTGATTTTACCCGAAGTTCAAATCCTCCACCAGAACGTACCCATCTGAGGGAAGAGGAAGAAGCGAACGATCAAAATCTGAGTGAACAAGGCTGAGCACAGAGGGCCGTGCTGTGGTTTTGGGGGTGATTTTGGCCCCCCAGAGGTGGGTTGAGGACTCACATCTGCCCTGGGCGTTGCGGCAGATGGCGGCGTGGCCCTGCAGGGCGTCGATGACGTCCAGATGTTCCCCAGCTGTGAGCGGGAGGTCGGCGCGGCGCCGGCTGGGCACCGAGCGCGCGGCCGTGGCCGCCGCCAACACCCGGATCTCCCGCTGGTACTGCAGGGACAAGGGGGGGAGCCAGCAGTTATTGGATGGGTGTGTGACAGCCTCCCTAAGGGCACTGGGGAGGGAGAGGTTTCAGGGTGGGTTATCACGGAATCGCTGGGTTGGGAGAGAAGTTTAAGATCATCGAGTCTAACCCAGCCCTAACACCTCAGCTAAGCCATGGCACCAAGTGCCACATCCAGTCTGCCTTTAAACACACCCAGGGATGGTGACTCCACCTCCTCCCTGGGCAGACTATTCCAGTACTTTATCACCCTTTCTGTAAAAAAGTTTTTCCTAACATCCCACCTGTCTTTCCCTTGGTGCAGCTTTAGCCTGTGTCCTCTTGTTCTGCTTGGAGAAAGAGACCAAGCCCCACCTGACTACAGCCACCTAGAGAGTGATAAGGTCACCTCTGAGTCTCCTTCTCTCCAGGCTAAACAACCCCAGCTCCCTCAGCTGTTCCTCACAGGGCTTGTGTTCCAAGCCCCTCACCAGCCTTATTGCTTCCTCTGGACACACTCAAGTGTCTCAATGTCCTTTCTTGTTGTTGTGAGGCTTTGGGGAGAAGGAGGGAGAAAAACCCCAGCAGTGCCCCTGATGAAGATCCAGATTAGGGGAGAAGGCAACAGGTGGGTGATGCCTTGAAGTGGCTTCCTAAAACAGAGGCTAGGCAAATTTAGAAGAAAAGTGGGTATTTAAAGAAGGCCTTCAACAGGTTCATGTTGGGGGGCAGTCCCCTCCCAGA
>VWYE01023273.1:158726-210446 GCA_013398995.1 Alaudala cheleensis
TCAGGGGTTAATCCTCCAATTACAGCCTCAGGTAATGAAGTCATACACCCCCAGTTCACTTCCCTTCAATTAACTTCTGGTGATACCTTTCAGGGCCTGAGGGTGTAGGGTGTCCTTGAAAATCAGGCCTAGAGGGATTGCTTTTCCTGGCCAAAATGTGAAGACAGTAGCTAACACTCCACATGGAGTTTAGAGTTACACAGTAATGCAGAACAGGATTTGAAACATATAAAAACTGCAACAGGTCAGGGGACAACTTCCCCAGCACAGCTGAGGACCAACAACACATGATTTTAAACAAGACACAGAGCTGCTTCCCTCCCCTGGCACAGAAAGACACACACCATAAATGTCTCTCTGAAGAGCTTCTCTTCTTTGTCCATCTTCTTGCTCTTTTCTTCACTGCTCTTCTTGAATTTGAAGATATTTCTGCAACAAGAGAGACACACACAGACAGTCACACTTCTGAGCTGCATTAAAATAACCCCGGCACATCTGAAATTGCAACCCAGCCTTGTCTGCAAGGAATCCTTGGAATAGCAAAGCCCACTCAGAAAAGGGTGAATAGACAACTCAAATTTATTAGTGAGGCACAACTTGAGCCATTTTGCATCTCCATTTGGGATATTTTCTTGTCTATAAGCAGCGTGGGAACAAATAAACTCTCTACTGAGTGTTTCAAATCAGCCCCGTTTTTATGGAAGTCAACAACTCACTTTTCCCTCAGCAGTTTGTCTCCTCCTGGTTTTATTTATACTCAGAATTAAAGGGTCCCCAGATAACTCTCATCCTGAGTCATTTATGGAAGTGGGGTTTGACACAGCTCTCTCCAGATGTTCTTTGGGTTTTTTAGCACATGGAGGAGAAAGTCTCTCCCAAGCAGAAGTTTATATGGCACTGTAAAGTGGAAAACAAGTTCTTATAACCCACTTAAAGGGAGTGGGGCATTCCCTGCATATGGGGATGCCACTATTTCTGATAACCAAAATTACAGCTGCAGCATTCGTTTTTAAACTAAACAAACACCAAACAAAAAAAATCCCCCACCCATCTGTAATAAAATATTCATCCTTGGCTCATTTTGATGCACTTAAAATTAAAGAGGAAGGGAAACAAGAGCTGAAATCAGGGACTTTTAAGCTGTGAGGAGATTCATCCTTGGGCAGGACCTGAGATCTCCAAGGGAAAGCTGAAATTGCATGGACTCCCTGGTGGTCTGTGAAGTTATACCTGTGACTTTGCACAGCACAACCAGTGGTGTTTGAGCAGCCCCATACAGGAGCTCTGTGGTGAGAACCTGAAAAATGGGTCTGTGATTTACATTGGAATTCCCAGGTATTAGGTCATGAAAAAGGTCATTGTGGTGCACATTTTTGTGATCTAAAAGGGAAAGGAAATCTGATCTCCCACTACCATGTGAATTTTTGCAGCACTGGTAACAAAAAGAAAAAAAATTAAAAAAGAAAAAAAGAAAAAAAAGAAAAAAAAAAAGAAAAAAATTGCTTTTATGTACAAATGGCACAGCAAGAGTCAATGTTTTAAAATTAAAATTAAAAGCTCTTGCCAAAATCATAGAATCATGGAATGGGTTGCTCCAAGCCCCATCCAGCCTGGTCTTGGGATCCAGGGGCAGCCACAGCTTCTCTGGGCAACCCGTGCCAGGCCCTCCCCACCCTCACAGCCAGGAATTCCTTCCTAAAATCTAATCTAAACCTACCAAAATAGTAAAAAGGAGCCAAATATACAGCAAGTAACAACTTCTTGTCTTAGCTTAGTGGAAAATCATGACAAGACTTCAGGATAAGACCTCTGGGTATCCCCCCTTGCTCTCAGTTCAGATCCAAGAGTTTGTTTCACCCTTGAGGTATTTTCTGCAAAGATTCCTGAAACCTGGCTTCAAAGGGAAAGGACCCTGGAATATCAACCACCACAAAATGTCTGTGCAATGAGGGACATCCCACTCCTGAAACCACTCAGAGAAGGGTACAAAGCCAGACAAAATGGGAACACAGGAATGGAAATCAAGACCTTTCCACGTCGTCGATGCTTTTCCTTTTGTCCTTGTACTCTTTCGCCGTCCGCAGTTTTGGCATCCGGACTTTGAACTTCTCATCCTTCCCTCTGAGAGGAACAGACAGGCAGGAATTCAGGCTTTTCCCAGCAGATCCTGTCCCCTCCCCAGACCCTTCAGAGCCGTGATTTTCCTCCGTCTCCCCCCACAGCCTGCACTGAAATGCAAACACGTGCTGTGATTTACAGCAGCACGCGCAGCCACCGCACTCATCTGGCAGCAAGACACCAGGACAAGCTGTTCCCATTAAAAGTAATTTTTCTGACAAGGAGCCTGCCAGGATGATCTGGTCTGGGAGACAGAGTTTTCCTTCCTCAGGAAAAAAAAATCTGATTTTTCACGTGTTTCAGGGAGCTGCTCTCTCCTTTTCATGTCTCTGGCACTAACCGGGTAACCGCGAGGAAATATCCTGCCAAATACAACACCCACAGGGAGGGCACCTGGACTGTCTCCAGAGGAATGAATCCCAACCAGCTCATGACCCTCAGTGGGTCACAGCAACCAGGCACAGGTTTGTGCCAGGAGGAAAATCTCCTTGGGTTGAGGACAAGCCCAGGACAGGGCAGGCTCCTCACCTGGTCTCTGTCTGCCCCACCTCGACGTCATCATACACGTTGTCCTCCTGGGAGACAGCTGCTGTCAGTCAGAATGCAGGACAGAAAAGGATTAGGAGATGCCACTCTGAGCCTGGTACTCCAAACAATCTATTGCAGAGGAAAATTTGGGCTGCTGCTCATCACTCAATCCAAAGGGGCCAAGGAGACGCAAAAAAACACCCAGCAAAGGTCCAGCACGATGCTTGGGTTGGTTGGTTGTGTTTGTGGGCAGTTTTCTGCATGGGTTTGGCCATCCAGCTCCATGGATGGAGCAGGAGCAGCAGCAAAGCCCCAGCTTTGCACTGCAGCCAGCCCAGGCAGGGTTCCCAACACAAGGATTTGGGTGTGTTCACTCCAGCACCTCCTCAAGGCTGCGGTTGTATCTGTCCCATTTATGTAAAGGATAGGATGTATCCTCCAGCAGGGAGGAGTAAAGAGTTTTACAAAGAGCTGTTGGAGTGCCCTGGGCTCACACACCACTGCCAGCCTGCAGCAGGGGTTCTGCATGGATTGTTTCACACATCACCCTCCTGGATATCTCCAGATCTGCAGGAGAAATGCTCTTCTTCAAAGCAAAACCTCCCAAAAATGAGCAAAACCCTGCCCTTGAATGAAACACAAATCTCTATCAAGTCTCCAAAGCTCCTGCTGCCACCACACATGATTTTCAGAAAGGCACAGAGCACACCAAGCTGATTGTGCAAAACATTTGCCTCTTCAAACACACACAAATCCCCAGGAGTCAGGTACAGGTATGTGCTTACCTAAATTTGGTACTGAAATGGAAACCAGTCTGTGGATGGAAAAAATGGCTTTTAGAAACAAATCTGCACATGAGCAATGCCCAAAAAGCCATGAGGAGCCCCAAAAAGCTGCCAGTGATGCTGCTGAAGTGAGCAAGAGCCATCGAGGTGCATGGGCTCCATGGCACCAACAGCATTTCCCAAAATGATATCCCTTGATAAATAAGCATTTCCATCCTGACAGCAGCAAGAGCCACGTGCTCACCAAGCAGGAAAGATCTAGTTTCCAAACAAAGAACTGCCCAAACTCCTGCTGCCCTTCCCAACAGCAAGGGGGCTGCTGGACAGTTGGAATTTTTAGTCTGCAGTTATTCCTTCCTGTAAGTCTGCAAACATCAGGGGCTGTCCAGGAATTAAAAACCTGGAAACTGCTGTAGGACCAGCAAATTCCTGATGCCAGAGATTCTGGAGAAGCTGCACTGATGGACCATTGACCATATCTGCCATAGCAGTTCCTAGTGAGTTGATAGAAGCACTTTTGGCCCAAGTTTCCAAAAAAGCTGTATTCCTTACTCCTAGACCTCCTGCTCTCCAATAACTGCCAGGAGGAATGCTCAGGTTTGAAGGGGGAAGGGGTGGGACCACCAGCATTCTCTTACCTTAGATTGTCCTTGAGCCTGAAAGTGTTCAGCTTCAACTTTTCTATCTTAAACAGGTTTCCAAATCTCTTTTGTTTTTCTGTTCTGTCCAAGAGAGAAACAGGTTTTAAATTAAAAGAGAGACGAGGTGCAGAAGCAGCCCCAGAGATCCTGAGGCAGGGAAAGGAAGGGCAGCAGACCCTGGGCCTCAGCTCAGAAGCAGAATTTAAGTGTTAACAGCACCCTATGGATGACAGACTCGCTGGGATAAGCACCAGCCCAGCAAGAAGTGCTTAATTATTGAGTCCAAGCTTGTGTCTTTGCTTAGCTTTAAGCTTTTCTGTGTTAATTGAAGTTGTTTTCCTCTGACCCAGCAGCTATGGGGTAATCCAGGTTACTTTGGAGTGAAAACTCCTGAGGAGAAGGCAGCATTACCCAGTGACCATGAAAGGAGACATCAGGGGCACCTTCTGAGCCACCCTCCATCACACATTTCCACTGTCCTTGAGGAGGACAGTCCGTGGCACACGCTTCTCTCTGCAGTTTCCAAAGGGTTGCAAATCTACACTGCGATTTTCTTGTAAAGTACCTGCGAGCAACCCAGACCCTCCCCTGGGGGTCATTACCCCTGCACAAGGGCCATTAAAAGCCCTTCGTGTGTCTCAGCACACTTAATCCTGCACGTGGGATCAATGGGGAGATCACAGGAAGGCTGGTTTGGGGATTAAGACCCCCGACCTCTGAAACCTCTGAATTTGGTCCCAAATGAAATTCCTTTTTAGCCCCAGCAGGATGCACTTGTGAAGCAGCAAGAGGGTTTAATTTCTGCACCCACGTGCAGAGGGGTGAAGGAGAGGCACGGATGTGCTTCCCAAGGGGTGGGGATGTGCATGATCCATCTGGGAATGGAGAGGCTGGTGCACCCCCAACCATGCAGCTCCTGCGGACAATCTGCAGAGAAATGACACTTCCTCCTTTTAACGACCATCCTGCCGCCTCCAGGGGTTCGGCTCTCCCCTTTTTCCTCCCTCTCTGCCACACACACAGGCTCTGCAGCCACGTGGAAGCCGCACTGGGATCCAGATGGAGGCCAGTGCAAGCCTCCCCTCCGTGAGGGAAAAGCAGATGTGCAGCAACACCTTGTGATTCCTCCCACACTGCTCCTCAGGAGAGAGCCACCAGCTGCACTGCAAGCCACTGTGTGCCACTTCCCAAGGGCTGTCTCCATTTCCCTTACCAAGGCAACTTTTTACTGCAGGAGGGTAGGGAACCCCACAAAACACAACTGAGCTTCACGTTGCACCTCTTAATCCATTTGGGAAGCTCAGGCAAGGCATAAACCCCGGGCTGCAAAACTCATTGGTTTTGTAACACACCCCCTGGAAACAAGGATCTTGAAGAGCAGGTTGCAAATTAGTTACAGCACATCAGGTTCTTCCCCAGCCTTCTGTGATCTCGGGTGTGAGCATTTTGTCCTGTTTTATGGGGACAATTTGTCCCTTGAGCATCACCTCTTTTGGCACACACACACACAAAAAGGTGTCAATTCTCAGCTACAGCTGAGCAACACTGTTAATCAAGAGGAGGGAAGTGAGGCTGTCCTGTGTGCTTGATGCAGGAGGAGGTCTGGGAGGGCAGTACTTCCAAAGGATGGAGAGTGTCACAGGGAGAAAAATCCCCCCTCGCTGTTTTGGGATTTAATTTTGGTAATGGTTTTTTGCTCCCTAAGTGTTAGGCAAAGGGGAAAGAGGGAGGAAGAAGGGAAGAAACCCACCCACACAACTTTTCTGCAGTTCAGTCAGGAAAGAAAAGGCTTCCAGTCAGTATCTGGCTGAATAGTCAGAATTTCAAAAGAGAGGCTAAGAAACTGCAACTTACTCTGGTTTTGCTGGGTTTTCGCCCCCAATCTCAACATCTTCATACGTTTCCTCGTAGCTGTTTCCTGAAACTTCAAACCAAGGCATGCCATTAAGACAATCCCTGCTCAGTAGCAATAAGGTGAGGTTTGCAGGACAGACTGCACCCAGAGCTTTGGCATTTTACTCTTACAAAGGCTTCAGGGCTGCTGAGATGAATTCCATGCTAGACAAGTGCACTGCTCCCCACTGGTTTTAATGGGAATTCAGAGCAACCCAGCCAGAAGGAGACACTGTAGATGCTGAAAGGGAAACTAAACCATTCCCAGCATCTCCCAGGGACCAGCCCAGGTTAAAAAGCAGCTCCTGTTTGAACTTCCCCACTCACTGCTGTCTGAAGTGAAGGAACTCGAGGCATCTGAGCCGTGGCTGCTGGAAGACACAAGCGTGACACGGGGGGTTGGCTGCAGGAGAGATTTTAAATGACATTTCACAGGCACTGCAGGAGCCCAGGTCCACACTCACAGTCTGTCCTGCAGCTCCTCAATGTCGTCATAGATGTCCTCTGGTGCCTGCACAGACTGCCAGGGGTTTTGGTCCAAGGCTGTTCCTTCTGTCTTTGGAGCACCAAGGCCCTGGCTGTGCCCTGGGAATGAGGAAGGAGCTTGGCTTCAGGAGCTTTTCTGAGGAACCTCTCTCAGAGAAAGGACAGCTGCTGAGGGTAACACAACAAATAAGAGCCTACAGATGTATTTTCCATTCCAGGAGTCCAGGAAATTCTCTGCTCTGAGACACTTCAAGAAACAAAAGCGAGCAGTGTTCAAAGCTTTTAGCTTTAAAACTTTGAAAAGCGATAAAAATATTTTATGTCTAAAAAACTTTAAACGTCTGTCGATTTTTTTCAAGTGTGGCAGCTCTGACCCAAATCTTCCTCACCTAAAAGCATCCAAGAGATTATTCTTGGATCTCCACAGAAGTGATTGGAGGGAAAGCTTGGCATGGTTGGTGGAAATGTAAAGATCCAAATAATGAAGCAGTCCATTGGAATACACCTGTAAATCAACACCTTGGAAAGGGCCCAAGGAGGATGAGCATCCCTGAGATGGATTTCACTGGGGGCTGGAATCCAGCCTGGGAGTTGCACCTCATGAGGTTAGAAACAGATTGTTACTGGACAAATTTAAGTGGTGATGTTAAAACCTTAAAATTGATTTAAGAGGGTTGGAGCAATGCAGAAATACAGCCACACAAAGAAAAGCAGAGAGTGTTTGTAAATGGGGATTGTGCAAGGCCAGGCTGGACAGGGCTTGGAGCACCCTGGGGCAGTGGAAGGTGTCCCTGCCCATGGCAGGGGGTGGAATGAGATGATCCTTAAGGTCCCTCCAACCCAAACCATTCTGATTCATGCAGTAGATCTTGCTGGACACAGGCATCCCCTCAATATGGTCCAGCTAAAGATCAAAATTTCTGCAAAACATCCAAATTCATCTAATTAGAAAAACAGGCAGGGGTGGGCCAAACAATTCTCCAAATCAGCCTCTCTCTTGAAGCAGGAGGCTCACCAGGAGTACTTTGGAAAAAAACAAATCCAAACATAAATTACCTCCAGCTGTTCCAAGGTCAAGCAAACCAGCAACAGACACCAACCAAACCAGAAAATTATTATGAGGTGATTTAAAATAATAAAAAAAAAGGAGAAATACCTGAGAACCACACCAATAAAAATAACCACGGTCACAGCCAATTTACACTTTCTCCTTCCCACTCCTGGTCTGTCCACAGAGCCCAACAGAGCTGCTTTTCTCCCCTTCATCTCTGAAATGCTGCCATATCACACCAGTGGCTTGCAGAACAGTGAGCCCATGAACATTTGTAGCTGAAGCTGCAAACCTGTGCTTACAGAGGGGGTGTGATTTGGATTGATTGTGCAGCTGAGGTGCCTCCCAGCAGCTCTGGCCACTGCCTCAGAGTATCCCAACAGAAGGAGCCCAAAGCCAGCCTGGCACCAGGGATGGAGCAGGGAACCATCACCCAGTGAGGGACAGAGGGAGCCTTCAGGCTCTCATCCTGCTCACGTGTATTTCTTTGGGGTTTCTGGTGGTAAAACCTCACAGCCTTTTCCCTCTGGATTCCAGGGGAAG
This sequence comes from Alaudala cheleensis, assembly GCA_013398995.1. Taxonomy (NCBI): domain Eukaryota; kingdom Metazoa; phylum Chordata; class Aves; order Passeriformes; family Alaudidae; genus Alaudala; species Alaudala cheleensis. The sequence goes on from VWYE01023273.1 coordinate 166,772, forward strand.
ACTGGACCCATCTCATCACTGCTGGACCCTCAGAAGGAAACTACACCATCTGTGCTCCAACAGAACCACACCTGTCACTGCAGGAGCACTGAACTGGACTGCTGCCAGCCCCCTGACCAACAGGTGTCAGGTTGTGTTCTGATTCTGTGTTTTCTTTTTTTGTTAGTTCTGCACCACTACATTTTTATTTTTAGTATTCCTAGGAAACAACCTTTACTCCTATTCCCACATATTTCGCCTGAAAGCCTCTTAATTTCCAATTTATAATAATTCAAAGGGAGGGGGTTTGCATTCTCCATTGCAAGGGAGGCTCTGGTTTTCCCCTGGCAGATACCTGCCTTTCCAAACCCAATTTCTAGCCCAAGCCTTAGCCAGCCCCTTTCCTGAGACTCCATAAATTACGAGGAGCAGAGGAGCTGGAATTCAGCTCCCACGGATAAGGGCAATCTGCTACAAAAACAAACACCTCAGCCAGGGTTGTGCAGGTGGTTAACCAAGTTAGGAAGCTGTTTGCACAGCCAAAATAAATGATCCAGACCAGCTTGCAAACCCTCATGCAACCTTTTGCCCTGGTTTAGCTGAACTGGTTTGAGAGCTGCATCCCAATTTAACGTTATTTCCCACATGGAAGAGACATTTGGGCAGCAGATGAGGCTTGAGGAAGCACTCAGAGGTGCAAGGAGATACTCACAGTGCTCTGCTCTGTCTTTTGGCAGCCCTGGAGGGGTTGGATGTGTTGCAGTTTGGGGACTGGTCACATCCTGATTCCCTTGCAGAGCCCTCAGCCCACCTCTGGCATGGCTGGAGGGGGACATGTACTCATTTCCACCTGCCTGGGATCAAAGGTTTGGTTTGGTCAGTGCAGTCCTTAGAAACAGCTTTCTAAGAGATGTTTCTGTTATACATCAATGCATTCATAAGAATATAAATTATCTGTGGATTTTTAACAATTTCACACCCTTCTCCATCAACCTTTTGGGCTGAAGCAGCTGAGTGATGAACAAGCAAAAGGGAAGGTGGAAGAGAAGCACTGGAAACCCCCTGGGATTAAAGGCTCAAGTTTCAACTGTTTCCCCAAGAGAGGGAGCACAGAAGGAGAAGAGACATCCTAGAATAATTCTTAAAATTGACCTCAAGGTCAATACCTTGAAAATTCTGTTCTCGACCAGCTTTGTTCCTTCAAGACTTGGTTTTCCCTCTTTTTCATCCTCTATTAGAGCTCTTTCTGGACTGAAATGTTCAGAAATGGGAGAGATCTCAGCACACAGACACTTCAGCAAAGCCACAAACACACTGCCTTATGACAGGGCCCAAATAAGGAGCTCATTTTCCCTGGGGATGAGGGAGATGCCCAAATGACCACCAGTAAAGTGAGGGCAAATCCAAACCTAAAGGATTTGGTGGTCACTCAGGGATACGACAAATCATTCTTGGAAGAGAGACAAATTAATGTGACTGTTTCCTCATAGCAGGAAAGGACAAAATAGATCCATTTGTGGTGGCACCTGGATCTCACCATGTGCCTCTCACCACACTGTGCTGAGATTTAGGGAAGAAGAAACACTAACAGGAGTTTTTTGATAGCTTTTTTTTCCCCCAGCATCACAACATTTCCCACAGAAGTGACCCCTTTTTATCACACAACTCTTCCATCACCACCAAAAAACCCAGCCTTCAGCCAGGGACCATAAATACACAGCACAGGCAGCTCCAAGTGTGACATTTGTAGGGTGAAATTCAGAATGGGCCTTGCCTTGCCTTGGACCTAGAAGCAGGTGCCCCAGTTTGAGAGCCTCATGACTCTCCCTGTTCACACTCTTCAGGTTTCAGTAGGAATACAGAGTGTAATTTCTCACAGTCTCCCCCTCCAGATATGCTTTAGAATGAAAACAACCTTAGAAACCACGAGTGCTGGCACAGAAAAGCATCATCTATGCTGTCTTGGTCATGAAATACATGAAATTTCTTTTTATTTACTGAGTGTTACAATATTCAATTCCTAACCCAAATCAGTTGTGGGGCTAGAAGATGTTTGAGAGAGAGGAAAGGAAATTACCTGGATTTGGCAAAGGGAAAAATCTTCTGTCTCTAGAAAAAAGAAGAGGAAAACCTTCAGCCACTGTGCTTCCCTCAGCAGTCAAGCTTTCACACAAGGCCTCAACTGTCAACTAGCATTCAAAGAAATGTTTCTTTAGAAAGCCCAGAAGTATTTTATGTTTGGAATAGTCATCAGACAAGGAGATTTCATCTCCTTTGCAGGGCAGGGAATGCACACATTGACAAACTATCCAGGGATAATAAAACAGTGCTAGGGTAGGAGCAATGAAGCCACTGGTCAGCATGGAAGTTATTACAGAAAGGAGAGCTTGCAGAGGAGGAGGAAGTTTTTTAAATTGAAATAAACATTTCCCAGCCTGCCATAAAATGAGACTCCAGCCAAGCCAGAGAACCTCTCTGTGAATCACTGAGATCAATATGTTTGGAAAGCTGGGCTATTTCCCAGGCAGTCTGATGGCTTTGCAAGCCAGGGCTTGAGAGTGGAGTTTGACATTTTACGAAGAGCAGGGCCAGAGCCGATGGCCAGGACAAGGACATCTCCTGGCACGAGGTGACGTGGGCTCTCAGCTGAGCTCAGCCAAGCAGGGCTTCTCTAGGAGCAGCTTCAGCAATTCCTGCCCTGTGCCATGTAGGATGTCCCCCCTGCCAAGGGACACTGCCACCCCCTGCCACTTCCCTGCAGGGGGAAGGGAAAAGGCTGATCTGCAGCTGAGATTTCCCTGCTCCAGGGGATGGAACCCCTTCAGCTGTGCCCACCACACTTGTCCTTACTGATGAGCCAAAACTCCAAGAGTGCTGCCAAGCCAAGCAGCCTGGCTCAATTTTACTTTTGCATCTTCACAGAGGGATTATCCAGCACCAGCTCACCCCTCAGCAGGAAATTCCAGGGGATTTTTTTTCCTCCAAAAATTCACATTCTTGACGCTGGTGCTTCACACTTTGGTCTACCACCAACATCCATCCAGTTGGTGTAATCACTTCCTGGCATTTCTGCAGGGGAGATCAAGGGAACTGACACTTCCCACTGGTGTGTCTGGGAATCTCATTAGCCTTTGTGTCCCCTCTGCAATTTCTTATTTATTTTTTGAGAGTCTTCACAGACAACACACAGAGAAATTCTTGGCAGGGAAGAAATACAGATATCAGAAGTTTTCAAGACACTTACCTTGTGTTTTTGAGGCTCTGCCTTAGGTACTAGGAAAGATATTGATGAACAGATATTAATTTTTAGTCCATGTTGAAGTCACTGCACTTTCAGGTGCAAAGCTCAGCTTCAGTTGGGATGCTCAGCATCCAGGGACACATTCACCATGGACATTCCCCATGTCCTGCAGCTCCTTCCCTCTGCTATTTGGGAATTGTTTTACATGCAGGGGGCTGCAGCACTAAGCACTGGCCACAGTTTTCAGGGATCTGTGGAATCCCAGGGGGCTGTGGCAGTCCCCCCCACCCCAAGGGAGTTGCTTGGCTTCTTTCCCACTAGGAGACAAAATCCATGCACGTGGCAGAAATATCCTCCCCAAAGAGGCAACACTGGGAAGTGTAAAAGCAGAGCAGTGGCACCTTTGATAGAGAAAATTATACTGGGAAAAAATATTGATGGACCTGGAAAAGTCTTGTGGTCTGTGCCCTTCTGTTCCCAAGAAGATGCTGAGGTTTGCCTCACCATCTTCTTTTTATTCTCCTCTACATGGGTAATGTCTGATATTCCCCACTGAGTTTTACTATAAGCATCATCTTACCCCCAAAATTTTAACATTTTTTGGTCATTGCCCCAGAGTCCTCACACTGCACTGAGGGACAGGACAGTCCTACTTGTCCTCCCAGATCACTGTGCAGCTCCTTTTCTCAACAAGAAACTGCATTATTTCCTATTTTAAAGGCTTTTTTTCCCCAGCTAGCACATAATTCACCTCACAGCCCTGCCCTTCAAAGTACCTTCAATGACACTCAAGGTCGTGCTGTCCCCAGACTGATTCAGGTACATCGGGGGTTCTCCATCATTATTCTGCTCTTCAAGTCGAGCACTGAGAAGATGAAAAAGAGAGAAAAGATTTTGTGGGGTTTTTTTTTCCTGTCCCTTTTAGTAGTATGGAAAAAATTGTTCATCTTAAGGACAAGGAAATCAAGTGCTTTGATAGTGAGCCTACAAAAAAGCAAAGTGAAACCAGGAATCCCTGGGAGGGAGAGGAGACCTGTGGCAGGTGCAGGGCTCAGCTGAACCTTCCCCCCCAACTCCACTGCCTGTCCTTTGGGAGGCCAGGCTGCATTTAGAGGGCTCAAAGCACATCAGGAGACTTCCCACCAGGGTTGGAGTCTCCTGCCTACAGCAGCCCCTCAAGAAGGAACAGGAACAAAGAAAAGAAAACCCAAGGAAATCGGAGCACAGCATTTTTCAAGCCTGCTCAAGCACTCTGAAATTGATAACAATTCCCAGTTGGGCTCTTTGGCACGTGGCTTCTGGAAGGGAACAGAAGGGGAAGCAGAGATAGCAGAGGGGATGTTGAAAGGTCCTGCTCCTTGAGCTTATCAAGCCACCCACTCCATGCCAACACTGTGAGTGGCACATGCCAGCCACAGGAGGAGGGAAAGCACCACAGCTCCAGCACCACACACTGCAGCCCCCCGGCCTCCCCAGCCCAGTTCCCATCTCCTCATTCTCCTTTTTTCCTTCCCTCCTCCATAAATTCTCTTTGGTGTCATTTGGGAGTAGATGCAGGGGGAAAACCCAGCATTCCTGCATTACCCAGGCGAAGCCACCAGTCTTCCCCTCCGCCCACAGTGGTGGAGTTTTTGGCAATTTAGGAATGCACCAGGAAGCAGCAAACAAGACACAGCCTGTGGGGGACAGGGTAAGGTGGGGAAAGAGCACCAGGAAGAATCCTGGCAGGAACTTCTCTCTTCTGACTGCAGAAACCCTCCGGGAGGGTGTGTTTTCCCTGGAATCACCCCGCTGTCACAACCAAGCTGCAACAGAGCAAGGACTGAGGGCAAACCAGAGCACGAGGAACGAGAAACTCAAGGTGTGCTTTTGACAGCAGTGAAACCAGAGAAAGGAACAACCCCTGAAGTCAAGCAGAAGGCTGTGCTGATAGCAGGGGCTGGCCCAGCCCCCTGGTGTCCCCCTGCAGCCCCCCAGCACTGGGGACAACGCCTCGCTGCTCCCACAGAGTGTTTATACCCACAAAAGCAATCAGAGCTATGTCAGGGTCTCGAAGAGACCAGACTTCATTCCAGGTGAGGGCTTCGAGGAGGGGAATTCCTGTCCCCAAACTGCTGTTCTTCTGCTTTTGTGCCAGAGTTATTTAATTAATTTCCCCCATTATCAGACAGTTAATATTTAACAAGTGACCTACCGTAAAGACCCGTATCACAAGTGTTGGAGCAAGACAGCTAATCCTGCTGCATTACATTGCCAGAACAGCCTCTTGCAGTGCAGAACAGCTCTGGAGGAGGTTGTTTTTTGACCAGCTCTCTTCTGACAAGCACAGGTTAAAAGTTAACACCAGCCCACGCTGGCAGGAGCACCTCACGATGTCAAGAACAACTTGCTGTGATAGCTGGAGGAGTTGTTTGGGCACAGAAAAGTATTTTAAGAATTCCCCTCTCTCTGCTTTGGTTCAGCTGCTCCATTTTTCCCTTTCACAACTATAACAGAACATGTGTATGAATATTTTCCTCCACTTTTGCTGCCCTTGCTGTACAAAACCCAGGCTGCTGCACAGCCACCCATGACAAGTCAGAGACCAGAAAATGTCAGGATCTCCCTGCATACAAAAGAATTGTAGGATTCTAAACTGCGAGATTTTTGATCTGTTTCAGACCAACTCCAGTGATTTTGGACCACCACTCAATAAAAACCTCACTTCAGCACGTGGAGGCAGCTGAAGGGCTGGGATGGTGAGGGAGGGCAGTGGCTCCTGTGCCCTGCACAAACACAGCATCACAGAATTGTGCAGGAATGGAAATTCCTCTGCTGCTGGCAAGGAAACCCCCAACACCTGCTGGCTATGCCAGGGTTTTGTTTCAACAGCAGTTATCAAAAGCATTTCTTTCCTAACAACACAAAACTTGAGTACACAGCAAACAGGAAGCAGAAAATGCACAGGGGCATGATGATTGTGCAATTAAAGCACTGGCAGTGTTCTGCTAAGCCAGACCTAAAGACACAAGGATCTGCTTCTCCATGAGGCTTTAAGAGCCCACCAGAGAAAAGAGGGGTGAGGTTTGTCCAATAAAAGAGGGTGATCCCGGCCAGCTCTGACCTTGCCATGCTGGTTTGCACAATCACAGAATCCTAGAATGGCTTGGAAGGAACTTTAGAGATGATGCAGTTCCAAACCCTCCCTCTCCCACAGGCAGGGACACCTTCCACCAGAGCAGGTTGCTCAGGATCCCGTCCAGCCTGGCCTTGCACGCTTNGAGAGCCCACAAGAGAAAAGAGGGGCGAAGTTTGTCCAATAAAAGAGGGTTATCCCAGCCAGCTCTGAGCTTGCCAGGCAGGTTCACACAATCACAGAATCCTAGAATGGCTTGGAAGGAACTTTAGAGATGATGCAGTTCCAAACCCTCCCTCTCCCACAGGCAGGGACACCTTCCACCAGAGCAGGTTGCTCAGGATCCCGTCCAGCCTGGCCTTGCACACTTCCACTTCCTTGAACAAGCCCTGGAGCGAGCTGCTGCCTCCTGGAGTGAGACATTCCCTCCAGGCTGAAGAGGAAACGGGGATGGGGATGTTCCCATCACCTGTGAGCCACACCTCGCCTCTCCCCAGGCTCACCTTTCAGGGGTCAGGTAATCCTCTTCTCCAGCAGCTGCACACAAACACACACACAGGATTAGTGTTGGAAGGCAAGCCCAAGCCCCCACAGAGCACACGGGAGGTGTGGCAGGGACAGCCCTTCCTCTCTGCACACAAAGGCAGGCGTGACACGGCGCTGCCAGCAGAAACTGGGGACAGGGCTCTGTTGATATTGTCATTATTATTTCACATTTCCAGGCGGCAACCTCGGGCTTTCTAGAGACAGATAATATTGGGAGGGCACGGAGATGATGGCAAGTAAATGTAACTATTCCCCCCACCAGATTGATATATTTAGAAAAGGCAAGTAGATACCAAAAGAGTTTCAGTGAAAAACTCCCTCTCGTTCTTATCAAAGCCAGGGCACACCAATAAGCACTGGCACTGTAAAGCCAAAGAGACTTTTAGCAGAGCCCTTCTTACAAAAGCAGCCCCCTTTGAATCCATCAAGAGAAGTGCCTAAAGATCTGGCTATAATTAAGGCTGTATCTATAAAGAAACACCACTTAGCAGCTTAACAAGTGCTCCAGAATATTCTATTATGCAACATCAATAGGGTTTATTATGGGAAACTGAACTTTTGCATTTCTTGATGTCGGAACACTTAACGTTGCCCTCTGTTGTATTTAAAACAGAAGTGGGGGGGATTAACAGACTATTTTCTAACAATTTTATTGTGCCTTCCCACAGTTGTGCGCTCCAGAGCCGAGGCATTTCCCATTGAAGAGGAGTGATAAAGATCAGCCCAGCTCACAGGCAGCTGCTGCTGCTTTACAGCCAGCTGTAAACTGCTCTCAGCACGCTGCAAGTCGGGAGGGAAGCGGGTTTCTGAGCATGGGATGGCGTCCAGCCTGGAAAACCAGATCCCTTCTCCAGATTAATGCAAAAAAAAAAAAGAAAAAAAAATCGGCCCCACTGAAACTGCTGGGTTCCTGTTAATGTTTGAGGAAGAAGTTATAAACAAGTAACAATGTCTGATTTCTGTGTGCTGGGAATTACAGATGTCAATAAAATGCACGTTTTAATTCATTTTCTATAGAACAGATCCGGGGGGGAAGAACAAAATATTAAATATCTCTTACTTGTTTCATTTCCTCTGTGGACCAAAGGCATGGTGCCTTGGAAAGCACTGAGATCAACCTTCGGGGGTCTTGGAGGTTTCCTAGGGGCAGGACCCAGGGATTCAGCTGAAGGCAGAGGTTTAATCCTTGGCCACTTGCTCCCAGGGCTGTAAAACCATTTTCCTGCTCCAGGCTGGCAGGAGGGACGTCCCAATTCTGCTCCAGAGAAGCACAAGGACAGGCAGCAATTAGCCCTGATTTAAGCAAAAAATCCATGTGGGCTCATTAGTTGTTATACTGACCCAGTTAACTGGCTCTGCCTCCTCCCAGTTTCAGTGTCCCCATCACACAGCTGGTCTCTTACTAGAGCAGCAGAACAAATGGAAAGGCCCATTTTTACAGATTTTTACCACGTGAACCCTGTTGGGGTCTCAGATCTCGAGAGCTCCCTTCCTCTGGATTATAAAATACCAGCCCAATTTTCTGTGCTGGTAGCAGTTTAATCTGCCAGGATTTCGGGCTGTTTGCAGTGCTAATTCCAGGTGAGGTGGCTTACAGGGTAAACAAAGATTAAGCTTTTCATGCCCCATCAGCAAATCACGTCAGCAAGGGGAACTTCCCAGCCTGAGTTTCCCAGCACCAGTTTCTCTAAGAAACATCTTCTCAGATCTTAAATATGATCTTTTGCAACGCTGGGAGGGTGCGGGGATTCAGGTTTAAGCTCTTTTAATTAGAACTAAACTGTCTTTGCAGACCAGCCGAGCCTTTCTCATCTGTGCGAAGTCACATTCACCTCGGGATTGCGAACAGCCAAAGCCCACCACAGCTAAGATAGTCTCCTGTCCTCAGATTTCATCCTGCTCCCAAAATGTGGACAAATTCTTAAAGTGAGTTTTAAAAAAAAAAGTTGGATATGGGGAATCCTCCTCTTACCCAAGTGGAGCAGCAGTTTGAGACTCATTTCTTACCTCCAGGACCTCCAGAGCAAGAACAGAGCAAGCCAATGGGCCGGTTTGGCCTCTTGTTTGAGGGTCCCAACCCTTAGGATCTTTTCTCTCCTGCTGCTGTATCCTGCACTCCCAGATCACCTCTACACTCCTATATTTAAATATTCAGTGTTAAGAACACACCTCACCATACCTGTCTGGAGCTGAGGTGGCTCTCTTGGTGCACGATTACCCGACTGGCAGAGTGCAGCTGCCACCACACCCTCAGCATCGCCTCCACCAGAGCTCCTGTGTCCTCTGGGAGCCTGAGGAAGAGCTATCCCACTGCCATCCTTCCTCTGAGCACGCCAGTCCAGCACAGGGGAGCTTCCAGGGGGCATCATCCTGTCACTGCCTGATGCAGCAGGAGCTGAGTTTGCCACACGCTGGGCTGGGACCCTGGGACTTGTTTTCTCCTGGCGGGATAAAGTCTCTTCCCAGATCTGCAGGACATGCTGGAAAGAATCTGGGAGCGGAGGGTCCTCTGGAGTTGTTTGGCTTGGTCCTTGCTGGTCAGTGCCACGGGACAGCAGAGGTTTTTCTGAGCTGCTCTTGGGAGAACTCGGCCCTTTCTCCAAGGCGCTGCCCTTGTGCTCTTGGTTGTGCCCTGTCCTCTCCCCGTGACCCTGAGGGCTGTGCTGGGTGAGAACAGGGGGCTGGGAGCAGGGATGGGCAGGTTTTGGCACTTTCACCTCTCTCTTAGTCAGGGGCAGAGGGCTGGACGTGGTGTTCCCTGCAGAGCCAAGCTTGGGGACAATCTCCGTGGGAGGTTTCTGTGCCAGCTTGTTGGGGAAGCTGGAGTCATTCTGGAATTTCGCTCGGAGGGCTTTGAAGTCAGTCACACCTTCCTGGGTGAGGGGAGAGAGGAGAGCACAGAACAGCTGCTTACAGAGGTGGCAACAGGCAATTCAAACGATCTTACTGTTGTCAGAGAGAAACAGGCTGCACACTCAACCTTGGTCACCAAGGATATGCCAACCCTGGTGAAAATTTAAAAGCAGTGGAGGAGAATTTGCTCTTTCAAAGGATCCTCCAAACGCTCACAAATCATTTCTGGTGAAGACAAAAGAGCTGAAAACAGGGGAAATGCAAGAGCACAGAACAGAAACCAGTGTGGCCAGGGGAAATGCCTCCTTCTCCCAAATGTCACCCAGTGATGGAGAATTTCCCTCGGGAGGATCTGGCAAACACTGAATTGAACGTTCGAGCTTTCCTGGCAGAGGTGCTGCAATGCTGTTTATGCACCTGCTGGGGATGAAAGCTGCACTTCATTTTCAGTATACAAACACCAAACAGGGGAGAGGCCAGTGCTGCTCCAGAGATGCCCATCCCCATCCTCCTAGAGAAAACTCCACCATGAGAAGAGAAGTACTAAATATCCTCCTTGAAGCTGCACTCCTAATGACCCCGGGACAAAATGCTTTTCCCTCCATGGTGCTGGTTCAGCTCAGGGTCCCCCCAAGGCTCTTTGGATGCTTCTCTCCTTGCCTTTAATGCCACCCCGGGAAGCAGAGCACACACCACCCAAACACGTGGCACACAGAGACATCCAGAGCATCTCCCAGTGCAGGTGAAGGGTACTGAACATGACACTCAGTTCCTCTCCCACACAGTTACCAGACCCCAGGCTCTTTAAGAAAAGAAGCAGATCAGTGACAGTGCAGTTTAAAAGAACATTTTGTTTCAGTCCCTCACTCCCCTGCATCCCATGCTGGAGAAAAAGGACCACAATTTTTGCCTGCAGTGCCGTGACTTAAATTCAGCCCTGGACTGAACTAGGGAGAAAATATGAAGAAAAATTTATGAGCTACTTAAGTCCTTGAACTGCTCTATAACTTTTTATATGCCATGATTACATTAGGTGCTCTGCTCTGGCAGCTTAGCTCGGCACAGGGCTTCAGGAGAACCTGTCTAATGAGGAAATTGGAAAAAATTATCTAGGACAGAACTTCGTTATTCTGAAAAAAGCCCCAGCCTTAAGTGTTAAGACAGAACAGATGAATAGCATACTGAGGTTTTATTGCATTTAATTGCACGATTTATTAAACACTGACAATTTCTCTTGAATAACCCCTTTCACTGACTTTATTACTTTCACAGGGCAGTACATGATGTAAAGAAGCAGCCCTTGGGGGAGAGGTTTGAATTGCTCCAATTATATTTCATATTAGTGGTCAGCAGCCTGATGCTGTGTGAGCTGCCCAGACGGGCTGATCTAGAAGCGAGCCACAGGAATGGGAGCTTCCAGAGGCACAGGGAGGATGAATCAGGTTTTGGGGGGGAAAATTAAAATAAAAAAATCCCACATACACCCTTATCCCTCCAGCCAGACAGGGAATAAAGCAGTGAGGTGCCCTAATGCAATTGCAGGGAGCTGCTGCATGTGCTGCAGCAGTGGTTGGAGAGTTCAGCGCTGTTTGTCTCCCCTCGCTGATTTTCTTTGTTGGAGCAAGCAGTTCCTCATCAGCGCCCTCAGGGACAAAGGAAAGAGAAAGGAAAAAGTACCTGCTTGTCTCAGTGTGCCCCAGGGGAGGCAGACATGGGGGTTTTTGGTCAGGCCTCTCCCTGGCACTGGCTGTGACAGAAATGGGCTGTGACAGTCACGAGCTTGGCACTAAGTTTAATTAAAGTGGGATTGATAGGAGCTTTCTCTTTTCCACCCTTAAACCACAATTCTTCTTGCCTGGAAACAACTGATTTGCCTAATTAGGAGGGAGATTCTCTGTGCTCAATGCTCAGTGTCCCTCAGGTTCCCCCAGAGTGCAGCCTGGGGATGGGATGTTCATGGGGGAGGAGGGACAAGCACAGCCCCCAGCCAAATACACAGACCTGCTGGGGTGGATGGGGTTAAATTGCACCCCGTGTCCACCTCCTGCACACCCACACCCAGCTGGGCAATCCATCCCTCACCAAAAACCTCCTGCAAATGCTGTTTCCTTGCACAGGGCCGAGCTTAGCCAGACCCTCCAAGGTGCAGTGAGTTCTCCCGGTCTCTGCAGGGATGATTTTCTGTCAGAGCTGGGTCTGTTTCCAACCACAAACCCATCCAAGCAGCTCTCCTATCCCATCCACACACCTTGAGGGAGATGCTCAGCCTGAGCACAGAGCTGGGCAGGTCACAGGTAGGACACACACAGAGTCCCAGTGTCCCAGGAGCCCAGGGAAGGCTCAGGTCCCCTGAAAATCAGAGCAGCTGACAAGCAGGGAGAATACACCCATAAATTTTTAAAGGCCTGCCAAAAGCTCACAATGTATATTACAGCTACATCTGGCCAAATAATTGACTGTGAATAACACTACATTTGGCAAAAGCCCACGCAGGATGAGAGGGGAAGAGAAGAAAGGAAACAAACTTCCACAGGCCGGAAAGCTGTGAGCATTAGGGAGTCAGGGGACAGGAGCATTACACAGTCAGGGGGCAGTGAAACTTTCCATATTTTCTCCCTATAAATAAAATGCTCTCCTAACATCATGATCAGTCTAAGAAGCAGAATAAAGCTCAGCTTAAGCCTGTGATAAGGGTGCCTTTGAGAAGGAGCACCAGCAGGAGGTTTGTGCTGATACCTCAGACTAACCAAAAGGAATCTGAATTACAGAATCCCAGAATGGTTTGGGTTGCAATGGACTTTAAAGATCAACTTGTCCCAATCCCCTGCCATGAGCAGGGACACTGACCAGGTTAATCCAAGCCCCTTCCAACCTGGCCATGGACATTTCCAGGGATGGGGCAGCCCCAGCTTCTCTAGGCACCCTGTTCCAGGCCCTCCTCACCCTCAAAGTGAAGAATTTATTCCTAATATCTGATCTAACCCTGCCCTCTTTCAGTTTGAAGCCATTCCCCCTTATCCTGTCGTTCCAGGGCTTTGTCAAAAGTCTCTTTCCAGCTCTCCCGTAGCCCCTTGAGCTACTGAAATGCTGCAATAAGGTCACTCTGAAACCTTCTCTCCTCAATTAATTAACTAAATCTAACCAATTCTCATTAGTTTCCTGAAGCAGCTTTTCTAAAATGAGTCAACACAGGAGGACAAACCCCATTCATGACATGGCAAGCAGGACAGCCGAGAGGAAGCACTGCCTGTTGCCCTCCTGGAATTTTTCTGGTTTACTCCAATTCTTTATCTCGCTTCCCAAGGGAGCTCTGGTGGGTAAATGTTTAATCTGTGCTGCCCTCTGCCCTGGCGTGGGACTGCTGGAGCCCAGCCCAGGCACCCCGGGCAGGCTGAGGAGAGTGTGCTGCAGATATCATCGGCTCATTAACCCACCAAAAAGAAATAAATATTTATATCCTCCCAAAAGAAAGAAATAAACCAAACCCCCAACTCTACTTTTTGTTACATCAAGAGGCACAACTGCAGCTCATGCCGGAGTGAGAGGGACTGGGAGCAGGAGATGAGAGTGAGCACCTCACTCCAAAGATAAACCACTCCCGGCACTCGCGGAGAGAGCAACCCCAAACTATGAACCAGCAGCAGCAAACCCAGCAGAAATGCTTCCCCAGGGCCAGGTGCGGAACAGACAGAGCCCCAGCAATTACCAGGTCCATCCCTCGCCGCTCCGTGCCAGCTCCAGCGGCACAGCCCAGCATGTCCCTGTGCCCGCAGCCGCTCCCGCTCCGGTGCCCGTCCCGCAGCCAGGCGAGGCGGGGCTGGCCCTGAACACACCTGGGCTGGGGCTGGCTCTGCCCCCGGGGCGGGGAGAGCCTCACCTGGGCAGGGGCTGGCTCTGCCCCCGGGGCGGGGAAAGCCTCACCTGGGCAGGGCTGAGCCTGCCCCCGCCGTTCCCTGAGAATTCCCGCAAGTGTCAGCACCGCGGCAGGCTTGGGATGGGGAAGGGAGAGATCGGGTTTGGTTCGCTTTTTTGAGGGAAAGAAGGGCACTTGGCCTCGGCACGGGTGCCCTCCCAGCAATGTATGTGTCCATAGGATGTCCATACCTGTGGAAGTTCATAGAATCTTGGAGTGGTTTGGGTAAGAAGGGACTGTAAAGATCATCCAGTTCCAACCCCCCCAAGGTGTTCTCAGGTCCCTTCTCACACCTGGGGCAAGCTAAACTGGGGAGAGATGAGGAGCCCCACGATGTCCAGCAGTAATTCTTACCCCAAATTTTAGGTCTCCCCATAGGTGACACCCACCCTCCTGTACAAACCCAGCCTTCACCACACTCTTCTCCACAGCGAGGCCAGAGACCTCAGAGTGATGAAAGCAGACATTTCCCCAGTGTTCCCTTCATCTCTGGACAGCAGGGCCCAGCAAAGCCCAGCCATCCTTGCTCAGCTCACACACACTCCCTGGTGAAGCAGCTCCTCTCCATGGAGAGCTGTTCCTCAGGGTACTGAGGACAGGACAGTTAAATTAGGGCAAACAAGACTTCTCCTATCACTGGGTATTTCTGCCCTGGAGAACAGATGAAAGTATCTGTCCAAACACTGAGCCCATGTTTTTACAGAGCATGTCTCCCAGGAAAAGCAAGGCTGGTTTAGCTTGGCAAGAAGAGAGCTGAGAGCCCCAGGACTTCTTTTTTTCCCTCTGTAACAGGTCAAATATTATTTCATCTCTCTCTTCAGGAGTGCTTGGTGTTTTCCCTGGAGCAGGGACAGCTGCTGCACGGAGCCTGGGTGCTGGTGGCACTCAGAGGTGGCTGTTGATGGGCCTTGGGAGGGCAGGAAGCCACAGGCAGCCTGAGTTGACCCTCATCCCACACACCGAGACTCAGCCCCTCTCCTACAGATCATTCCCTATAAGATGCCTGGAAAAAAAAACATGAAGAGACCTTAAAAATCATCCAACTCCATCTCCCTGCCTTTGAGCAGGGACACCTTCCACTATCCCAGGTTGCTCCAAGCCCCAACAAACCTGGCCTTGGACACTTCCAGGGATGGAGGAACCACAGCTTCTCTGGGGAACCCTGTGCCAGGGCCTCACCACTTTGCAGGGAAGACTTTTTTCCCTAATATCTGCCCTAATAAGCCTGCCCTCTTTCAGTTTGAAGCCATTCCCCTCTGTCCCAGCCCCCTGTGCAGATGGGCATTGAGCAAACCCTTGCCCTGAGCATCCCTAATGCCTCCAGGAACTGACCCTGCTCTCCAGAGCCAAATCTGAGCGGGGCTGAAAAATAACAGGAAGAGAAACTGAGGAAAAGAAAAAGGCTTTTTTAGTCAGAGACATGACTCGAAGCATGAGTCTGGTTCCTCACCACATGAAAAGCCCTGCTGCTGCCTGGAGGTCTTGGGGAAGAAAGGGGGATCCTGCTGAGCTGGAAGCTGGCAGGGAAGTCTCCCAGGCCAGTGCTGGGGCTGCAGCGTGATGGGAATCAATGCCAGCTTTGTGTACAGGTAGCTGGGGAGGATTTATGACCCGCCCAGTGGTGTGAACACAGCCCATGAATTAAAGCACTGTTGGAGAATCGGGAGGTTCTGACTTCAGAGCTGCAGTCCCGAGGAAAAAGACAGGGTAGACTCCTCCACAGGCACTCTAAAATTAAAAGTAAAATGCCAGAAGTTTCTTTAAAACATGCATTTTGTGAGTGCCAGCCCCCTGGCACCCCACCAGGGCTGCCATAAATCACACTGGGATACAACAACTGCACAGGGAGCACGGGGCAGCCACGGTGCTGGGAACATCAAACACTGCACCAAGGGAAGCCAAACCTTGTTTTGATGTCCCAGCAAAACAGAGTGACCCCCTCCCTCGGTCAGGAGCTTGGGGTTTGCTCTGGGATTGCATCTCAGAGGCGCTGAACCAGGATGGGAATTCCCAACACAGCCGCAAAGGGAATAAACCCAAATATTCCCACTGAGAGCAGCAGCCCCAAACACTCCCTGCACATGCACAGCCTCCCCAGAACAAAGCACTTCAGCTTGTTTAAAAGTTTTAGATTTCATTTCTTGGGTGGTTTTTTTCCCTGCATTTAATACAATATGTAGTTGTATCAGTCTGAGGGATGCAAGCACAGCATCCAGCTGTCTTATTTTTCCCTGAATTATTCTTTTCAGCTACTTAGTGGACCCTCCGGGTTTGTATATAAGTCTGTTCTAGAGATTTGGGATTTCATTTTTTCAACTTTTTTAAATCCTTTTTGGATTTTACAGAAGCCAAGAACGACAGCAGATCTTGGGAATATGCTTTATTCTCAATACTTCAGCATTTTAGAAAGGTAAGGCAGCGTGACTGGTGAAGATGAGACAAATTTTGGGGCAATCCAGTCTTTTCTGGAAGACAACAAGATTTAGGTATTGCCTATGGCATAATTGGTGATCACTTTAGCCCAGTGTCAAGATATTTTAGATTGGGGATGGTCTGACAAGTTGTTTTACTTTGTCACAGCTACTGACCCCACATGTGGGACAACACTGGGAAAAGGCAGTAGGGTCCATATCTGAAAAAAGCCCCACCTCAAAACCCCCCAAAATGGGGGAAAATGGAAAGCAGGGCACAGCCTTGTGCAAGGGAAGGATTTGGCTCTGTTTTAATGCCTTATTCTGCTCCCAGGAGGGCCAGGACACTCCCCCCAGCCTGGCTCCCTGCACATCTCCTCGAATTCCAGACAGTTTAGGTTGGAAGGGACGCTAAGGATCATCTAAATCCCACCCCCCGCCATGGGATCTCATCCTATTCCTGCCAGGAGGTCATATCGTGGTTTTCCAGCAGAGGGGGAAATAGGATCGCTTGTTCCACCACCGAGCTGCTTGCTCTGTCTTTCATCCCCGGCAGGAACGAGGGATTTAGGAAAACGCAGCATTATTGATCCCTGCATTCCAAAAGCCAACGCTTGCTGTGGCTGCACAGCAGTTCAGGAGTTGTTCAGGAGCCCATGGAGGAACCCACACAGCTCCATCAAAAGTTTTAAGATCAGCCCCATCAAGGCACTGCAGGATTCCAGAAAATTAATGTAAAAGCCTTGCAAAGTGTCAGGTGTTTGATCTGTCCAAGCCACACGGTTTTCTCTGCAGCGTGGCCCTGATCCCACACTGAAGTGCACACCTTTTCTTAGCAATAGATCCCATAAAATCCCTTTATATGGGATTTATAGGGATGTGTTTAAAGCCAGGTGTTTACCCTGGTGGAAGATTCCTTATCAGAGCAGTTCTGGGTTCAGTGAGGACTGGCAGGTCCAGCACTGGGGCTGTGCTCATCTGCTGCACCTGGGGTGGACCTCTCCACCCCTCTGCACAGCCAGTCCCAGTCAGTGAGAGATGAGCTCAGTGTCACACGGAGGATTTGAGCTGGGGATGGAAACCAGATGGACCTGAGGAAATGGGGTGCAGAAGGGGGGCACAGAGAGAAAGGGTGGTGGTGAGAGGCTGGGCAGCAGCATCTGCTGTCCTCTCTGTGACACCAGCGATGAGCAGGGTCAGGCACAGCCTGCAGCAGCTTTTTCCTGCTCTAATGCAGCTTTCCAAACTGCAGGAACATCATCAGCACCTGCTCTGCAGGGTGAAGGATACCAAACACCCTGCTCCATGCTTCCACTCAGGTCTCCTCCTTGCTCTACAATATGAAGCCATCTCTGAATCTCAATCTTTCTCTTGATGACATCTGTGCCGGGATTCTGATTTTTGGAGTTCAGAGATGAAGACCTCAGTAACCAGCTTGGCCTCCTTGGCAAAACCAAAGCTCTTTTATCAGGCTGCTGTGCCCAGAAAGGGAGGATGAGCTGAGAAAAGCCCATGTGTGCTGCAAAAGCACGTGTGAAACATCAAACTCTCCAAGGGCAGAGCTCCAAGTGCCAGGCACAGCTTCTTGATCTTGCCACGGCTCTGTGCAATCTCTGCACTTTGCAACAATCTCTATTTTGTTCCAAAAAAATCCCCACCACTCCAGGATTAAAGGGTGTCTGCTCTGCCCTTTTCCCTGGTGAGCCACGAGAGAGCAAACAGCACGTGGCAGGTGTCAGGCACATCAAACTTTGTGGGCAGGATGGCTGGAATGGAATAAAAAAGAACAGGCCCCTCTGCCTTTTATGGTCTTCAAGTAGGAACAAAATTCAGATTTAAAGCACTGCATGAATTATATGCTGCAAAAAATAGAAATAGAATATTAGAATTTAAAAAGAATTATTTTTTTAAACACATAACTGTATCCCCTGCAGCAAAAGCTATATGAATATACTAGAAGTAAAAATCCAGATATGAAGGAGGAGCAAATGCAAATTGCTTGATGACAATAACATAATGGATATGTTATATCCAGTACATATTCATATATCCAGTACAACTTCACCCTAGGGCTAGGCCTGTGCAGGGGCTGCTCAGGTGATGCCTAAAAGATCAATGCCCTCTTCAGGCAGAAATTAATTCCCTTTGTTGGGCCAAACACACTTGAAGTGGAGACTTTTTTGAAGTGGAACAAAATCCTGTGTTGCTATCACGGAGTTTGTTTACACAGAGTTAATCTGCCCTGATTTTAGATACTTAAGGGTTGTGAGCGAGGAATTGTGTGTCTTTTAATTAAAAGGGTTCTTCAGTGCCAGGGAAAGAGCTTCTGTGGTGGGAGTAGCCACGAAGTGATGATGTGAGCTCACTGCCCACCCCAGCCTGCTCACAGCCCTTTTCCCATGCTCCTGGAGGCTTCATCCTCCTGGACAGCACAGCCAGCACTGCAAGCCAGAGGTGCAGAGACCTAATTCAGGTTTGGAGTGAAGGATCCAACACAAACATTCTTAGACACATTCAATTCCAAACATTCTAAATGGAACCATAGCTTTTATATATATAGCTCACCTTTGGAAAGCTCTGAGAAAGGTTCTTTAATTTCACCTCCAGTGTGGAGTTCCTTGCTGGCTGCTTAAATCTCTCCTGCCTGCCTCTCCCCCAGACGACCCCACCTATCAGTGAGAAATTGGTGTTGTGCCTGATTGCCCAAACCTGCCCAGGCTTTTACCTGGGAGATGTGCCACAAACAACTTCCATTATATATAGGGGGTGTCTCTGATGCTGCTATCAGAAAAAAAAAGAAGATTTAATGCTTTGACAGCCTTGCTGAGATGCTGAGGAGGCACTTGGCTGTGCAAAAGAGCCATTTGTATCACAGAACAGCTCAGGTCTGGGGTGCATCCCCACCAGACCTCTGTGAGCATGGCCAGAACCTTTTTGAGTGGTTCTGCCTCACCAGCCACCTGCAGAGAGGCTGTGATGTGCACCAGGGAGGTGACAGAAGATTGCCTCAGGCCAGTTACATTTCCCTACTTCTTCTCCCAGGCAAAAGCAATTTAGGTTTAATAGTATATTAAAAAAATATTAAACCCCTTATTGGAGTTCCTCTTGTGCAGGAAAAGTGAGGAGAAGGACTTTCTGAGCCCATCTGCAGTGCATTAGTTGGTGAAGGATTGCATTAACGTTCTCCTGAAGGTCACAGAAGGGCCCTGCTCATTTCATTCCCATACAGAGTTTACCCCTCTGCTACAAGTCTTGGTGTTGAGCAAAGACAAGCCCCAGGGTCACTCTGAACTTTAATCACGTGAAAATAACTTGCTAAGAGGTCCTTTCATTCTGATAATTTACAATAAGAGCTACTGAAATAAGCTTTGCCATTGATTTGGGAAATACACAAAGTGACACTTCCAGCCCTGCCTTTTGTGGACACAGGACAATTCACTGTCTGTTTAACAGCTGTAATAGCCCAAGATCAGACTTTTCTACAATAATTACACTTTCTCTTGAATTTATTGAGGTTTAAACTTCCAGCTGTCTGCTGGGAACACTTCATTTATGCACGAAGCATCTCAGCCTGCTTATGCAGAAGGAAAAGCAGGGAGAAACAGACACTTGTTTGAACACACAGGTCTCCATATATCCCTTACTCTTTTTTGAACTGACACTTAATGAAGATACAGATTCCTTGTGCATTTCTGTGCCTGCCCAGGGCCCTTAGGGGCATTTTGGAGGCTGTGAAATCTTGAAGAAACAGCTCTGAGGCAACCTGGGCTGTGACCAAGTGTCTTTCCCATGGCCATTTTTATTGTCTCCTAACACAACAGAACTAAATATTGTCATCTTGTGACTATCTCCTTAAAAATAAATAACCTGTGGTGTTCTTGCTCTCTGTGTTGCTTTCCTACACTTGTGCACCCCCAGATGCCACCCAGCTAAAAGCATCAGAGCCACCACAAGCAGATGGGCTTGCACAAGGTATGGCCACAACAATTTCAGATGTAGGGGACGTCTTCCTCCCCCCAGATCACTTTAAAAAACAAGAAATTCGATTTTCATGTTGCAGTGGCCGTGTAGGGCCATCCAAAAGCCAGGTGATAACTCACATCAGCTTTAGAGGTGGGAAAATGCCTCGTGGGGCTGGCAAGGGGAGGGAGCTGAACTGACATTTCCTTCGTGTATCTGGAAGGCACACACTCCTCATAACACAGTTCTGTGCTAATCTTCAATTTGCTGCACTGGGGAGCTTTCCCCTGGTCAGCAACCAGACACATCAAAATTACAGTGAAGTCACTGTGGGAAATAACACGAGTTTCCTCCTCCTTCAAATTAAAAGAGGGCGCAGGCTGGATAAGAAACACACTGCTGCAACAGGACTTGATTGACTTTAATGTGGAAACAGTTGCACAGTTTAATATATTTCCTTGCCAGAAAACTGGGGATTTGTTTCCAAAAGGGCAAAGGCCTCTGGGATGTGTCCTGATTCTTTGTGATTCGATCTGTGCTGCTGTCAATGATTTACTGCAGCATTTCGGAGCCTGGTGGGCTCCCTGCTCCTTCCAGCAGTCCTGGAAACTCAAAGGCTTTGGTTTGCAGCTGACCTGTAGCAAACATTTACAGATGGCAAAGCAATGTGGTGGGGCCTGCCTCAGCTCTGTCCCTTGCTCCTGTCCCTGTGCTCAGTGGCTCTAACACCAACCCAGGCGTGCAGGGAGCTCCAGGCATTACCTTCCCACAGGTAAGTCTGTTCCCTTCCCCAGATTTCCATGCAGGAGTTACCAGCACGTCAATCAGCCCATCAGTTTTGTGTCCTGACTTGAGGCATGTGCACAAAAGCTACCAGGGAAAAGAAAAAAAAAATTAAAAATTGGCAGCTGTCCAAAGCCTGAGCCAGGCATCGTAATTCCTTCTTAAAGGAACTGTTTGCACAAAGGTTTTCCTTTCACAGATGACTATTAAGCCTTCTTAAACTCCCTTACCAAAATTACCAGGCTGGGTTTGGGCACTTGAAATGAATTCTCTGTACAGGATGATTTATGAGTTAATATTTTTCATATTCTTTTGCATTATAATTATTTTACACTCTACAACACGAAGCTAACAAGTGCATGTGAATAACCCAGTTTTCAGTCCAAGCCAGATCCTCATACCTCAGGTTTTGGCTTTTTTTTTCCCCATGAACAATCTTATTAACCTACCTGAGTGTCACTTGGGCTTTGAAGGAAAGGAATAAACAAGTTACATTTTTTTCTAAAGCTATAGTGTCATGATGGGGAAATGGGTGGATTTATTTTTTTTTCTACAGCTATTAATTTCAAGCTTGTTGTAAAGGCAAATATGATTTAGGAGGATCAAAAAAAGGTATCAGTGATAATTGGAACATGGAGACAAGGAGAAGGCAGAAAGGAAAAAAAAAAACTGTGGCAGTGATACACTTAATTATGAAGGCTTATTCCGATAATCCCTTTTGAAAATGAACAAAGACGAGATTTTTGATGTTTGATGAACTTATCAAACAAGGCAGAATAATGAAGAGGTAAATGTAAAATCCAATCGAAGGTGAGCCAATTAAGCACCTTGCGAAGTGCTGAAGGATGCAGCCCACAAATCCTCCTTGTCAGAGCAAAAAGGCATCAATACCTGCGTGTCCTGCAGCTCTGGGCTCACCTGCAGGCTCCTGGGTTTTCATCTCACACACAGATCTGCA
Source organism: Alaudala cheleensis (assembly GCA_013398995.1). NCBI lineage: Eukaryota > Metazoa > Chordata > Aves > Passeriformes > Alaudidae > Alaudala > Alaudala cheleensis. Next base: position 188,531 of record VWYE01023273.1, read on the forward strand.
CCCAAAGCCTCCCTCACTGAGCTGTGCCCTTCATTCAGTACATCTCCCTTCCCCAGCCTCTGATGAATCCCCCACCAGCCACCAGTACCTCTGCTAATTATCAATATTTCTCTTTGGACTGCAGTCTTGTAAGTAAAACAGACTGCTCATTAGTTAATCACCAAAATAATAACAAAAATAATGATGTTCTGGCTCAGAATAAACCCTCAAAACGCTTCGAAGGCTGTGGCAAATGCAGGGTTGTATTTGCACGCCACAGATTGCTCCTCAAGACAAAGAAATGGCTCACACAAATGAAGGTTTTAGGAGTGGAGACAGCACTAGAGATTGTAATGACTGGGCTGAGAGGCAGGAGAAGTGTTTTCTGGCTGTTGTGTAGTGATACTCAGAGTATGTGTAAAGAGTCTGATCCAAGAGCCACTACAATACCTTACCTTTGCCCTTTTCTCCTTACAATATTCCTTTAGTTATTTTCTTCTTCTCAAAATTTGTGTATTTTGCTTTAGAAATACCCAACCAACAAATTCTTAGTCAAGGCCCTCTGTACCTTGTTGTCTCAGCACTGTTGGTGCAGCCATTCCCACCCCTCCACAAAACCCATGGAAACCAGGATCTGATCTCACACTCATCCTGACCATGAGTTCACACTGGTGTAAAGAAAGGGAGACCAAAACAAGCTCAGTAGTGATGAACACCCCTGCTCCTGGAGATGGTGATGTGCTTCTGAAAAGAAAGGCAAGAAAAATCAGCATTTCTTTAAAACCTGTCTCTTCACAACATTCCTTCCCTTTACTCAGGTTGGCCATATATATATATTTAATTGCAATCTACCTATTGGAAAGGGCCAAGATGTCTCAGGAGAACAGGAATCCCAAGACAAAACACCCAGCTGCTGCACCTGCAGGCCCTGCTCAATTCTGATGGTGAACACTTGGATGGGACATCTTGGGATGCTTCCCATTTCCTACAAACCAGCTTCCTAGTGGAAAAACACACACAGATAATTTTCCCCCTTCCAGCCCCTCCCAAAACACAGCTTCAAAGACCTCAGACCACCCTCTCTTCCCCTCCCCAGAAGAAGCAGCAGAGATGTTAATTCTCCAGCTCCTGTCGACTGTCATCTGAGCCAGTGGTCAGGATGGACTGATTGCTTCCCTTGCCAAGAGAAAAAAGTAAGGATCCACTGTAATGTATTCATTCATCTTCAGATGTGTCTGTGATGAGGATGTACACACATTAATTATATATATTATACATATTCATCATTCTGAAGCATCCAGTAAACTCATCCAAATATGATGGAAATGCTCCTCTGCTGGAGAGGTTCTTATTTATCCTGGTGTAAACTGGGGAATAAATTCATTCGAGGCAGCAGAACAGGAGAAGCAAAATCAAGGCAAATGGTGGAAGAATCAGTGCTCAAGACTTTCTTCATTTTCTGTCTCAGATTTAATTAAGTATCCCCTGATTCCTAATGCAAATAGTCCGGTGAAAAGAAATTAGAAGCAGCTTTCATGCATCAGCTCCTGTTCTCATATTTTTATATCATTTCACATATGTCTTCATAGTTTGAGAATTTATTTTCAAATACCTGACATAATTCTGCTTTCTATTAAGTATATCTTATCCCTGCCTTTTTTATTCCTCTGCTTAGAGACAGTCTATTATCAGTAAATAACATGGCCCTTCTCCATTTCTTTTTTTCTTTTCCCTTCCTAGTTTAGAGAGCAGCAATTCTCATTAATAATCCATCAGAAATGTTGCAGGATCAGTGTTGTAATTAGTGTCCGTGTCCATCTGAGCCTGGTGCATTGCAGGACAAAGCACATGCAGCTGGCAAAACGCCCTATTTTTCCAAAGTATAAAATAAAAACATTTTTAAAACAGCCATTCCAGCCCCCTCTAAGTTCACATGGATGAACTCCAGGCAAATCTGAGCTCCCAACCCTCTGCTGACTCCCCTGCCTTTGTCACGTGCGAAGTCTTCAAGCCACACACTCACATAAAAATAAGAATAAATATTAAAAATGATAGTTTTGATTGTTTTATGGCCTGTGGAGGGGATGTCTGGGGGGGACACACGTGGCTGTGTCTCTGTGCAGCACCGCTACCGGCGGCTGGAGCAGCCAGCAGAGTTTGGAGGGCGACGCTGCGCGGGGCACCTGTGGGATGAGCAAGCCTGTCGAGCTGAGACAACGTGCACAGGGCCACCAGGGTGTGGGCAGGACTTCCAGTGCAAGGAAACAGGTGAGTGAACCCGGCACAAAGCCCTGCCACCGAGGGTTTGGTGCTGGGGGTATCAGTGCCCTGCCCCATGCAGCAGGAGGGTGAGCCAGTAGGAGAGAAAGCAGGAAACTTCCCCCTCCTCAGTGTTTTCCCCCCACTTTTGCAGAAATCCGTCCATGTTACACTCGGATTTGGGTGGAAAGGAAGGCTGTGTGGCATGGAGAATGTGAATTTTTCAGTGGAACAAAGAGAGTAGGAATATTCTGCTCCAACTGCTGTGCTGCACGCTCACACTCCCCTCCGCTCCCACGATGCTTCCTCCCCTGCTAGAGACAGAGTTCAATCATCAATCCAACCAGCAATCTGTTGGGGTGATTTAGTTATTTTTAGCCACCTCCAGCTCTGAGGATTAGGATACAAAATGTCTGTTCTCTGAAACTTTGACTAGCCTTGACAGATTTTTGTTTCTACACAAATGGCTCAAACTTCCTTCCTGAGCATTTAACGAAAATTCTGTCAAAATCTGGAGCCATGGGTCAGCTCTGTGACCAGCTCATCAGGGGGAGCAGGTTATCATCACTCCACTGGGGTAAATCAAAGTGCCAGTTCCCTCCTCAAGGCTTTCTCCACACTCCCAGAAGCAAAAGCCCTGCAAATATCCATTCTCACAATTAATTATTGCAATAAACTCCCCAAATGCCTCCTGCAACGGGAAAGAGGAAAACTGGCACTTTAATAAGATGGAGTTGATTTCCTTAAGCCAAAGGGTGAAGCTCTTCCTATAGCAACTTCCCAAGAGTGTGATTTTGGAAAACAAAGTCAGCACAGCGAGGTGACCTCTCCTGGATTCCCACCCCATAGAAGTCCATGGGAGTGGCCAGCTTGGACTCTGTGCTGTGTTCAGGTCCCAGAAGCTTGGAAAAGCAAATTCCCCACGGGATAACACCATGTTTAACCCCCAGCATGACTTCCTGTGGCCTTGAGATGTGGGTGAAAAGCAGCACAGTCCATGCAAGCTGCCAGCCAGGATTTCTGGAGGGTGGATAAGCCACTGCCTGCATCTGTGCACTTTAGGGCGCTGCATTAAACGGCATCTCGTGTGCAACGGGGACAGAGACTGCAGAGATGGGTCTGATGAGGATAACTGTGAGGATGAAGGCACTGAAAGCCCTTGTGAACATCTGTCCCCAATCCCAGGGGTGGAAAAAGCAGTCCAAGGGTGAGTAATTAATCAATAGCTGCTCCTCTCGCAATCAAAACAGGATTATGTTCCTTAAATCTTGGTAATAGCAGTGATCCATGAGTTGATAGGGGGCTGCACAAAACCCAAAGGGGAGGTGCTGTCCCATGTGACCATGGGTTCATTCCAGCTTTTATTTCAAATTCTGTCCCAGATCTATTACCTGATCACAGTACTTGTGATTCCCCTTTTTATACTCCTGAAAAAAATAGATCCCAGTTATCCCACAGCTTTCATCAGCTGTTCAAAGTAATAGGCTGAAGCAAACAGCAGACTTTGGAGATGCAGCACCCTGCTGGCATTCATCCTTAAGGAGATTTAACTCCAGGATTTAGGACTTCAGAGCCCAGATTCAAGGCAGAGAGCCTGAGCTCCACATGAGTGTATGTAAATGCTCCTAGCCACAAAATGTGTTTCCCTCATCAGTTTCAAATTTTGATTAGGTAATACAGGCAAAAGAGAAATCCAGGATAAAATGAAACTGAAAGACAAATTATGACTGTGACACTCTTGTTGAAAACCTTGTATTTTAACCAGGCTACTGCTCAGTTTCCCTTGGAGAACATGGCCCTGCCTGTGGCAGAGGGATTGGAATGGGATGATCTTTAAGGTCCCTCCCAGCCCAGCCCATTCGAGGACTTTATGAATATGGGCTGCAGGATGAGAATGGAGCCAGCCATTGTGTAACTCTCCCATCAGCTCAATCCAACACTCTCTGGAGTCCCTGAGATAAATGTCTTTCTGGCCCAGGGCCTGGGAGGGCCCATCCAAAGTTTTACAAGGCATGCATTAATTTTCACTGAGAACCCTGTTTAATTCTTCTCTCTGAAGTGATGCTCCTGCAGAACACACAAAAGCAATGGCATTTGCTACCTTAGTCCCAAAGATGGTTCCCTGTTGAGAAGAGCAGTGCTGCTGTCTAGTTTAAATAATGCTTTCACTTTGGGCCACGGAATTACATGGAATACTAAGTAATAGGAGGGATTTCAGAGGGCAGCAGCTGTGAGGGCTGGAGAGCAGGAAGAAGGAGGAATAAGGAAATAATAAGTGACAGACTTGGCAAAGCACAGGCTTCATGTCTAGGGAGGGTGTTAACTACCCTGGGAAAGGGGGCCATTATTAAAAAGAAAGAGATGAAATTAAGATAGAAAATAATTGCAGAGAATGCCAGGAAGCACTTTGTGACAATGAGATGCATTAGGCTCAAGAGGAACCTGGAGGAATTCCAGGACTTTGAGACTTTCAGAGCTGTACTTGCTGGGAGGGGCTGGGCAACTTCACTCACTTCTTCCATTTCTCACATGCGAGTCCAAACTAATGCCTTGGAAATAAAATGGCTGTTTGTCTCCTGGTAGCTTTGGGAAGGAGACAGCAACAAGACAACAAACCCAGCCCAGCTTTAAGTTCTATTCCAGCTCCTCAGGGGTGACTGAGGATAGATAACCTCTAATGTCAGGAGAACCTGTGACAGCGACCGAGGAAATAAAACCGGAGCTTTGTGGAGTTCCTGGAACCACTTGAAATCACACCCAAGGTCTGGCCCTGGGAAAATTACCACAGACATTCCCCTGCAAGGCCTGGTGACTCCCTGTAACCGTACCTGATACCCAAATTCCCCCTGTTTCCTTCTTTCCCTGTTATCCCATTGGTTATGGTACTCCAGTGACCAGCCCTGTCTTCCCCATAGGTCACTGACCTCACCTGTCCCTTGCACCCCCCTGTGCCCCAAGGTCATTGGATGCCCAAAACCATATTTAAGGGAGGCCCAGACACATGTTAGCCCTTTTTGGCATCCGGATCCCCTTTCAGCACCTGGAATAAACCTTGCTGGAATTTATATAGGCTAAGAGCCTTCTGCTTCTCCTTGCTGTGGTAGCTCATGGCTGAGTGCTTGGGTGACTTGATTGCCTGATTCCCCCCAAGTGGAGTTTCCACTGGAGAGGCTACTGGGACCCAGGCAAAGTTTTCCCCCCAAAAAACCCCACTGGTACAGAGCTGTGAATAACCTCCTGAACTCTGCCTCTTTCCAAGGTACAACATCCTGTCATGGGAAGGGAGGCAGAACATTTATGACCCCGGTTTTTTTGGGGGGCTCTGTGTGCACAACGGGGAGTGCTACAGAGCTGTGGATAACCTCCTGAACTCTGCCTCTTTCCAAGGTACAACATCCTGTCATGGGAAGGGAGGCAGAACATTTATGACCCCGGTTTTTTTGGGGGGCTCTGTGTGCACAACGGGGAGTGCTACAGAGCTGTGGATAACCTCCTGAACTCTGCCTCTTTCCAAGGTACAACATCCTGACACAGGAGGGGAGGCAGAACATCTACGACCCCGGGTTTTTTGGCGGGCTCTGTGAGTACGTGTACAACGGCGAGTGGCGCGAGCTGCAGTACGACGCCGCCTGCGAGCGCCTGCACTACGGAGACGACGACAAGTTCTTCCGCAAGCCCTACAACTTCCACCTCTACCAGTTCCTGGTGGGTGCTCCTGGTGGGGGGTGCCAAAATTTAAGCAGCAGTTCCCTCAGAAAAAAAAAGCCAAGCTTCCCACAAAGAGGTCAGGCACGTTCTATCTGTCGGTTGCTGTTGGAACCCTGGAAGCTGAAAATTCTGTGTTGAAAGGTGCTGAGCCTCAGGCAAGCACCACGTTTGACTGGAGGCCTTGGGACAGGCTCCCGAGATTGAGTGACAGCACAGGGGTTGTGGGTGTGGAGTTTGAATGGGGTTGTGTGATCTCACATTGTGAAAAACTTAGGGTTTAAGATTTTAGTATATAGCAATGTGTGAGCTGAGATGGAGGATTTACGGCATTGTGTAAGAGCTTCTTTTTACCTTCTTCCTTCTTCATTGGTTTAGATGGTTTTCTGTAATTGGGTGGAAAAAGGTCCTCATTTCAGGCCTTTAGTGGTCATCACTGGGTCAAAAACATAAACAATACAGGTGTCATCTCGTTATTGGGTAAATAGTGCTTAAAAGACCTTGGGAAAAAGTTAGTAGTGGCCATTTTGCCATGTTTTTCTAGCACGCTGGTTAGAGCTCACAGCTTGTGGGTCTGTAATTATTCTGTAAATAGATAAGATGTAATAACTCACCAAGTCAGAATTCAAACTTCTGTTTCCCATGAATCATTCATCATGACCTTGGCAAGAAAAAAGAACCTGTTACAGGTTGTCTTTAAGGTATCCCAAGAGGCAGTTGATGGTGTAAATGCTGGTTTACAGCACGTCAAGGTACTCACCTGCTTCATCATCCAGGCATTCCCAGTGCTTCCTCTAGCCCAGCCAGAGCCAGGAGAAAGGTGTTTTCTCTAAATTCTGCTATTAATGAGCTGTAGAGCTTGCACAAGCCTTTTGCCTCCCTAGGGATGGAGCTGGCCACGTGTAAAATGGTAACAATGCTGCTGGTTCAATCTTTGAAAGCATTTGAAGTCTACAGCATGGCTACAAGGGGCATGAATCTGAATTCTGAGTGACACAGGGATCCTGAAACCCATCACCAGGGATCACAACACCTACAGCCCATAAGGTCATGTCTGATGTGGGACACTGATCCAAGCAGAGCAAGGATTCAGTTTGGGTCTCCCACATTTTAACTGGGTACCTTGGCCACTTATGATAAACTGTTAAATGTTTATTGTGTTTTTTGACATGAATTAATGAAAACACATTATTCCTGGGAAATACTACTCAATGCAAGTAGCTTTCATGTGCTCCCAGCAGGCAGAACCCCTCAGTCTCCAGTTTGAGCACTGGGGCTGGCTTTTCACACAGCTGGCAGCTGGCACAGCCCAGACTCAGCAGAGCTGCTCGATTCCACGTGCCAGCAAAGCAGAGCTGTCAAGGAAAAGGTCACTGCTCTAAAAACACAGGCAAAACAGTGTTTGTTTTCTAGCCTTGCCATTGTAAATAGATGCTGAATTTTTCTTTTCCTAAATAAATTCATCCAGAAGCAGGCTGGAGAGAAAAAAAAAATTGAGTTCAAATTGTTAGGATTTGGCAGAGCTGTAAGGAACTGGAAGGAGGGTTTTATAATGGGAGGTGTCAGGCTGTCTTAATAAGGTACCATTACCAGCTCTGGCTTGGAGTGGCTAAACACAAACCTCTCCCCTGCTTGGAAATGGATGAAGCAAAATGCTTGGCTGTATCCACATTTCTCACATATTTCCAAATGAAATGGCACGGGACTTAATTCCTTATTGCACACTGACTGAAGTTAGTGCTGGTGCTGTCAGGGGCATCAAGGGCTTTAACAGAGGTATCCCTTCAAGAAATAGAGATAAAAAAGGAAGGCAAGCACCTGAAAAATTAATGCCTGCTCCTTTCATTTTAGGCTCATGCTGATTCTGGATTTGCTGTTGAGTTTTACGATGATTCAAAGGACCTGCTCGATGCCCTTAAAAGTGAAAAATCCAAAAGCACGGGCTTCACCATTGGAATTGGGCCTGGAGGTGGAGGTATCATGTTAAACCTGGGCCTCACTTTATCAGGTGGCAAAGGATCCCTGAGGAATTTCACACAATATGATGCAAAGGTAAAACAAACAAAAAAAAACCCCAACCAAATCAGTGATGCATCTGCTCCAGTCTCGTCATCTGTGCATCGCATGGTCTGGCTGTAACTTATGTCAGTTTATTCTCTCAGCTGCATTTTTTAACACAGGGTAATTGTACCTTAATTTGTTCATGTAATTGCAAACGTATGATCGTTAGTAATCCTGTTTGCTGCTCTTGGTGTGTCTCAGCAAACAGGGAGTGGGAATAAAATTGAATTACGGAGTGCCACGGCACATGTCATCTCACCCCATCCTGTTTCATGGCCACGTTGAGCATGTAAATAAAAAATTGCTTAAAAGTGACAATGAGGGAGGAGGGAATATCAAGATGTTGATCAAAACAATTATCCTCAAGGAATGATCTCTGGTTGCAAATATATCTCGCTCAAATTATTACAAGCTGCCTCGTGACAGGGAAACAGGCTACTTTTCATAGGAGGTTAAAATACTACTCTGAAAAAAATAGCACCTGATAATAGGGTGTACTTCTCACAGAGGGTTTACATCATGGACTGGCTGTGATGACCTCTTTCCAATCTAATAACATGAGTGCTGGTATTTCCCACATTTACCGTGCCCCATCTCCACTTCTCTCCACGCTGCTGACAGAAAACAATAAAGAAGAATTACTTCGATGGTGTTCCGAGTTAAAATGCCCTTAAAAGCTGTTTGAAATGAGCACCATTATAGTATTTACTGTGCCCTTGTCCAGACTCACATGATGTTTGCAGCTAAATGATGATCAGTTATTGGAGGAATCATTCAAAGGGCTGCTCATGTTGCAGTGGAGACTTGTCCAAAGCAATAGCAAATACAGAGGTGGAGCCTTGGAGCTGGTGGTATATCCAGGAAATTCTCATCAGCATCTTCCTGGCCAGGGAATCTCCCCTCTGCTGGGCTGAGCTTGACCCTTGTGCTTTATCACTCACTGAGTCTGTGAAAAAAGCAAAAAAGGGAATAAACAGCATGGAAAGGAAACCAGAAGAAGAAATTGCAGAAACAGAGAATGGAGGGGAATCGTGTGGAGCCCAACTCTGATCATATTCACACATCAATAAAACCCCTGTAGTACCCAACCCCCCAAGGCCCTCCACAGCACATCACAAAGAGACTTTACAAATAGAATTACCATTATTTCATTTAAAATCAGGCTTGTTTTCATACCTGCACTGACAGCCAGAGACTCCCCTGCAAGCCTGAAGAATGAAAATTCATCTGTTTAAATTAATGTCGACTGCAGCTCCTCTTCCCTTTACCTGCAGGACGTTGGATTCATCAGAGCTGTGACCAAGGTGCAGACAGCCCGCTTCAAGATGAGGAGGGACAACATAGTTCTGGATGAAGATGTGCTGCTCTCCCTGCAGGACCTCCCAGACACCTACAACTATGGCATGTATGCCAAATTCATCAACGACTACGGCACCCACTTCGTGACATCTGGCACCATGGGGGGTGTCTTCGAGTACATCCTTGTCATCAACAAGGAGGAAATGAGGAGAAAAGGTCAGAAAAGTCAAAATATGTTCTCTGTTCTCAGCTCTCTGCTTCAAACCTGGCATTTCCAGCCTGGTGGCACTACCGGCTTGGGATTAGCTGGAGTGACACGAAATGTGCTTCCTGCTCTGATTTCAGGAGTTACCTGGGTGAGGGTTTGGTCATTAAGGAAGGAACCTGAGCATTATTTTCTCCATTTTTTTTCTCAGTGTCACTTGCTAATCTTCTCCTACTTCTTGTCTTCTTTGTTCACCACGAATGCTTGAAGGTTGCAAAGCCACTCAGAGCTCAGCAAATCAGCCCTCTCACATTTCATAGCACAACCCTCTGCAAATGGAAATATCACACTGCACTCAGCAATGCCTCTGCCCCTTCACTCTGCTTAGTGTCACATCTGGAGACTAACAGAGCCCTGTTAGCTCCAGTTCTCAGCAAATTGGAGTGCATGAGGCTGGAGAGCCCTACCTCTAAATCTCAGTGAGATCAAACCCCCACTGCAGACACTGAGAGTGTGAGAATTGCCACTGCAGGCCAAAAGTGTAACATTTTTCCCTAATCAAAAACATGGGATGCAGAACAATAATATTGGGTTTCAGCTCAATAACCAGGTTGCCAACTTTTGTAAAGGTGCCCACAATGCAACAGATCCCATTTCCCCTAAGGGCCAGCACTCTGCTGTGCTGAGGGCACCTTGGGAACTCCAGGCCAGACGCTGATGCAGAAGGAAATTGTGGTCTTGGACAACAGGTGCAAATTGCTGCAATTTCAGGATTTTCAATAATTTTCATGGTTCTGCCCCAGATCCTGCCTCTGGCCTGAAATGGTTTGGCCCCATCAGCATTAGGATAACTGTGTACTCCATATTTCACATTACCCATGCCAATTTTTCCACAAGAAATCACTGATTGAGAGAATTTCCATCAAGTTCCTGAACCTCTAATGTTTGGAAACATGATGCCTTTTCAAATGACTTCTTTACTTTGAAGGGTGAGTGATACAGAAGTGAACAAGGTCTTGGCAAGCAAGTCTTCAGGAAGCAGACTGCCAATTTCAGGGGAAGAATTAATCAAGAGCATGTGGAGGGAGGCTATTATTTTGCTTTATCTGGTGCTTGCTGTGTATGTAAGGAGATTTACTGCTATGAGATGCCTTATCTTTGGAAAGAAGGATGCTGAAGTCCAGCAAAAGACAAGAATGTGCCCCAGTAGAGATGCAATTTTCATTCTAATGCAGCAGCATTCTGTAATTTTCATCTAATCCAGGCTCTGCCAGAAAGTCCAGCCTTACCAAGCCAGCAGTGCTCTGTGTCACACAACACTGACCCACAAGGACACACCTGCAGTGCCTGATATGCCACTGCCTGAAAGCATTTAGCAAAAAAAACCCCCTGATTTCTCTAATGTTGATCACAGCCACGCTTGGAGGCTGTGTTTGCAAGAGGATTATCCTCCTTCCCTGAGGAATGGTTAGGATCAGGATGTAAGTGCTCAAGTCTTAAAATCAGAGCTTCCTAAGACGAGACTGAAGCTCTGCAGATGCATCACTGGGTCCCCACAGGGCTGAGCATGGGGCTGTTTTAGATCAGCCACTGAGGGCCCACCCAGCCCATGAGGCTGTTTGCTAAATGCTCTGGAACACGGGAGATTCATTTTTTAATATACAGCAGTGATTAAAGCACAAACTCAGGAAAAAGATCTCTTGGCTGAGTCCTCCCTAAATGAGACACAGCTGAGTTTGAAATGCTCAAAGAGCTGGACTTTGAGCATTTAGGAAACCCAAATTTTGACAATGAAAGCACCTTCTCTGTTTAGATCTCCACTGCAGAGCTCAGGGCTGCAGCTCTGCTGCCAGACCCCATTCCCAGCTTCCAGGCTGCAAGGGCTTGTATGGATGTGGTCATGAGTGAAATAAATACATGTGTCAGGACGAGGTCCCTCGTTGCTCTGCCATCAATATTTTTTCATTACTTGTTTTTAAAATAGATTGTTATGGTTCTATTATTTAGCAGAAAACAGCATAATGTGCTCACACATTACAAGAACATTTATGGGAGGAACATTATGCGCCGAGTAAATTAGAAAGAGTCTTCATATATTCTGATTAATTCAAAATGCAGCAGTAAATCTTATCACTGGAGCACATTTAACTATCTCAAATTATATCATATGAAAAAAAAAAAGCAAAACCCCTATCAGGGCTTTCCCCCCCTCAAGTGCCAATATTTACTGAGGCCACCCTTTTGCAGTGATAACCACTTTTCATTTATCAAGACCCGATCTGGCGGCGACCACGAGCGAATGGTATCGACAGCCCCTCGCTGAACATAATTACTCAACAGGAACCATGGCAAATCAATTAATCAGGGTGTTCCTCAAGTTTAATTTTATGGCACTCCAGCACCAAGAGAAGCAATCACTCACGTTGCTTTGGGTGAATGAACTTTACCTGCTGTGTTTACAACTGGTGAGCAGTTTCAGTGCGAGTGATTTGAGCGCTGCGCCTTGAATCTGTCTCAAGGGCCCAGTTTTGCAGTGGGATGCAGCTCCCCACTCAAGTCTGGAGCATGTTTCAGCTCTCACCAGTTTGAAGCCAGGACTATCACCCTCTTTCTCAGGATGCTGAGTGCCTAAGCAGGGTTTGGATCCACCCAAGGAGCAGATCCGTGCCCCAGCTGGCTCCAGTGAGGCTCTCTGTAGGGTGTGCAGGAGGGGACAAGTTCACAGGTGACACTCCAGAGGGATCTGGACAAGCTCTGGGAACCTCATGAGGTCCAACAAGGCCATGGGAGGGGATTCTGCCCCTCTGGTGAGGCCCCACGTGCAGTGTTGCATCCAGCTCTGGGGTTGGGATCCCAGGAAAAACATGGAACTTGTTAGGGCAAATCCAGAGGAGGCCACAAAGAGGATTAGAGGAGTGGAGAACCTCTCCTACAAGAAAAGGCTGAGGGAATTGAGGTTGTTCAGCCTGGACAAGAAAAGGCTCCAGAGAAGACCTCATTGTAACCTTCCAGTACTTTAAAGGGGCCTATTGGAAAGACAGATTTTAATCAGGGCCTGCTGTGATAGGAACAAGGGGTGATGGTTTTCAACTAAAAGAGGGTTGATGTAAATTAAAGAAGAAAGGTTTTACAACAAGGTTGGTGAAACACTGGCACAAGTTCCCTGGAGAGGTGGTGGATGCCCCACCCCAGGACACATTCAATGCCAGGTTGGATGTGGCTCTGAACAAACTTTCGTAGTTGAAGATGTCCCTGCTCATGAGGGGCTGGACCAGATGCCCCTTAAAAGGTCCCTTTTAACCCAAACCATTCCATAACTGCACAAAACCAGAGCCATGAGTGTTTGAGGGATATTTTAAACACCAGCAAGGCAAGGCCCTGCTCCCCAGTGCTGAGCTGGGGCTGTGCAGCACACAATGCTCCAGGGTGGGACTCGGACTGAGGTTTAAACTTCAGTGCATTAAATCACAACACACCAACCCCACTGACCTCTGTGCCTGCTTTCAATACCTCTGGAAAACACTTAGAGGCCCTCTGACAAAAAAGAGCAATATAAAAGTTACCTATCCCTTACAATACCCACATTTACTGAAATCAATGGACTTTTTTTAGCTACTAAAGAGGACAGCCTTATGCTTGCAGTACACTGAAGTGCTTACTTAAAACCAGGCTGTGTGAAATATGCACGTTGCTTACCTTGGTGAAACCACCTCATTAGCTCCCTTCTCCCCTCTGCAGTCGCTTCATGGCTCTCCAGTTCCATATTTTCATGATGTATGTGGTGGTGCTGGCAGCAGCAGGCAGGAAAGCTCTGGCAGCTCTCAGCACACAGACCTTTTCTCAGTTGCTCCTTAAGGTGCTGCTTAAGCCATTATTAGGCGGGTGAGATCCTGAATTTAGGAAAATTAGTGAGGATCTATTGATTTCAGCTGCTGTTCCTGGCTTTACCGAAGTTATGAGTTAGCCTGTAAAAAAACCCAAAGGTCTGTTGTTAAATATAGAGATCAAACAGGGACATTTGTGACTGGAGCCTTAAGATTTTTACTTTCTTCCAGTATTTTCCATGGAAACAATTTTTACACCTATTATAGGATAGGCCCAATATACTCCAATCAAATATTGGAGTTTTCCACTGTCCTGTGCCCAGAACAGCTTTTGACTTCAAAATACAAGCCATGAAAATAACGGAATCTTTTCTTCAATAGAAAAAAAAGTATGAAAATGAACACCACAAGTCACTGAATTTACCTGTTCACTTTCTGCTTTGCAGCCATCAGCACTGAGGAGATAAAAGCCTGTGTTGGCCTGTCCCTTGGCATTACAGCCAGCAAGGAGATGCTGGATCTGGGTGCAACTCTAACACACTCTGACTGCAAAAGCAAAGGATTCCGGAAAACTGGTAACAGCAGCAGGGCAGGGGTGTGTTGAGGCTCCTTGGGTCCCTTGTTTTGGTCACCTGGGCACAGAGATTCGTGTAGGTGTGAGGAAAGGAGCTCTGGTGCCAACCCCCAGACAAGGTGGGACCACAGAAACTTTGGGTCCACGTCTCCAGGAGCACACTGATCCCTCTTGAAAGAGCAGGAATTAATGTAGCAATATCTGGATGAGAGGCTGTGGGGTGGCTGGGAGGCTGCAGTCCTCAGCAATGACAGGGCAAGCATGGCAACTAAAAAAAGTCAAAACTGACTCTAAAAAGTACTCAGAGAGGGTAGAAACCCTCAGATTTGTACCTTTCATAATGAGTTACAGACAGTGTGAGCTATTGCCCATGGTCCTACCCAGAAACCAAAGGTCTGTGGCCTCAGGCTCTTCAGGTCTTACCAGCTTAGAGGATTTGGGATACTCAACTTGTCACCTTGTGATGAGGTGGCAGGGCTCACCCCACAAGCAGGGAGCACCGAGCTCACATCCATCCCAGGAGGCAGCTCCCTGATAGCCCCCTGATCTGATCCCACCTTCCATTCAGCAGTTTCTGGAGCCTATGTGAATAACACATGTGAAATTCCACTTTGCAGATCCTGAGAGCCATGCTGCAGTTGTGGAAGATATCATCCCCAGGGTTAGAGGGGGAGATGCCAGTTTCAGTGGAGGGCTCCTGAACAGCTGGGATGGCAAAATGTATCGCCAGTGGGGCAGGTCATTAAAATATAATCCTGCTGTTATTGATTTCCAGGTAAGGCTTTTCTGCAGTTGAAGAAACTCTGGCTGCTCTAAGGAATGAAAGTGTAGTCGAGCAGATCATTTCGTATTTTTATTGTGATCCCATCACGGGACAAGATTAAATGTAATGGGCCACTGCTCTGGTAACCTCTTATTCATTTCACAATGGGGAGTACATCTCCCACCAGCTGCATCTGCAGGGAGATGGACAAGGGGCTTAATGCTGGATTAGTGCCAGGTTAACTTTCTGACGTGTTCCCCAACAGCTCCACAATGAATTGCAGTTGTTTCCATCCCCAGTATTCCCCCTGCCCTCCTGTGTAAGCAGGGCACTCACAGAGGGCTGGGCAAGGTGTTTTGTTACCCAGCAAAAGCTCTGCATACACAGCCCCCCTCCAGGAGTTCTCTGAGCAGGGATCTCCTGGCTGCTTTGTCAGCTGGGTCCTTTCTCCACACTCCAAAAAAAAAAGGTCTGTGGCCATAAAAACCAGCAAGTTTTTTTTTTTTCCCTTTAGTTTCACTGCGTGCCCCATAAAATGGGAAAGATCGCTGAAGCATCTTATGGGGCTTCTGGGGGTGGGGAGGAGATGGGTGCAAACAAAGAGGATGGAAAGGGATAGGGAAGAGCAACCCTAAAAACAAATCATCCAGGGTAGAGCTGGCAGAGGCACGAGGGGGTGGCCACAACTCCTCAGCTGTGGTCAGCAGGACCACAAGTACCCCAAGGTGCCAAGATCACCAGTCAGCTCCAGGAGAAGCTGTGGTGTGTGAGGGAAGGATCTCTGCCATGGCAGGGACTTGCTGCCATTTCTATCCCTCTTGTCTTCATTTGGAAGCAGGTCTGAAAGCTCTGACAGAGAGTGGGAGAAGGGAAAATGGATTTGGGAATTATCTGTGCTATTGGCAGGGCAAGAAGGACTGTGCAAGCCTTTCTGGGCAGCACCTGGTGGCAGAGAGATCTGATAACACAGAAGTGCTTTCAGTTCCAGCTGCAGGTTATTCACCTTTTTGCACAAGTTCCCATCAATTCTGGGCAAAATTTCTTGCACTTTTCCAGTAAACCATGTGCTGACCTCTCTGTTGGCTGCTCCAGAGCTGAGCAGTCACCCTGCAATCACTGACCCCTTCAGCAGCTCTTATCTACAGCCCCCTCAGTTTGTCAAACAGGCTTGTGCAAATTTGCCTAAGAGCTCTTCCCAAAGCCCAGCTGATCCTGATCCTCCCCACGAATCACTCTCACAGTGCCTTGCACAGTGAGCTGACACCCAGGTTTTCCCCTGGAACAAATTCCTGGCCTAGACAGGGAGTGTTTGCACTGGTGGACAAATGTAAATAAGTGTCCTCACACAGTCCCAAGTTTTTAACCTTAATACCCATTGAATATTAATATTCAGTTGGGCAAGTTATAATTGCTGCCCAAACTGGACTATTTTTGCTGACTGGTACATAGCAAGTGGATTTTTGCTGCTGGAAAATATGATGAGCGAGTTACATTCCCAGAGCTGTAGATGACAGTATTATTTCACTGCATCAAAGGGCAAAAAATATATAGGCAAAATTCCTCATTCTCAGCATTTACTGGATATTTTACAATCTGGCCACTGCAAGTGACAGGATGGCAATAAATTTTGATGATACCCTCTGTCCAAAGCTCTTACCAAAACATTTTCTTCAAAAAGGCAAAAAGCATGCGAGGATCTCAGGGACTGTGACAGCACTAAGAAATCAGTCAAAAAGCCAGGCTTACTGGGGTGTTTTAACTTATCATTCCAATCCATACTAAAACCCCAAAGCATGTCCAGGAAAGCCAATCCCACGCAAACCTCCAAGATGAGGAAGGCTTTGGAACGGTGGCTCCTCCAGCACATTTGCATGATGCACATGCAGCTGTCGAGGAAGACAAATGAGTTTTCCCCCAGTCCTGGATTCATCCAGCAATGTCACAGCATCCCAGTTTGATGCCCAGCTGAAATTGTTTCCATGCCATCCATCTCCATCCCACCCTGCAGCTGCAGCCCATCCATGAAATCCTCCGCAGGAGCAACCTGGGCCGCATGGAGAGCAAACGGCAGCACCTGAAGAGGGCTCTGGACGAGTTCCTGCTGGAATTCAGCCCCTGCCGCTGTGGGAAGTGCCAGAACAACGGCGAGCCCGTGCTGGTGGGTGACACCTGCTCCTGCCAGTGCCGCCCTGGCTACAGGGGCCCCGCCTGCGAGCAGACTGAGCGCCGAGGTGAGAGCCCAGGCTGCTGCAGGGCAGGGGGAAAGGCAGCACAGGGGATGGGTTTGCCCCTGCACCTGGCTAAACCAACAGCTCCTGGCATCCACACATCGATCCCACCTGCCCTTCTGTGTCTTGTTGCTGTGTTATGCCAAGATTAGCAAAAGACCGAGATTAGCGGCTCAGGAGATGGGGGATGACTTTAAACTGAGAAAGAGCAGGGTTAGATGAGATATGGAGAAGAAAATCTTCCCTGTGAGGGTGGGGAGGCCTTGGCACAGGTTGCCCCATCCCAGGCAGTGTCCAAGGCCAGGTTGGACAGGGCTTGGAGCAGCCTGGGATGGTGGAAGGTGTCCCTGCCCATGGCAGAGGGGTTGGAATGAGATGTTCCCTTCCAACCCAAACCATTCTATAATTTATTATTACTAGAAATAGGGTAGTGGAAATGAGGGTGTGTTTAATTGGTGGATTAAACCCAGGAAATCCTCTGGAGGGTCCATGGCATCCCACTAAGGATGGCTGCTCCAAGGGGGAGAGCACAATCCTCAACAGGCAGGGAAGGGAGGGAAGGGGAAAGGCTCAGGTGAAGCAACTGCTCACAAAACCACCAAAAAAGCCATTTTAGTAAAAAATTGCTGCACTGCCAGATTTTCCACCCCCTCCCAGGATGCATTTTGACTAGAGTGTCTATTTTGGGGGTGAAAAAATATGTTTTTCCCAAGTGACAGGCTTATATTTATGTTTTCTTTGTCACTTTCTATACTATCCTATAAAGTTAAGTGGGAAGCAAAAAAAGCTGAGGTCGGAACTGGCTCTTTCATTTCCAAAAAAAAGTTGCAGTTCTCTCTGGATATTTTGGTCCTGATTCATGATGAAAAAAAAAAAATAAATCTAAATCTCAGCACATGAAGCTGGCAGAAAAATCCATCTTCAGAGCAGTTCCACCAGGCAGAGCTCCAGGCCTCCAGCCATGGGCTCATCACTGGGGTCTCACCAGCAGAAAATCAAAGCTGTGATGAGATAAGGAGTTGAAGCAGAGCTGGGGAGATGGTTTGTGAGGCTGAATTCCAAAGCTTTGCTTCAGTGACTGCAAAGTGGGTTTCTTTAAAAAGCTCAGGCTCTTTAAGTTGCCTCCAAATCTCAGGAATTTGCTTGGGAAGACCAGGACCTGCCACCAAAGCAGAGCACTGAACAGGCCAGCCCTGTGCTCCTCGATTTTAGCAACAGTGGGGACAGGCACACTTCTAACTCATGGGCAATTTTTAGTTTCAAATTATCAGTTCCAAAACTCATTTAAGGCCACGTTAATTTTTTTTCTTTTCAAAAGCACAGTGTTCCAGCAGATGGAAAACGCAGCTTCCCAGCCAGCACTAAGTGAGAGCACACACATCCATTTGTGCTGTCTGCATTAATAAAGTGCCCAAAGCCAGGCACGAAGGCCAGATGAGTAAATAAAAAACGACAGTAAATGACAGCCATCAAGCATTCCCATCATTCAGGAGCACTGCCATAATCCATAGTATCGACCTCTCCTGACAACTCAGTCTGTACTGTAATGGAACAGCTTTGGAATGACCCATCTCCAACAGGACTTTTCACAACGTCCCCACAACGTTAGGGGACTTCTGTCCCTCTGCTTTGGCCAGAGGAGAGGAGGTTGCTGCAGAGAGAGCTGTGAGCTGAGCTTTGGGGAAGGAAAGGCAGAGGGTTTCAGGGATGGACAAGGAACAGCTGTCGGTGTTTGGGGCGATTCACCCACTCTGCCTTCAAAGCACCTTGATCCCAACAGCCTGGGATAGAGCAGGGAGTCCACATCCAGAGAACTTTCAGCCAGACCTGAAATCCCTTTTTTTTTTGTTGTTGTTCTTTTTTTCTCCCCTTTCTCCTGTGTGTGTGCCCAGGTGGAGAGACGGACGGGCGCTGGAGCTGCTGGTCGGGCTGGTCCCCGTGCCAGGCGGGGACGTCGCGGCGCAGCCGCCACTGCTCCAACCCTGCCCCGCAGCACGGAGGGCGGCCCTGTGCTGGCAGAGACCTCCAGAGCAGAGCCTGCTGAGAGCCCAAGGTGCCTGGGACGGGGTGCTTTGGAACCTGGGGCTGGGCTGGAAATGTTCCAGGAGTGCCATGGAATTACCCCGGGGGGAAATAATTGATGGGTGATGTGCTCGTGCACGCGCTGGGTTCACTGCGTGAAACCTGACCCACTGCCCCCGTTGTTTTGCCTCACCAGATGGGATGGGAGCCCCACCAGACGTGATGGAAACCCCACCAGACATGATGGAAGCCCTACCAGAAATGATGGAAGCCCCACTAGCACCCAGAACCACTGCTGCAGCACAGGAGATGGCAGAGAATCCACCCAAAGGACGTGGAGCTGCTGGGTGACCAGCATGCCATGAAATAAACTCACTGCGAGTGTTGACACAACTGAGCCTGACTCTCAGGGAGTTTATGTCTTTTCCCTTTGGGAAACACAGGAGAAGCTCCTGATCCATGCAGTTGGCGTTGACATATGTGCCACGGAACTTTTGGAAGTTGGCACTCTCAGATCTGCGAGTCCGGCATATTGGCCAGGGCTGCCTTTGCAGCAGAGCCATATGCTGCTCTGCAAGGAGAAGGGCTCAGCCTCAAGATGCAGAAGCATCCTTGCAAAACGCGAGCCTGAGCTGATGAGGAATTTTAAATGAATAAATAAAGAGAGGCTCGAACGCAACCGTTGGGCAGAGGATGTTCCCACACAAGCAAAAGCTTTTCCCTCTGTAAGATCAGTGATGAATTGACTATTAGCACGCAGGCATTTTATCTCCCAGGCACACAGGGCCTGAGAAGATGCTAACAGGCTGCTTGATTTAAGGGGTTTTTTTTTTTTTTGAATGTGAGACGTAAATCTCAGCACAAGAATGCACAGAGTATTGAACTGTGCCCAGAGACCACGGCGAGAGCCTGCAGCTCCCTCTCCTTAATGAACTGCCACAAAAACCCGGGATGGACGGGAGGAAAATGGCACTTCATTTTACTGAGCTTTTCATTGCAGGGGGAGAAGGGAGGGGGGGAAAAAAAAAAAGCCCTGAGAAGGAAATCAGGCTTTATGAACAACAACGGCACCAAAACCTCAAAGCACAAAGCAGCCCTTCTGTGGGTATTTGAATGGGGAGAGGGAGTAGAAAGGAATCGTGGTTTAGGGCAAGAAATTGCTCAGGTGCTTGGAAATGCTTGTTTTTCAGCTGTGTGTCAGTGGGGATTTACAGGCTGACACTCAGCTGATGTAAATCAGTGGTGCTGCAGCTGATTTATGGCACCTGAAGATCTGGCCCCATATTTTCTTTTTTGGGCATGTTTGCCAAAGGCCAATTTTTTCACCACTTTTTTTTCTTGCTTGTAAAGGAAACTATGGGCTGAAAACAACAAACCACGTTGTCTCAAACCCTGAGATGGATTGTTCTGTGAAAAAAACCCTTTGCTGGGGGGCAAAGCTGTGGCCTTTTGGGCCAACCTTATTCCAGGTGAAGGAGCTGTTCACCCAGAGAGGAGTTTGGGCTTGAATTTGATGTCCTCTGTGTTAGGAAATGCAGCAGCATGAAGCACCCATGGATCAGTGTGACTCAGCCATCCAAAGGAATGTGAAATGTAGGGTCACAACAGGTGATTTAATGAATGCTGTTTGGATTTGGGCTGCCAGGTTACGTGGAAACACGGGAGAGCCAAGGCCCAGCTTGGCTCTCAAACAATTCTTACCTTTACATCAACTTTTCAGGGCTCAGGGAAATGCCTGCAAGTAAATGAGTACAAAGTCACCTCAGTCAGAAAACCAAGTACAATTCTTTTTGGACCAGAGGGGAGAAATTAATGAACAGAAAGATCTGATGCCTTGGAGGCTGGGAAAAGATGGGGCCTGCAGGAAAACAACCTGCACCCTCAGCTTTTAGAGCTGTTTCTAGAAGGATAAATCACAGAAGAACCACCAAAAAAAAATACAAATCCAAGTGATTAAAGAAACTGCATGCAAAATCTCACCATGAAACACAGAAATAAGAGCAGAAAAACTATGTTTTACCTGCAGTTGTTCATTCTCATCATCCACCTCACAGCCCAAGGCACTGAGACAACCCAAAGGCTTCCTTCAAACACCAGAGGCAGGTGGGTAGTGCCCCTCTCTTCCCTCTCCACCCCAGGGCTCAAACATCCACATGCTGAAACCCAGGAGCAGCGAAGCTGAATTCAGAAGAAAGGAAGAAACTGCCTGTAAGGTCTAGGGAGAAAAAAAAAAAGATAAAAAGATGATGAGCAATTACACATTTACAATGGCAGGGGAAGAAGCTAATACATCTCATGCTGAAGTGGGCAGCAGGAGAGTTGTGCAAGATGAGATAAGCAGCAAAAATGTGCGTTTCTTAGTTAAACTAAAAGCTTAGAGGGTCCAATAAAACACTGCAGTTCCACCCGGGCTTTAATGAATGGATTCCCCCCTCTTGCACACTGACATACATTTGATATAGTTATTTATCCCATACATTCCTGGCGGCAGATTTCCCAGGAGACCTTGTTTATCTCGCTCATGAGCACATGATGGATGTAGGCAGCTTTGGATAAATGGTATCACAATCAGATATTTTTATGGATATAGGCAAACTGGGTTATTAACAAAGGAAGGGCAGAGAGGAACCAGCACGCAGAAGAAAATGGGAAATGATTGATGACAATACACCTGAGGTTGCAAGGTGTAGGCTCCAGATAACCAGCTAACAGAGGAGGAGATAAGGGCAGTGCTTGAGACAGAGCTGTTTTCTACCTCAGGGTCAATGTCACATCAGCTGCCCCAGCGCCTGCATCCCTCCGAGTTTGGGAGTTTGGAGAAGGCAAAAAAATTCCCCTGGCAGGAGCAGCTCAAAAATTGTCGCCTTCCCTTTTTATACAGCAGAATGCACAGGCACAGGCAGGTCCAAAAGACTTAATCCCACCAGAAAAACCTGAAACTGAAGAAATTCCAGGTTCTGGTGAAGTTTGGAGAGGGACTGGCATTGGTGGTGCTGC
>VWYE01023275.1:0-47191 GCA_013398995.1 Alaudala cheleensis
TTCCCAAAGCCAGCCCCTCCCTGATGCCTGAAGGATGGGGACAGTTTGAACTTTCTTATTCCCAGGGGAAGTAGCAAAAGAAAGATGTTAAATTCCTTCCAGCCACCGAGTTTCCACATTTGCAGCAGCACTGCCCATAAAGTAGGAGATTGATGGCATTTCCATGGCAGCAACAGCAGAACGGGCACTTGGAAGGTGAGAGGTTTACTCACAACAGCAGCAACTCACAAACAATTTTTAAGAAGCTAACAAAGATGTAACTCTGTAAAGGAAACAGGTATGTTTGTGTGTGTGCCTGCTGTAGTTTGTGTTCTCCTTAAGGCCACAGCACGACCCTTTGTGTCAGCTACCTGGTGAGGTGTTAAACACAAAACAAAGAAAACCAAATGCTCTGGCTCTTCACCGAACTGAACACACCCAAAACACACTTAGCTCCTTGTTCCAAATATAGGGCAGATTTTCGAAGTCTTTCAAGCCCTATCTACATTATCCAAAAAGGCCCAATACTCACACTGTAGGATAAATACGGAAAGGTTAACTTCTTCCTAAAAGGATAACAAATACTGCCCCACTTGTCATATCTTTACTACAGAAAACCAGAAATTACTACTAAAAAATATCACATTTTTCTGGCCACATTCACAGACTCACTTCATTCTTTCTAGCAGAAAAAATTAATCTAGAATTAATTTTTACATGCTTTTATTCACACCAGCACCAAGATGTATCCCTTGGGAACAAGTTTGGTCTGCCAGGGACATGGGATCTAATTTGGGAGCTGGTAATTGCAGTCATCACATTAAAACTCCTCAGCATCACAGAGCAAACCTCACCTGCTCAGACACAGCTTTTATGTTTCCATGCATGTGCATGTTTACATATAAATATCTATTTTTACATATATACACAGACATGCAAACGAACTTTTGGAGAGAAATATTGTCTCAAACACAGAAGGCTGTCTCACCGTTCTGAGATCTCATCTGCAGTTATCTATATCACAACCATGCAGAACTGCAGTCCTTCCCAGCTTTATTTTTGCTGCGATGCCACGGCAGGTGGTAAATGCTCTGCTGCCACCCAATGACGTTTCCCGGGATTTTCTATTTCCCTTTTCTCCTACTCTACAACCAGGTCAAAAAAAAATAAATAAAGCAGGTTAAATTAAAGGCAGCATTTAGAGCAGGAGCACTTTGCATACCTGCAGTGCCTTGGCCTCTGGGGAACACAGGACATCACCACCTCTCCTCACCTGTATGCAAATAGCCCCAAACCCTTTTCATCATCCCGCCAGCAGCGGCAAAAAACCCGATCTGAATTCCCAGCCACAAAACCATCATTGTGCCGCGGCAGTTAATTTTTACTGGTTTACAATGTACTTTCCTCTGCACAAGAGATAATGGCAGCAAAGCACAGCAAACCTTTCACACAGCTCTTGTGCTTTAAAGCCATCAAAGCGTTGGTTTCTCAGCACGGTGTCAATGCCAGACACGCCGACTCCCCTCTCTGTTTTCACTGCTTCAGTTCCTTTCTTCGCTCCCCTGACAAAGCACAATTTGTTTTCAGCCCTTGCTACTACGTCCGAATTTAGTTTGCTGTATAAACACAAGTGGGCAGCCCGGCAGGTTGAAGTGAAAAAGGGGAAGTGCTGTTAAACGTGGGCATTGAGGTTCACCTCACCTATAATTAAGTTCTCAGGAGTTTGAACAGTTCAGCTTTCCTTGCAGTAAAAATAGACATTTGTGTAGTGACAGTTTAAGGAAATCCAATGAACTAGCCAAGTGATTTTTGTCAATATGTATTTGCACACAAGAACAAGCTGCTGAGTTCTGAAGAATCAGTCCAGAATTCTACAGTGACAACATGTGCATCTGCTCAAATTGGAGTAATTTAACATTTGTCAGCCCAGAGTATACAATGAATTACTTTAAAATGTGGTTTACATTTTCAGTTATCAGCTTGACCTGATATAAAAGACCCTGACTGCTCAGGGGTGAATGCTCAGTTGAGAGTTTATTGTCACACAGGAATCACAAATACAGGTTTAAAGGAAGCCCAGCAGTGCTTGGTTTATTTTCACCTATTTCATTACTATTCTTGTTTTGGCACACAAGATGTAGCAGGATGTTTCTCTCACCAGAACATACAGGTTGTAGAATATTACACTAAAAACCTAAAGGAAGGAAGAACTAACTTTTTTTCCCAATAACCATCTACAAGCAAATTTGATCACTGCATTAAAAGATAGAAGTTATTTCCAAAACATCCTGTCCACTGCTGCTCTCTGGGCTGAGATTCAATCAGAGATTGTTCTGAGACTCATTAACAGTTAATGGTATTTAACTATGAGACCAAAAAAACTGGATTTGGCACTTGATAGGAAGTGCCACTTTCATACCCTCATGTTTTCATACTCCAAGCACAGTGCAGAAGGGTTACAGACACAAACATCTTGGTACAAACAGATGTGTATTACTGATAATTCACTGCCTCAAAACGCACCTTTTTATGTTTTGCCATTAAAAAACAAAACCTGATTGTTTCCAACCCCCTTGATTCAGGCCCCAGCACTTAACTATGCTGAGAATGTTCCATTAAGTGCATCCAGAAGTGCTGATCACACAGCCCAGCCTGCACGGCCAGGGTAAAATGGGGGCTTGAACTCCCTCTGCTGGCTAAAAAACAAAGCTAAAGAGCTTAAAAAACCCTCTCATGTCCAAAAAAAGGGGAAAAAAACCCAGTAAATAAAAAAACTTTAAAATCTTTTTTGTTGTTGGCATCTCAAAGCGATTTTGCAGTACCTGAAAGGAAAACTCCTGACCTCCCCAGTTTGTTGCTCCCATGGAACAACTGGTCTGTGACTGGGAAGCTCTGCAGATGAGTCCTGCACAATTTCCTTCCTAAACACTTCCAACAGATCACCAAGAGGACAGCAACATCTCATGATGAAACACCAACCAGTCTGTACAAAAAAGAGGAGAGCTGGGAAATAATACAGCATCAGAGTAGCAAACTGGGATGTATTTAACAAGGATCAAAATTACAATTTTAGGTCAAATTTACTGAGGAGAAAGGTCCATTAGCAGTAATGGAGGGGCAAACAGGGTTCAGTCCCCAATCCTAAGAAAATCTTTTGTTCTCCAAGTAATTTTGGCTCAGTTTCTTCCCTGGAAAGTGTTCCTTCTCTTCATCTATCTCAACTTCCAGAGGGAGGATTTCTGCCCCAAGGAGCCTACAGAGCAGATCCTGTGCTTTCTGTGCTAGGTCAGATACTCCAGCTTTCTAAAACTTATTCCAAAATTATCTTGAGAGCATTGTGTCTGACCTACCACCACCTGGCACAGGAGTATTCATTCCTACATCACAATTAATCAGCCAAAAAGATCTTGTACAGTCAGGATTGTGACAGCAACCCTATAAAATGATGTGAAGCACAAATGGCAAAGCAGCCTTTGCTGGTCAGAGGGCTCTGCCCCATTAACCCCTGTGGCCAGCCCAGCTCTGCAGTGACCCAATTCAAATGGCAAATTCAAATTCTACTTAAGCCTGAACACCACCACAAGTGGGATTCAGACATACACTGATGGGTCACAAACCTTTTAACCCAAACCACCATCTTGTCTGAGTGGGATTGGGGTTTAATTCAGCTCTTCCTCATTTAATGAACTGGATGTGGTGTTCCCCAAACATCTCATGAGTATCTGGTGAAAAGCCAGGTAACACCTCAGACCCACATTTCACAAGGTCCACCCTTGCAATGCATGTGAGCCTTAGAATATTTAAGCCTGAACCCAAATTCTCCTCATACCTCACTCTCCAATGTCTACACAATTAGGAAGGAGAGGATCCTGCTTTACAGATCTCCAGGGGACTGCACCAGGATCACTCAGGAGATGAGAACCCAGGGCTTTGGAAAATGTCAGAGGCAAAAGTTAATAGTCACTGTGGAGGGTCTCAAATAAGCAGATGTTTCAAACATGTGCCTCATTTTTAAGTGCTGAGTTTGATGGCAGTAGATATTACAGTGGGCACCAACCCAAGACAGAGCTAAAGAGGAAAGGCTAGTGGACAAAACAGGAAGAAAAGCAGAGCATGAAAAACACTTTTTCTCATGCTCTCTTAGTCTGTGTAATCCACCCTAGAGAGGCCTCAGCAAGCAAGTGAACTTCAGAGCTCAATTACAACACGTGGGCAACTTTACTGCCCAACAAAAAGTACATTAGACATTCATAATCTCATTTTATTAAATTTTCCTCCTCATGACATTTACTACTGGGTGTGTATGTGTGTGAGGTTAATACAAAAATCTGTAATATATTTGTATATGAACAAGATGAAAAGCTCACCTGCGTGGCAGGTGTTGCTGTGGGCACATGCTTGGATTATGGATTAACCAACCCCTATCAAAAACTGGGGTCTATCACCAAATCTAAAGCAAGGGAGGCAGGTGCTTTTCCTGCTGATCATCCAGCTGAGGGCTCTGATTGAATTACACCAGGAAAGAACAGCTTTGCTTCCTTCATGAAATCTGATTACAGAAAGAGAGGGGTGACACCTCAGTGTAGTGAAGCTTAAAGGGCAACCTGTTCCTCTCTGGCCCCTTCTGCTGCCTACTTTGATCTGAGTTTTATTGTCTGTGCTTAACACCTTCACCTTGGATTTCACAGGGAACTTTTTCTGAAGGCATTTTCCTGCAGCAATTGTCCAAGTCTTTTCAGAGGAACCACCAATTATCCAGGACACTGGGAACTGAACACTTGTAGTTTTGGTGAAATACAAGATGACTCTCACTGGTGTTAAACAGGTATGGGAAGACACATTAAAGACTCAAGTTTTACTTTCTAAGATCAGTACTTACTTAAAAAAAAAAAAGAAAAAAAAGAGCACTGTCAGGGTCTCAGCAAATCATGTGAGGAATCAACTAATTCCTAAAGGCAAGGAGATCTTTAATATAATAATAACACAGTACAGGCCAGACTGGCTTCCCAGCTCACCTCAGAAGGATGCTCCTTGTACAAAGCCATTGTTACACCACCACCACCACCCAGTTTAATGTTACAGTCCTGCAGCAGACACAAAACAGCAACTCTTTCCTGGGAGTTAACAAACCCAGTCTGCTTTTAGCCAGAATCCTACACAATCACCCTAATTTTTAGCATCAAAACCCCTCCTGGTCTTACCTAATGTGACAGGCTGTGTAACACAATCCTTCCAATTCAATTCTAATTTCTGCATCCAGCCCAGCAACCTGTGGTTGTATTAGAGGTCATATTTCATGTTACACAGACACACACACACCTGCCACACAGCAGAACTTGGTCTTCAAAATGCACTCAATTCTCTATTTTGACACGAATCTCCACCCTCTCAAAGGCTGATGATCCTTTGCCAGTGAGGCTGTGCAGGGCAATTGGCCTCCTGGGCAGCTTTCCAAATCCAGGATGATGTTGCAAGTGCTCTGAAAAGTCAGACTGTTCACTCACCTCCAAGAACAAAACACAAGAAGCACAAAGGAAGATGAGGCTAAAAGCATTTTTGAGGAGTGTTTCAGGTTCAACAGAAGGCTGGAGCTGTTGTTTAGGATGATCATCCTGTATTTCTCCTCTAGTTTGTACAGTTGAAGGAGTGACTTCATAACTACAATCTATCAGTTTCCTTGCACTTAGCAAACTTCCAGCCTCAGCTCATTCCTACTAAATATTTACAAATAAGATGGAAATTCAGCAACAGTACTCCCTCTTCTTTTGGTAAGATAGGAAATATGTAGATTTAGAAGTTTAGAGGTTCCAGGGTTTTTTTTTTTAAACATTCAAACAAATTTTAAAATTAAGTATAGGACTAAGGCAGCAACAAAATTACAAACCAATTGATGTGGAAAAGTCAACCTCATCTTCTAAACATGCAACTGAAGCTCACAGCTGGTGCAGAAAAAAAGAAAAAGAAAGCAGCATTGTGTGTTAGCAAAGGCTGTGAGCAGGGACTGCAGGTTTTATCCTTAACTCTCCCACGGATTTCGAGCTGGGCTGTGGGCAGATCACCAAATATCTCAGCTGATCATCTACACAATCAGGATAGCAATATTTTCCTATCCCAGCAGGATGTTTTCAGAGGAGGGCTTGGGAGGCACTCACTGCAGTGATGGGGTCCATGAAAGTCCCTGCACAGAACAAAGGCAACACCTGCTCCACTGGTTAATGGGAAAAAGATGCCTGAGACTGTTACAAGGAATTTCCAGCATTAAAGGACAAGCTGCAATTGCCTCTGGCTTACAGTTAAGAAATTCAGAATCAGTGAACCACTCTTTTATACAATTACTATGGAAAAAAAATTAAGTATAGGACTAGATAAGAAAATAATGCAAATAAATTACATCAGTGGCTGGAATTCCACATCAAAGACATTTAGGTTTTCCCTTACAGTGGGCAATATAGATACTTCACAACAAAATATCCTTTTGCTTCCTCTGGCAAACAAGTGCATAGATGATGGAGGTAAATGCACACACCAGTTTTTTCCTCCAGGATTGCAACAATTTCAGTTAACTAAGACACTTCTGAAAAGCATTTACTGTGCCTTGTGACTCCATTTTATACAGTGTTGAAGTTCTTCCCATATTCTCTGTGGGAGATAATGATAGGTGGCTCTTCCAGTGGCTTGCTGGACACATCCCCATGTACTTAGTATTTGAAAAATGCCAGCTCAGCCTTGAGGGCTTTTTTTTTTTCTGACCATCTTCTTTCACATTTTGCTGGGAAAATTGTAGCTCTACAAATATAGAAGGGGTTTTGAGTTCATAATGAAATATGAACTTGAAGGAAGTCTGATGATCTGGTGTTTATTCCTGAATTAGCAACAGATTTCCCATGACCTTAACTTCGTCACTTAGATATTTCATGATCTATTTTATCTTTTAAAAAAGAGGAGGGTGCAGAAAAGAAATCAAGAAAAGTTTCAGATTCGACTCTGCCTTAGATCCAGGGAAACATCAGAGCTATCTCAATTAACAAAATTAATTTTGTTAACCACGTCATCATTACCTTTGGTAAGAGAAGGTTTTGCAATATTAAGGGCAATTACCACATCTTTGCTTTTTGTTTTCTGGTTGTTCTTCAAATAATTGATGAATAAATGATAAATATTACCAGTCTCCTGGTAATACCTTTTTAATTCAATCACCAAAGCAAGTGTGAAAGAAGAGCTGGAGTGTGAGAGGTATGAGTGTGATGTATTTTGTGGTATCTGCCAGCAGGCAGAGCAGAGTGCCCACAATAAGTGTCTTCATCAAGGGAAAATTCAAGTTATCCGACCTACCTGGCTTGTCAGTGAGCCAACACAAACTGGGAGAAGGGCAACTCTGCTTGCCCAAAAAGCTGAGGGATTTAGAAATGAGATTAAAGGCAGCCCAGCAGAGTGAACTGCATGGAGAACTGTGGGGAGCTGGTGCAAGGTCAAATATCAGCAACACAGCACACACAACTCCAGCTCATCTTCCTGTGTGTAATGGGAAGCTGAAGGGGCATAAGTTTATTTTTGCTATCCCTACTCCTACAACACTTGCACACTTGTAAACATTTGCAAGCCATTAGCTGGATCCAGCAGAACAGGCTGTAACAACAAAAGCTAGGTTTGTTACAGCCAGGGGAATTGTTTGCAGTGAAACCACAGAGAGGGAGGCGGGACAGGATCTCAGGGAGCAGCTGAGCCACCACCACACTGGGGCAGGTTCACAAACATCCAAAGTTATAGCAGGTGACTGTCAAACTCCTCCTGAAACTCCTCTGCAGCCAAGGGGAGGCTGCTGCCTCCCAGATCCAGAGCTCAGAGTAAGGCAGCAGCCTCAAATCCAAACCACAGCTTCTCCTAAAACCAGCACACAATAAATCAACCTGCTCAAAATCATCAATGCTCTGTTCCACTGAGGTTTCACCTTAAAAACTGAGTGTGTCAAGTGCCTACAGAGGATGCTGTGGGACTCTGGAATTGGAAAATAACAGAGCAGCATCCTTTAGGTCTGCATTTGGAAACCAAGCACTTACATCCCACTTGCATGTAACCTCCTCCATGGGCCCAGCCTTTAACTGGCCAAAACAATGGGAACAGAGATGTTCAGCACTGCAGAAACCAGCAGCAAGGGAAAGGCAAAAACAAACCACAAGAATAATTTCAACACCCCACTTATTTTCATGGTTCAAGAAGAAAAACCTTTTTTTTTAATAATGCAAACCTCCAATTTTACCTAATGACATACATTCATTTTCATGGTTTATACAATTATTGCATAAGATTTGTGGTCGTTTACATCTTCCAGTTCAAGTGACAGTAGGTAGCACAATTTTGTATTAAATTCTAGTTACACCTTCAATTACACAAGTGTGAGACAAGAGCAAGGCAGACTATTCCCTTCAGAATGCCTTCTCCACATTTGTCCAGATGTAAAAGATGGCATCATGGAGACAGCTGTGATGTTGATGGTAACCCCACACCAATTTGTGTTGCTTTGGTAGATTGTAGTGTAATGGAATGGCAAAAAAAAAAACAAAAACCAAAACAAACAAAAAAAATCAACCACAAAACCCCAAAAAGCCTTAAGAGGCCAAAAAAAAAAAAAAACAACAAACAAACAAAAACAAAACAAAAAAAAAACCCAAAAAAACTTGTAAACTTGTAGGCTGATAAGAATTGGACACTTTCTTTTTGGCAAGGCAAAGCTACTTCAAGTACTCAGAAAAGTGGAAAACAAAACTGTTTTTTTCCAGTAAAAAGGCAAAATAAGAGTGTGTAGTAAGTCCCAATACATTGGTGGCATCATGCTAAAAGGAACAGAAACCACCCTGACATGAAGCCATCCTGAACAGGACAACTCAAAACTAGAAAAACCATGTGCTGATGTCTTTATCAGCTTGCCATGATGAGTTTTAAATGCATGACTGCAAATCAACATGATGATGATGCCACTGAAACCAGTGCAAGGGAGTGACTGGGTGGCTTAACCTGGAACAGAGACAAGAGACTGCACACAGGCAAGGGCAGGGTTTAAGAGAGAGGCAGGATTGCAGAAGCCCCGAAAGATTGCAGGAGAAGCTCAGAACTCAGCTCACATTTGTTCTACACATTGGAAAGCTACAACACGTTTTGCTCAACACAAAGAAAATACAAGCAAAAAGAGAATGATTAAGGAATTTCTGAACAGAGAGACGACAAGGCAAAAATATGGTTTTGACCTCAAATGCAGCATCTTCCTGGATATTTTGCTCTGCTTCAGGCAGGACAGAGAGAAATGGCAAAAAAGACAAGGAAAGGTACAGAGGATGACTGCTTGGCACTTTTGAATAATGTTTTTAAATAAAAAAAGAATCAAGGGATTTATAAACAGCAGCCAGTTACCTCCCCCAAGCCTTTGTCAATACAGAGGTGACCATAATAATGTCTATTTTGGTGACAAGTGTCTTCCATGAGAAGGCAGTGCCCCAAAGGGCAGTTCCATTTTTACATATAAAAGCAGCAGTTGTGGCAGATTCTATTCTTCACAGCAGCCTACTAGTTATGTGACAAGAGATTCAAGCAAAAACATGTTTTTAGAGGAACACTAAGGGGTAACAAAAAGCACATGGACACAGCTTGCTGTGAATCCTCCACTTTGGATTTGCTGAGGAACTTATTTACCCAAAAAGTTTTACCCAGGTGAAAAGTTAGTGGTACACATCATGTGGGCATTAAGCC
The DNA here is from genome assembly GCA_013398995.1 of Alaudala cheleensis. Classification (NCBI taxonomy): domain Eukaryota; kingdom Metazoa; phylum Chordata; class Aves; order Passeriformes; family Alaudidae; genus Alaudala; species Alaudala cheleensis. Next base: position 9,721 of record VWYE01023275.1, read on the forward strand.
ATAAAAGAATGTGATCCTGCAATACTGGTTGAGCACCTTCAATTCCCACAGGCTCAAATTAAAATTTCAACTGTTAAGCACTTGGATTATCCCATTCAACCCTTTTTTTTTTTTCCCCTTCCCCCTTGAAGTGGGCAGCTCCAGTGATCATGGTGCAACATTTCAGCTGAAGTTCATTTCCCCTTAGCTTTTTCATGGAATACAACACAGTGCAGAACAGGACTTGGAAGAAAGTAAAAGGAAGAGGTTCAGTAAAGAGCAACATGAGAATATTGACTCTGAAAGAGAGCTCAGCTTTACCACATTAAAAACCACGAGTGCAATTGCTCCAGTCCAGGTTCTAACAGCTCTCAGTGACCAGAATGGCACCACAAGCATGAACCCCCCACATGGAAAGCAAAGAAAAGCAGAGGATGTGCAAAGCAGGCAGTCCCTGTTACTGAGCTGGAATTGATTGTGTTCCAACATGATTAACTCCCAAAAATTTGGTAAGAGATGCTGGTGTCACATTACAATAAAAATAGTGTTTCAGCTCTCACTACAAGGTTAAGGATTTTGTTCTGGTCCTGCCTAATCCATTCCTGAATTGCAGGGCACAGCCCTGGCCACACTCTCCTGCCAGAAAAGGCAGCTCCATTTTCTTGTGCTGAAAAAAGTACCAGGCTTAGTGGTTACAAAGTTCATGTTTTAAAGTGCACTGTCATTTTAAACAGACTTTCCCTATTAAAAAAAGTAAATAAAACCTTCTGATATCAACACCCTATAAAAATAACAGCTGCAATACTCCTTCTAAAATTGCAACTTAAAATCAAGTTAGCAAGATTCAAATCTTTTTCAAAAAAAGATATGAACCCAAAATAAAAAAAAAACTTTCTGCAGAGAATTCCCAAGCAAAACCTCACGTAGTGTCCTACAAAGCCCCTCTCCTAACAGCATCTCCCAGAAAAATCCATTCAGTTTCTTCCAGCTGACAACCTCAAGAAAACAGAGGTCTAAATAAATCAGTCCTTCCCACCAGTCACCTACATAACTGCAGGTGTGGGTGCTGGTGCAGTTTTTCCATCAACTCCTCCTCTGTAGGTTCTTCCAAAACATCTCTACAAAGAAAAAGCACGAGTTGTTAGGGGCAGCAAAGGGAGCTTCCCAGCATTTGTTTTTGCAATGTGCACACTGAGATGTAACTGTGCTTGTTTCAGCCACGAGACAAGGAATTAAAAGTTACAACAAGCTGATGCTCCCTAAAGATGCATCTAGTTGCAAGTGATCCATCCTCTACAGATGTGTCATGGAAACCAGCAGCTGTTTTCCCACAAGAAGCAGGGAAGCAATTTCCTGCACACAGTGCAACACAACTGAAGGTCAGTGGATTTGTTTTTCCTGAAAGAACTCCCAAATGAGAACATGCTCCCAGTGCTACTATTGAGTGTCCAGCATGCACCACGAGTTCCACTAATGCACGGTCATCAAGCATTAACTCACCACCCACCATTTCATAATGAGCCAAGAACATGCATCACTTCCCTCATCTTCCCTTTTCTTCTTTCCCTTGTTTTTTTTCCTCCTTCAGCAGTTGTTCCCCTCACCCCCAGCACCTCCTCTCCCATCCTGCTATGAGCACAATGCATATAAAGGTTAGGCTACCCCAGTCAGCTTAAAGCAGGCCTAGCTAAAGCTGGGCTTCTCCAAACTAACAGATCAAACAGATTGCTCCAGAGGGAGGAAACAGAAGACATCTCACAGCCAGCACACTTTCTTTAAAACAGACAAAGAAAACAATCTGTATTGATTATCCAGTCCAGCCCAACTCACCTGAACATGAGTTCAACTGTCCTCTGGTATTCAACACCTGAGAGAGANAGTGTGTGAACTATCCCCAAGACTTCACCTGATCTGAATTTATTCCTCTTTAAAAACTTAATAATATACAAACATACTGCTAGTCCAGGTTTTGTCATGTTCACTCACCCACTGTGAGTAACTCTGACAAATGAATACCTAGGGAATACACACACAGCTCAGGCAAAAAAGAAAATAGGGGAAAATAGTGACATTCTGCTCTCCTGCTATGGAATGCTGCATCTTGGCTCTGACAGAAACCTTTGGCCACAGCCCTGCAGGAACAAGCAGGCAGAAGATGCCCTGGCCTGAAAGTTTGCCATTCTTCCTACTGAGGTAAANTGAATAACCACCAGAACCACATGTGCTTCATGGCATTGCTCAGGCAACTGCACCCCCACAGTTTCTCTGAAAAACTCTAGAATGTGATCTCTGAAAAATAAGTGATCAGTTCCACTCCTCTAGTGTGGCCCTGAACAATGGTGGTAACTCAGACTGGGGTGGGAAGACACACAGGAGAACCAAATAAAATTAAAATTTTAAATTTAAATTGCTCACTTCGTTTGCTGACAGATTAAAATGCAAAAAGCCTGCAGCTGGAATAACTAATGCTGAATTTAAATGGTAATGCACAAGACAGGCAATTTCATAACACTTTAAATATTTCTCATCTTTATAACAAAGAGAGATACAATGAAGTTGTACATATCCAATGAGACACCAGTTTTGTGACAAAATTGCAAATTGCAAACAAAACATTCAATTCTCTGGGAAAAATAAAACAATTCCTCAGCTCCTCAGGCACAGGGCAGCAAGGAGAAAGGTAAAGTGAGCACACACAAAAATCCAACATAAAGTTGTCTAGGTTCTTTTAATTTCCTGCACAAATTAGAACCCATTTTCAGGATCTCACACCAAATCAACACAACTTCCTTACCTCCAGAAGTAAAGCCACAAAGAGATTCACCCAGATGACAGAGGAGATCAACCACCAGGCTACAAAATAGATCTTTGCCCACCTGCAGATCACATGAACAGACAATACAGTAAATAACCTCAGCCTGAAAGTGAGCAGAGCACCATGAAATCACAGTTTGTTTTCCTTGAAATATAATACTACCACTTTCTTAATGGAAAAAGGGGGCCTGGATCAAAAATTTTAAAATAAAAAGTGCTTGCTTTTCATTAAGTTAGCTAAATAGACTCACTCTCCTGGGTTAACCANTTGCTCACTTCGTTTGCTGACAGATTAAAATGCAAAAAGCCTGCAGCTTGAATAACTAATGCTGAATTTAAATGGTAATGCACAAGACAGGCAATTTCATAATACTTTAAATATTTCTCATCTTTATAACAAAGAGAGATACAATGAAGTTGTACATATCCAATGAGACACCAGTTTTATGACAAAATTGCAAATAAAACATACAATTCTCTAAGAAAAATAAAACAATTCCTCAGCTCCTCAGGCACAGGGCAGCAAGGAGAAAGGTAAAGTGAGCACACACAAAAATCCAACATAAAGTTGTCTAGGTTCTTTTAATTTCCTGCACAAATTAGAACCCATTTTCAGGATCTCACACCAAATCAACACAACTTCCTTACCTCCAGAAGTAAAGCCACGAAGAGATTCACCCAGATGACAGAGGAGATCAACCACCAGGCTACAAAATAGATCTTTGCCCACCTGCAGATCACATGAACAGACAATACAGTAAATAACCTCAGCCTGAAAGTGAGCAGAGCACCATGAAATCACAGTTTGTTTTCCTTGAAATATAATACTACCACTTTCTTAATGGAAAAAGGGGGCCTGGATCAAAGAAATTAAAAATAAAAAAGTTTGCTTTTCATTAAGTTAGCAGACAGACTCACTCTCCTGGGTTAACCAGCCAAGGATCACTGGGACAGCTCAGCCCAGGCACAAACATTCCCCATGAAGTCAGTAAATACAAATGAAAGGTATGGCCAAGGTTTTAAGCCTACAAAAAATTGTTCACCCACAGAGAAAACACAGAAGCATTAGTTTTATTTCCTGAACTGGTGCAAAATAAAGATAAGCAGCACCTCTGTGAGCAGATGGTAGGAACTGTGCTGTGTGTATAATTCTGGTTCAGGTACATTATAAACTGGATTTATATGGGATTTTTTCAGTCTTGTTACAGCTACTTACGGACTTGAATATCTTGAAAATGCATCCAGAAAGACTTGCCAGTTGTTCACCACCATCACATCCCAGAGGGTCACCACTGCTGCCTAAAGAATGGGAGCAGAACAGAATTTAAGTGGCTGGACCACAGATTTAACCCTCAGAAAATGAGGGGGAAAGACAAGCAGAGAGGGGAGGAAGGAGGGGTTTCATCCAGGAGCAGACTCACAGCAAAGTCATCGAAGTTGTTGGGCCAATATTCCAACTGCTCATAGGTCCCACACTGCAGGGTGACATTGTCATGGGTGGTGTTGGCAGCACTGCAAGAGATGACAGGTTGATGTGAGCACAGCTCCCTGTGCTCTGCTTTAGAATCCTTCTGACTTGTAGGAAGTTAGAGTATCTCATATGGGCAGAAAAGAATACAAAAAATAGAATTTCAGATAAAATTCCAAGGTACAGATAAGCAATCCTGCAATCTCAATGCAGGAAGAAGAAACAGAAGGAGTAACAGAAAATGAAGTCTTGTGATTTAACATTTTAAGCAGGGTGGCTCCAAGAATGAGAGAGAAAAAAAATACAAAACAAAAAAATCAACCACAAACAGCTCAGAGGTAAAAAATTGCAGGTGCTTTTGCAAAACAGATTTTTTCTGAGCAGTGATGTTTAGAATATTACCTGGTATTTCCCAAGGGAACAACAACACCTTTGAATAGCATTATGCCAGTTATGGCAAATGCATAGAAAACCACCTGGAAGGAACACAACCCACTATTAGCTTTGAATATTTCTGTCACAAAATAAGAAAGCAAAATGCAATTAACATGGAATTTATATTAGTACCACAGTTGAGGTAATTGCATCAAGAACAGTGCCTGAAGCTTTTCAAGTGAAAATGTTTCCCAACTGCTTGTTCTTACTTTTTAATATTCTACCTAATTTTCAGTTGTTAAAATGCATTAAATCATTTTATCATCTATTTTACTTCCCTGTGTCTCAGAATGCTGATATTTAACTATAAACATTGAAAACAGTGACTTAAAACTAAAGCTCAGTACCAGTATTTACAAAGAACAACCTAAATATCTGAGGACTTTCCTGCTAGAGTCAATGAAAATAAGCTTTGAGCAAGCTTACCTGAAAGACAAAATTATGTCAGTTTTTATATTCCATCAGTAACTTCCTTAAGAAACACTAATGAGTCTAAAAATAAAGATTTTAATAACACAAAGGATTTGGAACTTCTGTCTTTTAATTGTTGGAAATGCAAATTTCTTTTTAGAGACACCTTTCAGTCTTTAGCAGTTGCCTAGGTGATACTGCAATTTTTTTATCCTAAAAGATCAAGAAATAACCTACAGCTTTGCTTCTCTGAGAAGGAGCCATTTATCCCAGGAAAGCTTGAAGCAAGCTGAGTTTTCAAACAGGAAGTCTTTTTTGTTGGTAGTTTTTTTGGAGTGGTTTTTTTGGGTTTTTTTTCTATTTTGCTACAAAACAAATCCACAAATGGGAAGTCTGGAAGGAACAGAAGATAACTGCCCTGGCCTACAAATTTTGAACACTGCTGGAGAAAGCTGAAGCTGACATTTCACAGCCTGCCAGAAGATGGGGTGTCTGGCCTGGCAATAAAATTCATTTAATTTTTTGAAAAATACATATTTAAAACACTCACTGCCTGAGAAATTAGCTAATTAGTGACTTTTTTTTTTTTTTTAATCAGCATGTGTGTTCCAGGCTAATATTAGGAAAGATATTTTGTATCAATGGAGTCAGATTTCACTGCAGCAGAAGTTCAATGAGGGTTTCCATGTAGCCTCAAGTAAAAGCAAATTAAATTAATGGAAAGGGAAAACACTGTGGCAGACTTGTCTCAGAAGTGTGAGTTGTACAGCACAACAAGGTTTTTACCACCTTTGATTTGTCCCAACCAATATCTTTATTTCAAAGTGCAACACAAACCAATTTGAGGCATATCCTCTACAGATAAAATGAAGATTATTAATTACCAAAACAGATATTCTGGTTAAATTGCATGCTAGGTATACAAACTAAAACAACAAATCATTGCTCTTTAACTATTCAAATTAAGGTACCCTACAAAAACCCATGAACAACAGCAAAACCAAACCTACCCAGGCACTTCTTTGCCCTACCAGGAAGATGTGGTTGCAAAGCCAGAAACTCAGGAGTTGGGAGAATTTATGTAATGGACATCACACATTGTGATCCACCCTTTAAACACGTTTGTTGAGTTTATGTTCTACACAGACACACCTGTAACAGGCTGGCAGAGGCTCTTAAACATGTCCAAACATGTCATCTCAAGACCTTCTCAGCCAAAAACAATTTTAAAGTTGTTTTGTTATTTAATTTAATATAACCAAACGAGGGTAAGGAAAACTGATCTAATTTTAGCATGGATGAATTTTTATTTGAATCCACACTACCCAAGCTGAAGAAAACAGTCAAGGGAAGCTTTAATCAATCTTTTAAAGATACTCCTGCTAAAGCAGGCACTGCCATTGTGTGCTGGCCATCACAAACCAGCACTTTATTGTGGCTTTCCAAGACATGCCCTGGAGAAGAACTGGTTGGTTAAGGTGAAATGTTGCTGCTCATGGTGATTGTACAAGAACCTTGTTAACTCTGTTGGTGACATAACCTTATTATACTGTAACAAAGGAAATTACAGACTTGCATCATGACTTACCACAAGGATTCCTGCAAAGGCTCTCAAGTTTTTCACCAGATCCAGCAGTGTAGTGACAACCAAAGCCATGAACTAAAACAGAGCAGAATTTTGTATGCATGACATTCACCACACTTCCAGTCCAGATCAAATTTTTACTGAAAGGACAGAGAATCACATCAAGAGAACTTGGCTGCTCCCTCACCGGAGCAGAAAAAAGTGATTTTGTGAGGGGCTGTGCAAAAGCCAGCACAGTTAGAGCTGAGCTATTCCACTCCTGTGCAAGAAAACTGCAACCTGCACATTATTCTGAAAGGCCCTTACAAAATTCACAGCTTGAATAAGAAAGAAAGCAGAGTTGTGGAGGGAAAAGCAATCACCTTCATGTTGGGGATGATGCGCAGGAACCGGAACACAATGAACATGTTCACCAGCCTCACCATGTCCCACAGGGACAGCAAACCCATCAGCTCAGGTCTCCTGGCACAGGCAGAACAAAGTCAGAAATCAGAGGAACAAGGCCCTGACAGGAAGACACAGTTCAATCTACTGGGCTCCAGGTAATTGTAAATATATTGATTTATTTAGCAGCAATCTCAGCTGCAGTAAAGCAGTAATTGATGAAGGAAGGGATCCCTTTAGGCTGGGCTCTTAAATATGTACAGAGAGCTCTTGGAAGTGCATGTTTGTGCCTTCTGCTGGGGAGGAGGCACCAAAGAGGGTCCTGAATCATTCATATTGTAGAGGGAGACACTTCAGGAACTTGCACAAAGAAAAGAAAAACAAAATACAACTGCTTGCTATTACAATATAGACAAATAGTGTAAGTCCGTGGGAATATTCATAGTACATTTAAAAAAAACCTCAGCCTTCAATCTACATAGAGGTTGAAGAGGTTTCATCAGCTATTTGGGAGTTTATGTAATTGGATTTATGGACAGTTTGATATTGAAACATATTAGGTTGTGTATGCTGCACTCCTGCACCCCTGGTAAGCACAGACCTGCCAAGGTATTATTTTAAATCAGATTACAATTAAAACCAATGCATCCTTCTCAGAAGAGCTGCAGAGAACTCTAAAACACCAGGAAAAAAGAAAAATTCTTTCACTTATTCATATTGCTTGGCCTCTAATGACTACAAGGGTGAAAAATCCTATCAAATTTGGTAAATGAAAGAGTGGGCTGACAATTACAGCATCATGACATGTGAGTGTAGGACAGTGTGTGATCCCCTGACCCACCCCAGCCACTGAGCAAAAGGCAGCAGGTCACAGAGGTTACTCACCAGCCAGGGTGAGGAAATCCATACACAGCAAAGGTTGCAATCTCCAGAATCTTCAGTTGGGAAAGAAAAACAAAAAACAAAAACAAAAAAGTCAAAATGTTACTTTGCAATTCTTCCAGAAATTACGCAAGCTTCCTTACAGGAAACATTTTCAAGAACTTTAAGCCACTAATTCAACTCACTTTAAAGCTCTGAATTGTCATATTTGCCTAGTTATTCCCCAAACTAACCAAATGTACATATGTGACTCATAAAAGGATACACAGTAAACACCATTAAGCATGAATTTGACCTCATCTGCCAACCAAATAATTTTTACAATAGTCTGACAATTTTTTTTAATTTAAAGAAAAAAGTGGTTTTAAACTATGGAACAGAATGCCTCATGCAATTATTCCAAGAGCTGATTTTTTTCCAAATAAAATTAAAAAGGCTTCTTATCAGGAAAAGCACCTTTTCCATGGATTTAAATAAGCCTATCTTCAGAACACAGACCCCAAGAGAACCCTGTACCACCATGTGAATTTTCCAGCCACAGAAACCCACAACACTCATGTTGTTCAGCTCAGCAAATCAGTGTTGGGGAAAAAAAAAGCAATTCCACCAACTCTTGTAGTTCCCTAACCTCTCCAGGCAAGAAATCCAAGAATGTGTAAGCCAACAAAGCACTTACCAGCAAAATTACAGTCAGAAGTCCATCAAATCTATTGCTTGGGTAAGACAAGTATCTTTTCAAGCCCATTGCTAGGATTTTCAGCAACATTTCCAGCAGGTAGTAGAGGATGAAGAAGCAGTTGATAGCCTTTACCCCCCAAAAGAAAAACCACCATTAGAATTACTGACATCTCAGGGAACAGCAGTAACTGCATGGAATATTGTTGCATCTTACCCCCAGGAAGAAGTCATCTCTTTCAGAGGGCTGCTTGTCTGCATCCATCACCAAAACCACCTTGAAAAGAAAGTATTTTATAAATCTACTGCTTTACTGCTACATTAAGCAGATTTTTAAGCATAAGAACAGTCTTTCATGCTTTGCATAGACCTTTGCAAGCAGCTCAAAATACATTTTTAACTGCAAGTATTCCCTCTTAGCATGAGTAAAGCATGCCAAAAACCCAACTGCTAGAAAAAGTAGTTATTCAAAGCAAAATTAAAGAACAAAAGCAGAAATTAAATCTGTAGCAGAGAAAAACCAAAAAACAGTGACAAAAAGAAAAAGAAAGAAAACCACTACCCCACAAGAAAAAACCCTTTACTTACACAAATAGAAATAATGTTTGCCAGGGCTACCACATTCCCCAAGTAGCCAAAGTAGGGATGGCCAAAGGCAAACTGCATTTTCTGCATAAAATGGGATTGGTACTCTGGACTGGGAGGGTGCTGAAAAGAACACAAAGGATTTGCTGAGTCACAAAGAACAAGCATTTAAAAAATAATAAAATAACTTTAAAAACACACCCCATCTCAGATTCAAAAAAAACCCAAAGAGTTTCAAAGCAAAACTTCAGGGCCACAGGCTGATTTTGACATTTCATCTGGAAAACATTTTCCAGCTGTGGCTGTTACCAGCAAGAGACCCACAACACAAGGTAATGGCAAAGAAGGGAGATAATCCAACCTCTATCCAATATCTCAAACACATAAACTAAACACCAACCTATTATTTGTACACATCCCTTCCCCCTTTGCCAACATTTAATTCAGAAGTCTTAGTTACATGCAAACATAGACAAGAACATTTCCTAACCCTCAAATAATTTAGTGGGTGTTTTTTTTTTTTGTCTTTCTCTCTCTCCAAGTAGAGAAAACTGCTCTCTGCCCATCTTCATTTGAACACTGAAAGAATCCACATTTTGTCCTTCATTCAGGGATTGGAGAAAAACCACTTTGAGCTGTTTTGCCAGACCAACTCACTTTAAAATGCTGACAGAATAAACAAAGATGCATTTTGTATGTTTAACACCACCTAGCCATCCCAAACCAATGCTGTAAAAGCTCCCATAGAATTTTGTTTGTGGCTATAAAAGGAGCTCACAAAAAGCTCAAAAATCAATGCCATGTGATCACACCTTGTGTTTCACATGTTGCAAAGTTTGTTTACACACTTTATACTGGAGTATTCTCACTTATTTTTGCACAAGACCAGACAACTTCTGATGCTTTAGAAGTGATGATCACATACATACTTGCTTAATGGCATCTTTGTCTAGTTCTTCAAAGAGCTTCTGGAACTGGGCAGCTGACAGCTGGTCACAGGAGCACATTTTGAGTGACTTCACATGAAAGAGAAACATTCAGATCAACATCTGCAATAGGAACATCTGCAAAGTTTGCCAAAACCCCTCAGACTACCTTGGAAATCTAGGAATAAAGATGTAATTCAGGCTTGTCTGAGTAAGGTTCAATATTGCTGTGCTTTAACACAACACTGCCAAGTGACTGGAGGACATATCTGGCCTTTTCTCTTTTCCCTCTCTGGGATCACATGCTCTTTTGACTAACTTAAGTTTTTAATCCCATGCAGTAGTTGTGCCACTATTCTGTTATAATCCAAGGAATGCTGCAACAAAGGGAAGATCTCTGGATTTGCTGGTCAGGATTGATAGTCACCAACATAAAGGCTAAGAAAATGCAGTTCTTACTCTCATGATGGCTTGCTTGCAGCGAGAATCCATCTCAGCTTTCTGCAGCACCTGCACTAGGGCCCCAACACTGACACAGGACCTATGGAAAAGAAAACAGAATGGGCCCTGCTACAGATAACTTTATAGATAGCAAAATGAGCTGTTCCCAAATGTGTTCCTGCCTCTTTCTTGTTTTGAAAAGCAAAACTAGAAGTAGGAAAAAAAGGAAACAGACTCCATAAGAGTCACAAACAGTGTGTTATGAACATCCAGTTACAGAAAAAATAAATAAATGAGCAACAAATCACTGAGAAAGATCCTCAATAAACATATTAAAACAAAACAAGATGACCAAAATTCTACTCTGTTTTTTGTTTGTTTGCAAGATAATGTGCTGTTTGAAGATCCCTCACTTACTGTTGAGCACTAGCAGGAGTCTCTCTCAGGGAAGACAGCACCTCAAACGCAGCGCGGATTCCCAGCCGCCTCCTGAAGAGGGAGGACTGAACTGATTTCTGAGCAGTAAAAACACCACAGAGGAAACAATTTACTCACACTTCAGGCACTATTGTGTCCTATGGCCAGATAACACACTGATCCTCGGGCACACATCCCAGATTTGTGATTAGAGATCAGAACAGGAGGCTGCCCTGGGCCTCACTCCCTCCAAGGACTCCGTGTACAAGGAGGAAGGAAGCAAGGAAGCAAACAAATCCCTGGAATTCAGACATACAACAGCTCCTTTCTTGGTTTTTTTTTTCCCTATAATAGTCAAAATTGCAGATGCACAGCATACTTGGAAATACGCAAGCAGGTCATTTTGTCACAGGAGGGGATCAAGCTGGAACAGCATATAAAGGGAAAAGTATCTGCATCAAAAAACATTTACTATCTTAAAACTGCATCTGCAACCAGAATGGGAGGGCTCCTTTAATACACAGATGAAACTTAATTCTTCAAAGGTTTACAGTTATGGCAGAACAAAGAAATTAGGAATGCTTTACTCACCAGAAGATACCCTCTAAATTGGTTGTATATTATTGCTGTTAGCAAATTCATCAAAAACAAGTTGCCTGTTGGAAAAAAGGAGGCAGTAAAATTTAATGAAAAATAACTGTTTCTCAAAGAAGTTTCAGTGTATGCAGAAAATAAGATGTAAAACTTAAAGAGGGTTAGTTTTCTTGTGTTTGATTTCCAAAAAGCTTTTAATGATAGAATATACTGTAATGCATCCATTCCCCTGTGACAAAAAAATTCCAAACCATAACTACCTCTCATGAAAATGATCTCACAGACACTATGGAGTAACTGGAAGAATCACAAAAACTGAGACATTCATTATTAAACTTCCCTAGAAAAATAAAACACTGTAGATGGTATGCCCAAGTGTCAAAGTTGAATTGCTGAAGACAAGAGGTAACTTACCCAATACAGTGAAGAGGATGAAGAAGATTGAATAAGCTCGATTCTTAGAATATGCAGGTATCATCACTGTATCAAATGCAACAAAAATTGGAAATAATATTTTAATGCTTGAGATGATCAGTGGGGACCTCTATGAACTCTTGGCAATTGGTAAAAGCTCTCATAGAGCTGGGCTTTAAAGTGGCATATATAATTACATCACATAAAGGCAAGAATAAAGTTACTAAAGGCATTAAAAACCTTTACACAACCTTCCTCTGGCTGTACTAAGAACCATTAGCAGAAAGAACTGTCACAATAGTCTGAGCAGAGCAACCTTACTCTGTTGCTCTTCAAAAGGAGAGACAGGAGTTATTTCTGAAGGGCTGCTCACCATCAGGATTATTTGCAGTAGTCAGCAGCACCAGCAGTGACGTCAGGGAATCGGGCAAATTCCGGAAATACACCACCCACTCCTTGTCCTGCTGGTTATCCTAGGCAAAGATGTGCTCATTGGTAAAATAAATACCAAGCAATCATTGACTTACCAAAGAAGGGGTTAAAAAAAATCCAACTTTTTTTTTTAATTAAACATCAGTCACCAACCAATTTCTTACACACATAATCGAATCAACCCCATGGAAAAAGGAAAACCCGAACATAAAAATTAGGAGAATGTGTATGAATACAGAGCAATCACATCACTTATTAACAGCAATTCAAAACACAAGGAAGAACAGGAAGCTCCACACAGAAGCTATGTCTAGTTAGCACCTCAGACCCAGGAAGAACAATCATGTCACAAACTGACAGTACAGGACTCAGAATCTTGACCAAAAACACACTGGGAGGCTGATCCTGGATCCTCCACATATTTTTTTTTCCCCCAGAGGTCAAGAAGAGACAGATAAAAAAAGATGCAGAGTGCAAACAACACAAACATAAGTCAGGCAGCACAGGACAAACAGCTCTTGAATCTGCTGCAAACACTGGAATATGTAACCCTAGAGGACATACATAAGACAATGCAAAAGTGCAGAGTCATGGATTTCATTAATAAATCTACTTTCAGAGCCTGCCTGCAGCATTTTGCCGTGTGAGATAAAATTAGTTTGCATGGAGGTCAGAGCAGCACACCAAAATAGCAAAGTCCACCCTCTAATTTGTTATTTTTACCTCAATGTACACAAAAGTGACTAGTTTACATACACAAGTTATAAATACACATCTGCTGGGGAAGCTCATAGCTGAAATTAGATGTGACAAACAGAGATAATGCAAAGGTCCAGAAGGCAATTAACAGTGGGAAAACAGACCTCTGCTTGTAATTCCAAAGATTCTGTAACATGGGAATTCAGGGAATTTGCTGATCATAAGGAAGACTAGAAGCTGGCTCAAGTGCAAATTACAGTAGAAATGAAGGTGAAAAACTGAGATTAAGGACAGAACCAAAATTACTGGGAGGAGTATGCAAGAAATTTTTGTGTTCACAGTAACATGTTTGTGGAAGGCCTTTAAAAAGTAAGAATGCAAAAATGGCCAAATAATCTGAGTGTGATAAATTAAGATAAAGGAAGTCTAGAAGAGAAGAAACATACCAAGATTGCTGGAACACAAAAATTATTTTAACCACAAAATTTCAATTTTGTTATTCAGAAGCAGAAAGAGAAAAACAAGAGGAAAACCCAAAGGGATCAGAAACCAAAACCAGTACAGGCAAAAACCTACCAGGCCATGGCCAGGGATACCAGTATTGAAAGGTGAGAAAACACAGAATAAAGTTAGCAAAAAGCTAGATAGGGAAGAGAAAAAAAAAGAAATGAGTAATAATAGAAATAAAAAAGTGACAAGAAACAGAACAGCACAGAGGATTTCAACAAAAGCAGAGAAAGTAACTCAAGGGATCAAACTGGGTAAATGTAGAAGGAAGTCTCCTGTATACATGAATACTGTGCACATGTCAGAGCTCTCAAAATGGACTTCAAACTCATCTCAGCACATCTGACAACGTGACCTTTCTCAGGGAAAACGAGTTTCACTAGTGCTGACCATAAAACTAGACAAGAAGCAGCTGTGCAAGTACAGAAAAAGGGCACCCAGATGTAGCAAAGCAGGAATGGAAGTGATTACCTTTGTTCGAGCAAAGAGCAGCATGGCAAACATGGTGAAGAGAGACAGGTGAACAGCCAGTAGTAGAACTACACTGTTGGAAAGAAAATATATCAGTTAAGAGTAACTTTTATCTTAGTATCTTCTGCTAAAAATGCAAAATGATGCCATATAAAGAAAACCAAGGGTGTTTATCAGAAGTTATATGGAGATAACAGGAGGAGAACCGAGTTTGGGTACAGAACAAAAATCACACTTTTGTGGCTCAGTTCTTCCCTTACAAAAGGGCTCAGAAAAGCAGAATCAAAACCTCCCACTCCACCAGAATTAAAAAAACCTATGTCACATTCACAGTCATGTCAAAGTCTAGAGATCCTGTACAGACTAAAGGGAATTAGAAAATTACCACAACCTTCACCCTCTGTGACCTGATCTCACTGAGCATTTAGCTGCCCAATCCAGAAGGAAGCTGCTCATTTGCCCCACACCAGAACACAAAGGGTTGCAGCCTGGCAGCTGCCAGCCACCCTGTGAAAGGATGTTTTGTGTACCACAACCCACCTTGCCATCTCAGGCAATGTGCTGTTGATGCTCTTCAACGTTTTCTTCATCATAGAGGAATTCTGGAGGAGAAAGAAGGGGCGAAGGATTCTCCTGATCCTCACACTCTGCAAAAAAGCAGCAGATCAGACACTGAGCTCCTGCAAGACTGGCAGCACAAATACTTTGAATGCAAGTTTGTCAAGAAGCACCTGACACACACACATGGACAGAGCCAACAGTGGAACAGAAAAAGAAGTGAGGTCTGCCCTTCTGAACTCGGAAAACACCAAAAAAGATTCCACACACCTCATTAAAATGAGGAGAGATGGCTTTAAAAACACACACTGACATTTCAATAGTCTCATCAGGCCACTGATTAGAAACAATCTCACTTTATTGCTCAGCAGACATAACAATCTGGCAAGAGATGGTATTTTTGCATTTTCTGCCAAGGTCCATCTCAAGAAAGGAATTAATAGAGAGCCACTTTCAATAAAAGCCAACACATATTCAAAAAATAAGTGCTTAATTTCAATGTTCAGACAGTTTGTTTTATAACTAAAGGGCCTGCTTATTACCTAGCAATTTCTGTCTCTAACAAGCTGTAATTCTTTTTTTCCTCACAACACTGCAGCAAATAATCTCTTTGATTCTTGCAGTCAAGACATTTTCAAGCCTTCAAGTTATTTCTGTCACTTATTTGCTTCTTAAATATTTCAGCATCCTGCATTTTAGAGTCAGTCTTCTGTGGGCCACACTTAGCAGCAAAAAAAACCATAAAAATCACTTTATTTCTATTCTCTTGTTTATCCATTCCAGCAATTCAACTGCTCCTTCTGCCACTGCTTTGTGTAGGGAGGCTCCTGCTCAAATTACCTGTCCACTATCACACAATTTTACATTTTGAGATCACATCTCTCATTCACCTCCCAGCATTTTTACCACATCAGTATTTTCTTAACAAGGGTTGCAAGTGCACAACAACTAATTTAATGTCAATCTGTGGCAGACTAAACCAACTGGGTGAGTTCAGTATTATATCAAGGAGGGCATCTCTAGAACCATTTCCAAACCTGGTGATGCTCTCAGGACACAACACAGCACAGCTTGAGGTTAGAAAGCATCCTACAGCTATTAAAGACCAAAGTAAAGCTGTTCTTACCTCTCTGCAGACAAAACTTAGTGACACAATCCAGTCAGCAAGAGAAACAATTAATGTCAGTATATAAGCCATTAGCCATTTATTTTTCCAAAATTCTTTCCATCCAATTAAGTAACTCTGGACAAGGGAAAAAAAAAAGAGCAACCATAACTTAGTTTAATAACAAAATCCAATACCCTAATAAGTCAGCACCGATTTTTTTCCAAGTATTTGCAATTTTACATTAGTGCTCTTAAAAAGCTCTATAAATCCAAACAAAAATACATTGTGGAGAGATTTCTTTCTACAAGAACTAAATAATGTGAGAGGTACACATAGGTCATGCAAGAGAAATCCTCTGAATGCAAGAAAATTCTCCACTTAATACACATAAAAAGGGATTTTCCAGAAATAGGTACCCCAAGAAAAGTCAGTTTCTGACAACTTTTATTTTGTGTAAATGAACTGACACATATTTATTAAAATCTCTGATTTTATAGCCTAATGCAAGCAGCTAAGCCAAAACACTTGCACTCTTGGAAGAAATTATTTAATTTTATTTCAGACAATGAGGAGAACTAGGTTAAAAAAAGTGAATAAATATCTAATTTAGTAAATACACCCTTGCTAATTTCTCCTGAAACGAGGCTCCAATAAAGCAATTTCATCCTGCAAAGGCAGGATTTGAACAGCAGCTCTGCCACACACCTACTGCTTCAGTCAGCACGAGGTGAAGGAGGAGCTCACCTTCACAGACACATCCAGCAGGAAGACAAGGAAGCAGAGCAGCTCGATGCTCTCCGTGAGCCCACAGGGAGGGTTCCAGGCGGGAGGGCGGAACCGCACGTCCGATGTGACAGTGAGGGAGGAAGGCTCCTCAATGAAAGCCAGAGCCAAAATCACAGTGATGGTTAAGCTCAAAATCCTGTTTGGACAGAGATGAAATTAAAAATAAAACAAACAAACAAAAAAAAACCCATTAAAAAGTGAATGAGAAAAACTCACCCCAAAACAAACCCTAAAAAAAAGCGAGTTAGAATAACAACAAAATACTTACAGTAAAGCAATTTTCTTTGAAGTAAAGCAAGCTTTATGATATCATATTTCACTCCAATGGGTTAGACCACAAGGCAGCACTTGACCAGCATGTTGTTGCCTGCACTGGAGATGGAACTGACCACCAAATAACCTGAGGTGGTGTCCTTTTGAAACTAACAGCAGCAAACAGCCTTGCTGGCATCCAACATGTTTAGAAATAGACACTTTGAAAACATGATTTACACAGTGCTGTAAATCATGCTAATTAGTCCACTCATGCAACAGTCCTGTGGCTGTTCCAAAGAGCCATGTACGTCATCACCCTTCCATCCTTTTTGCTGCTTTCCACTTTTAGCGTGTTCACATGTGGTCAATCCCCTTGCTCCCCACAGCAAGTTCTTATAAAGATAAAAACACAATTATCTAATTATTTAATCTAAGCAAGAAAGATAGAGAGTAGTTTTTCAGAAAGACTAACTCCTACACAAAAAGGCAAAGAGAATGACCAAGTCCTTACCACTGGCAAGTCCTGGAATAGTACCATCGATAAAGCCACAGGGATTTGGAGTCCACACGGTGATTTATGGATCGATACTGAGGGCAGGAAGCAAAAAGGCTAACTCAGACATGACATTCAGTCTGTCTCAAAGACAAAGATCAAGTGACCAAAGCAAACCAAATTGGTACATGTTATTAGTTATTAAAGTATCAGGTCACCCATGACCACAGAGGTACCTCAACATGTGTGAAAAGGGAAAGATTTTTAAAGAAGTTCTGCTATTTCAAGACCACACAGCTGCTCAGATAATTGAACTGAGTGCCAGTCATCTGAAGCAAGCACTGCCATCCTTTCAAATTACAGCATTTGTAATAATTTGGTGATCCATCTATGTACTTGCCAAAATTTAATTCCCCTTAATTCCCGTCTCCAACATTCATTCCACTCATGGATCTTCTTTTGTCTTTCTCGTCCAACAGACCATAAGATATAAACAAATTAATTCTGAATAGAAGAGTCCTCAACCTATGTCTTTGAATAAAACATGCTTTCAGATCAGGAAGTGCCTGTGATTCTTCAGAAATTCCCAAGATCTGTCCCTCTCCTGTGACAGCTTCGGGGCTATCCTTTCTCTGCCCTGGTTTAGTAGATGCTTGCAGAAAGGTGGCCACACCTCAAACACACCTGACCCCCCAGAAATCTCCCAACCAAAAGGCATCTAGATGCAGCAAAAGAGCTCAAGAACTACCTTTCAGCATTCCCACTGCCTTGGAGAAAACGGGATCTAGGAACTTGCAGTAATGGCCAGTAAAGGAGAGACAAAGAGGGAATCAAGATTTCCAAAGGCACCAAGTTTAGCTGAAGAGTTCCAGCTTCACACCTGAAGCCAGCCTTAAACTCTTAAGCTTTTACCAGCTCTTAAGATGTGCAAGTTGCCAGACTGAGAGCTAAACTACAGGGTTTGCTCATTTCGTTTCTCTCAGCAGTAGGTTAGTCACTATCAAAACACCCACAATCAAACCAACCCAAACAAATAAACAAACTGAAAACCACTATGAAAATCACGCCACAAACCAGCATTCTGAAACCCTTAAAGAGATTACTTCATTGTGGGGAAAAATGTATTTCTCCTAGGCAGAAGTTCAGTGAGACTTGCATACCACAGGAATCTGGAATTCTGAATTTGCTTTGTGACTCGAGATGGTGGTTTCCAAACGTTGCCTGAACACAGGAAGACTTAAAAACTGGCAGAGCGTGTGACAAACACCCAGCATGGGAAGCATAACAGCTAACAAAACAATTCTGACTTACTTGTATTGCATCCTCAATAAATACTATGGCTTGGTTTATATAGAGGTCATTATCAGCTCCAGCACCTATGAAGTCAAAAAGAAATAAGAATCACTTGCTGTATTTTTGGATAAACAAACTTTGGATAAAACATCTTATCAGTTAACAGAGGGTGCACAATCATGATTCTCATGACAAAGGGCACTGTCCACACACAAAAAAATGAGAGAGTTTCAGCCACATTTGCTCTGTCAGCAGCACTGTGCATTACATTAAATAAGTAATAATAATATCAAACACATCATGCATCTTCATGTTCTTTGTTACAAGGCTCTCTTTTCGATTTAAATAGCCAGATTACACTGGTAGTTAAGTATCACAAAACTACACAGAGACAAGTCCTAACAGGCAAAATAATGGAGAGTCAAATTGTTCTTTGTGACAGAGTGTACAGTCAAGTGAAGCCAGAAAAATCAGGCACTACTGTTACAGCAATTTTTATTCTTGTTTAATGAAGATACTGAGGTTTGGAGTGATCCTCCAAAACCAACAGGAATCTCCAGTCATATGAGAACTAAATTAAGTGCTTTTTAAATTTGTTCTGAGAGTTACTATTACCATACCAAACAGATCAGAGTTCAACACACAGCAAGGGGTGAAGGAACACAAATTTAAATAAAATACCACTAAATTAGTTACTATGCCTCTTTTCAAAACTCATTATTAAGACACCTATGCAAAGGTGGATTCTTATTAAAAATAAAGGGCAGCCACTCGTGTTTAGTTGAAGTAAGACCTTTCAGGAACTAACCTGGCAAATAAAGACAGTTAAGATCAAAATAATGAAGAAAAAAAAAGAGAGCTAGAAAGAGATAAAAACCTGAGGGCAACTCAAAATATGAAAAACATATGCTGTATATGTGACCTTTCCACAGAGGGGACGAGTCCCGAGGAGCACTTCATACCATCTCCACAGAGGAGACAGCAATCACAACCAGGGATCCAAGAGGAAAGAGCCCATCCCAGCAGTAGCACAACGCCCTCCTCCAGACACCAAGCAATGCCAGGAACACCACTGAGCAGAGTCACAGGCAATTCTATGTTCCACATGATTCACTAGCACCAATTTCCTACAAAGACTGCAAACGGTTTTTAAATGTCACCCTTTATCTGAGCATCAGCAACAACAGTTTTGTACTGATCCTGATATGAACCACTGCACTAGAAAGATCTGAGCATAAACAGGAGACAAGCCAGGCTCACACGGTAAAAACATTAATTTTTTCATGACATCTCCCACTAGTGAGATAAAAATAAAAGTTGCTTAAAGGAACCATCAGCTAAAAGGATTGCAAGGACAGCAAAAGCTTTAGGTACTTGAAGCGCCCAGCAAACCACTAGTGTTGATGCCAAGGATTTTGGAAGGGCAGAATCTAAGTGACTAAGTTCACAGTATAAAAATAAAACGGGGAAATTTGCCGAAAATGTTTACTTTAGCAATTTCTCCATGCATTCTACCATGGATATCCAACTTACTCTGCAACTCTTAGTCACAGCAAGTGACACTTAGTCACAAATGATGATTAAAGCACTGCTCAGTTTGGGCACACAGGATCCATCCGAGACCCCGCTGCACTTCAGGCACTGCCCGAAAGAGCAACAAAAAGTGAAGGTTCCCTCAGGTGATGCGATACCCTGAAAAGAGAGAACCTGAGCACTCCATCCTGGGGAAACTGAGATATCAGACCTACGACAGTCACCGGGTTAGGGAAAAACTTGTCAGCGCTTTAGAGGAAAACCCAAAAATTACATAAGGAACTGAAGAAGCCTGGGGCTGCAGCAGCAGCGCGAGGTTCGCACCTGAGCTCAGCGCTAGCGGCTCCCTCAGAGCTCAGTCCCCACCGGAGCTGTTGGGAGCAGCCTGGGACAGGGTGACCGAGCCCGGCCGAGCCCCTCGGCAGCCCGGGGGGCTTCCTGCCCTTCCCGCTCCTCCCGCTCCCGGGAGCGCCCCATCTCTGCGGGAAAAGGTGGCGGCTCCGCCCGCTCCAGAGCCCCGGGCACCGCCTGCTCCAGAGCCCCGGGCACCGCCCGCCGCGGGCACTCACCGTCCTCGGCAACCGAGCGGGCACCGCCGCGCTCCCTCCACAGCCCCCGGCCCGCCCGCCAGCGCCGCGGGGGCAGCAGCGGCTCCGCCTCAGCGCCGGCCTCCANGGCAGGACGGGGCGGGAGGGGAGCGAACAGGGGGCGGGATGGCCTGGACGGCTCCTCCCGCCGCATGTGACCGGCTACGGGGGAGGGTGGCACCGCGGGCCCGCCGGGCTCCTCCCGCCGCTGCCGCCGGAGCCGGCGCTGCCCCGGCAGGCGCCTCTGGGCGCCATTTCCCGGCCGGCCCTGGCGAGCTGGGCTGCCGAAACCGGCCGGGTGTGGTGAGGGACGTGGTGGTGTGGGGTAGGAAAGTGTCGCGTTTTGGCCTACACCTCCGAGGGGAGACACCATACATCATCTGTGGATTAAAAAATATATCCTTGATGAGGAGTTGGCTCTTTCTGTGCCTCACGCCGGCTGTAGGCTCCTGCCTCAGGGCAGCTGCGGGGCCGCTTCCCGCATGTATCACAGTCCTAAATAACCATTTACATCCCTGGTCGCGGAAAGCACTTTATTTATATTTAATCACCATAAGCAACTGTGAAATTCACTCGTGTTGCTTTTAAAAGATGCTTCACTAGCGCTGCTTGCCCGCTTTTCTCACGGTCCCCTTCACACGCCCTTCCACTGGTAAGTTTCGTAAAGCGGCAATTTCAAAAGAGGCGTCAGGACAATTTACCAGCGCTTTTCTGCCACATACTGGGATCTGTGGCAGCATAAGATGTAATGATTAACAGTAATGATGAACATAAGAGTGTATCAATCCCTCATTTTAGTATTCCAACCTGGTAAGTAAAAGCAGACCCATCCTTTGCTCTTTAATTGAAAGTTACACGTTGTTTATCAAACTGGGTGCTCTTCAGTGAATATTTTACACATTTATTAGATGACTCTTAATTGTAAGAACGAGTTGAATTGCAAATAAAATCATGGGCCAGGGAGCAATGTTCAACTTTATAATGGTGTGGCCATAGGCCAGCTGTCTTTCAGGGAGCTCATAGTTATGATGTGTCTGTCACAAATTCAGCCAAATGACAAAAAACTGATGGGTCTCAATGGGCCACCTTTATTTAACTCCGAAAAGGAACACGTATCATTTTATATATGTTTGATAAATAGCAGTGAGGTAGCTTTTGCTTTCATCTGCACCACTGTTCAGTCAAAAATGAGTTGTAAATAAAAAAACGTGTAGAAAAAGAACTGAGTCAATTAGCATGTCAAAATTACAAGTTTATTGCAAAGTAAAGGGAGTTTTTCCCCCTCAACAGCACATGCCAGAACTGTTAAAATTTTACACATTCAGCTGAATGTTACTCAAATGTCATATCCAAATTATTGGATCCAAATAAAAGACTACCCTGGGTTTATTTCTGATTATCCAGATATTTTAAATTAAAGGAGTCAATTAAAAATTTGATTACAATGGTCAGCTCAAGAACTGTTAAGCAGGTCACCCCTGCTCATTATCACAGTATAATCCAGTTTTGAACATTCTGTTTGGCAAATCAGTTATCACAGTTAAACAAGACAGGAAGTCAGTCCACATCTTCAACTACAGCAATTCCATCCTTTTCTTCAAGCTTGGATACCTGCAAGTAAAAAGGAAACAATTCAGTAGCAAAAATAAGCTTGTTATTCCATCAACATCTTCTTAATGGCATGAAGACTCCAAGAGCAAATCTGGCAATTCCCAGACCTCAAATTGTTTTTACCCCTGCTCCTCCTGCAGCAAATACAAAGGGAATTTTGCACTGAAAGTGAGTGGGTAACTAAACTGCACTACAGACATCCAAGGCAGAAAATACTTTCTCCAAATCCAACAGATTTCTCTGCCATTAGCACTCCTAATTGTTTCCATTCACAGCTGAGCTCGAGCTGTAACATGACTCTCCTACAGGAAAACCTGGCATGACCTAACTAAAAGTGGGTTTTATGTCAAGTTTGTGCCATATTTTCACAGTCCTGTTACTATGCCAGAAAAATCTCAAGTGCAGACTGAATCCCAGGAGCAGAATCATCAGCAGGACACCATCCTAGAGAGTGATTCTCTTCAGAATTACAATTGTGCTGAGCACCTACAATAAGAGGAAACTCTTCCTATATTCCTTTTCTTGAATAGGGCAGATTTGACTCAAACCACTGCAAGTTATTATTTTCCATTTTTGCAAAGAGCTGCAGGAGTTATCAGTTCAGGTTACTCCTATCTACACAATAAAATCTTCCCCAAATTTTTATCTCCAAGTTTCCAGGAATAAGCTGTAATAGCTACTACCCTTGCAGAGCACAACTGCTGTTACATACAAATCTAGTTAGAGAGTGTAACAATATCCTGCATCATTAAAAGATCTTAATCACATTTACTGTAAGCATAAAATAATTCCATTTTGGTCCAGACTCTACAAAAATATTTTACCTAACTCCCACTGAGGCCAAAAGAACTTTTGTCCTGGACTTCAGTGGGAAAAAGTCTCATATGATGTAAAAAAATCCCCCACCATAAAGACTTTACAATAAAATACTGCACATGGTAGCTTTTATCCCAGGTTTCAAGGTAGTAAAATACTATTACAACATGTCTGGCATTTCACAGATGAAGGAATTAATATTTTATTACATGTATAAACATACTCTTAAAAGCAACTGGGGTGTAAAATCTCTGGCAGAAAAAACTTCAAGGTGCTAAAATTCTTCACTCCAGCACTTCTGCCATAAAAGAGGCATTAAAGTGAGTTTGAAGGGGTGGCTAAAAACTATAAAAAGTTAAGCATGGTTCCAATAATTGCCTGAGCCCCTCCCCATCTCAGTGCTCAAACTGAGCATGGTACCATTACTGCTGGGGTGTTTGAGCAAACTTGTATTTGTCAGTCAACCAACTTGAGATTGAAAAAAGGAATTGCTGCAGAAGCAGGTGGGAGAAGCCCTCACAGTGAATTGCTGGCTTTCCCCACACTGATGCAGGTCAAGACTTAATTCTGCAATTAAGCAGATTCCTTCAGACAGGTCCTGAACTGAAACCAAAACACAAAAGCTTGTTTCTCCCATTAGCACAGGACTTCATGAGTCTGGGTGCACCTATTACTTTCTGTCTTCAGTACATCTATCCTTTTTTTTTCTTGTTTTCATAGCAGTATAACAATAAAGAACCTAAACAGCCTACACTGAAATCTGAGGATTTAGCCTCACAGTTATGTGAAAACAACCACATATTTCTGTAACAACTGCTACCCTAAATGTTAATTGTCTTTTGCTGGAGATTCACTGGAACCAGGCTTGATCCACTTTGAATAATTTAAATATAAAATCATTCTAGAAGCAGAGGGCATTTACCTGTCTGTCTATGCACCTGAACTGCCAGGACCAGGAGGTGTTGTAGAGGAAAGGCCTCAGGTCAAACCTGTTGTCATCTGGACTGTAGTTTTCAGCATGGTAGGAAGGAGTGAGGGTGGTCATTTTGTGCCTGTTGACTGAATACATCCTGAAGAAATGCTTAACCTTGGATGCCACCTGGTGTACAAAGAATGTAGCTTTTAAACAGATGAAGTTTCTAAACTGAAAGTATTTTAATTAAAAAAAATTAGAGGAGCACAGTATTTTGGAGACTGTTTTATACCTTTACACAGTCTAGATAGTCTTTCAAAAAAAAAGCCATTTTTTGTCTTAGAACACATAATCAAAGGCTTCAAGAGTAGTTGGTAATCTGTATTTCAGAGAACAATTGTCCCTGAGGTATAGTTCTGAAGTAATTGTTTTCAAATTACCCAATTAACAATTGTTTTAACATTGCAACACAAGACAGTAAGCTCCACTTAAGAGATGAAGACAAGCTTTTCCAGCATATTCTGCTGCAGCTGTAGAATAATCTCTAAACACAAAATAATGAACCTATTTCTTTCAGTTAAAACAAACCTGACCTTTCTCCAAATATACTCTGTTTTGGCAAAAGCATTGAAGTATTTGATATTTTTTTTCTCTTTGGTGTATTACCTCTCTTGGAGTACAAATGTCCTTCCACATATTAATCAGCTTACAGAACATACTGTAAGGTCCAGCCTTTGCAATTTTCCTTAATTTCCCATAGATTGAGAGCTCTGCATATGTCATCCCCATATCTGCCTGAAAACACACACACAGAAAGTCACTGAAAATCTTAACTATAGGAATTTTAATGAATGCTTTCATGGAGCAATTAAAATAACTCAGTTAAATCAAAGAAACACAAAAATGAAATTGTCAGTGTCAAAAAGACACTGTAATATTATGAGCAGAAATTAAAAAAAGCACTGGAATCTCTCTGAATTGGGAGATTGGAGGCAATAGAGATAGTTTTATCAGTCCTCTCCTTTCCAAAGGGATAGCAGAGAGAAGAGTGTGGGGAGAAGAGGGCTTTGCCACCAGTCATAGCAATAAGGCCCTGACTTTCTTTTAATATTAAAAAAAACCAAAAACTTAAACTGTGTTTTACAACATCCATCCTTCTAAGTGTGCAAAAATCTAAAATATTCAAACGTGTTAATTTGCTCTTTTGGAAACTATTCTCAACACAGCCAGGCCAGGTGTGGGAAACCAGTGCCTTGTTGGCAGTTTTAAGGTTGTTTATAACATGTTTGTCAATAAACACGGGTACATGCAAGAGTAAACAACAGCTGTGGGACAAACCCCAGATTTTGGGGTGAGGCTTGCCAGAGCATTTTGCAGCCACTGCCCTTTATTACCTCATCAGTTTGAGCCACTTGTCCATCCACCAGGGGCTCCAACTCTGCAGTGGGAGGAGCTGACATGATACTGCAAGGGAAAGGAAAACATGGATTCTATGCAGGCTTCTGAGTGTTGGTTCATCCCAAAAATGAAGCACCTGGCTCACACAGTTCCTCCAGTGGCAATAATAAACACAGTCACTGGATCACTGCTCACCTCCTGAGGGCTGTGAGCTGGAAGTTTTCAATGCAGTACTGAATGAAGTTCTTCAGATCAGTCTTGCTGATGCCACCAATGGGGTTGATGTCAGCACTGGAGCAGTCATACTTGGTCAAGTAACCACGGAGACTGAGCAGAACAAGGAATTTTATACAGCAACAGTTAATAATAATGTAACTGCAGCATAATATATAATCCTTGACACTCCAGAGAATTTATATGTAGCATGAAGAAAGGGAGAAACAGATTGGTAACATATTTATACCTAAAGGGCAAACATGTTTAACTGCAACAGGCCTATCCTGAAGCCCTGAAATTTCCAGAAGATGGTGCTTTAAACAATTCTAAAGCATTGCAAAACTGTCCATGCTGAGGCAATATGTGCAAAACAATTAAAATACTGAGCTGACCAATTAAAACAATAAATCTCAAAACACCCACACAACCAGCACACAGTACTCCCACAGTTTTAGAGGTTACCCCTCCCACAGTCTTACAGGGATTGATTTAATCTTCAAATACTCAGCTCTAATAACAGTACTCCAGATTTTAAAGTCTGTTTTTTTCAGCTCAAAGTTCACATCTGAATTCCTAATACAGTAATTGAAAATCCAACAAATTGGGAAGTTAGCCTAGTGAATGCACTAGGTAAGTTCTACTGAAAACAGTATTTTATGGGAAAGCTACAGCAATACTTTGGCTAAACCTCTGAGAAATACACAATTTCCCATTCAGGCTGATTTAACTATTTTCATTAATTTCACTGTTACTAGTGTGTTCTTAAGTTTTTACCTCTTCTGAGTAATAATCTACAATGGGATTTGGTGGAGTTGCTAGGAAATGACAATGACCTGCTCCACCTGGGTTTGGATTCCTGATTGTCACCAACCTTTCATCCACATTGGCTGATCCCAGCACCAGCAGTCCCCCTGGCATCCCACGAGCCCACAGTGTCAGCTGAGCAAACAGGTAGGCAAGGACCATTCTTATTCTAGCCTGCAAAGCAAGATGAAAAGGAAAGCAAGATTTACATGGCAGAGTGATTTCTCCTCAGTCACTTTTATACATCAATTGTCTAAACAAGCTCATGAAGAACAAAATGTGGGCAAGGGTAAGCATGGCTGCAAGAAGGATGGTTTTGTGGAGAAAACCAAACAAAAATCAAACCAAAACCCACAGAACAAAAACAGTGTGACCTGATTCAGCCTGCAGGACACACACCTGCACGTTCTGGAGTGCCAGGCTCTCTCTGCTGCTCCCTCCATGGACAGAAAACCGGGGAGTTTGGCCTGTGACCACACTGAAGATCCCCACAACAGCTTTCACAGCCACGTCGATGTTCAGGTTGATGTGGTAGCTGAGAAGAATTCAAGCACAAGTGACTCAACCAGCACAATCTGACTATATAAAATAGAAAAAAAACCCAAAAAAAAACCCCAAAAAACCCCCCAAAAAATAAAATCCACCCATCAAATGATGTTTTAAAGCTGCTAAAATCTCAGATCTGGTATGAAAGAGTAACATTTTCAGAGGCTGTTTCCAAAATTCCATGTCCTTTGCCAAATGCTTCTAAGTTTACCTCACTTTCACACTTAAATAATAATATCTATATACACTTAAATAATAATATTAGGTAGCATTCCTACTTAACCCACCTCCTATTCCTCTCTTATTTTTTTTCCCATTTTCATGCTTGGATGTTTTAGATGTCAATTCTTTGCCAGCACGTGATGTTTTTGTCCCTGCACTTCTGAGCTTGTACCTGCCTATTTGCTCAGCCAGCAGTTTAGCCCTGTTGCAGGTATCCTGGGAGGAGTTCTCACTGGCCATGTAGCACGTGGTGAAGACACGCTTGCAGAACTCCCGAGGATCCTCAGGGGTGTAGGTGTCATCATTCACAATCCTGCGTGCATCAGCCAGCACATCTGCATCTGAGGGCAGAGCAGAAGGAAAAGAACAAAAGTGGACATTATTGCAGGATATCCAAGTGTCTTGTACACCCCTTGTATTCCAATTAAGCTTTACATGACAAATAAGGTGAATACATTTAACTCCCGCAAAAAAAATTTCACCTATCAAATAAAAAATTACTGATTTTGCTCCTGATATTGAGCACAGAAATATTACATCCTTTTGATCTACTAAAGAATTTTCATAGAAAACATGATCCAGTATGTACAAAGACTTAGCTAAAAGCATGAAGTCTGCTTAAAGCCAGTTTAAGAACTTAAACCATTCCCTTAAACCATTCATGACAAATCTTTGTAGTGCTGGTTTTAATCAAAGGGGAAAATTTTCAGAATACACAGAAGACTACATCAGCCAACATTTGAACAATACACCAGACAGAAACTAGTCTGAGTTCCACATCCAATTCTTAAACCAAAAATGAAAACTACTAGGCCAGTTCAGAGAATCTGAATCTGGACACACATTTTCCCTGGAATTTCTAAAGAGATACAAAGGACTCCATCAGAACAACAGGAAAAGGATCTGCCATTAATAAGCTTTTGCAGCTACTGCACCCAGCTAATATTAACTTGTCCATAACCATTAGTAAACACAGCTGGCCAGATCTACTTACTGCCATTCTTGACTGCCAGGCAAACCTGGTTACACATGGAATACACTATGCAAGCTGTAGCAGAGCTGTCTATTCCACCACTCAGAGGTAGGAGAAATCCTGCCTTGAAAACAGAGCAAGGAAGAGGTTCCACATGGCAAAATTAGAAAAAAATATATATTGTACCACTGAGAAACACACTCCTGCAGAAGAATGACAAGTGCATTGTTCGAGGCTGGTTATATTCTACTGGGGAAAAACAGAGCAAACCACCCAGAGCAAATCTTCTGAAACTCATAATCAAACAAGTAGTCAGTGTAAAACCCTTTGGCTAGGAAAAATTCCAGTTGTCTTCACCCTCTAGTAAGACAGAAAAGCTAATAAAAAGGATCACACTGTTCATATATACTTTACTATTGCACTGAATTACTACTTCATGTCACTCTGCTGCACCCAAGAGAGCACAATTCCTAAGGGAAAGGTGCACAGAGCATACTGAATGAGCTGCCTCCAAACAATAACTGTGTACCTTGGACTAACATCAGGCTGGGTTACCAGCAGCACAGGGTAACAATTTGGGTTGTGCCTGTGGCACAAAAGAAGCTGTGTATGCCAAGGGAAAAACAAACCAGGTTGTTCCTACCTGTTTGCTGCGCCTTAAATAGTCCCAGAGCCAACATGCAGGTCCAAGGCTGAAATTACAGAACATCATAGCTCTAGGAAGGCTAGGGAATAACACTAAGCAAGTCACATATATACTGTGATCTTCCAATGAGAGACTTGCTTCACTTAAATCTACACAACATCTTATGTTTATCCCTCTCTTTGAGTTTTGGTTAGTTTTTTTAAATCAAAATACATTTCAAGTGACAGATTGAGTGTTTGATTACCTGATCTCCTCCTCAGGACTGTGGTGTCTCCACTGGATTGGCACACAAGTAGGAACAGCTACATCATCAGGACACGACAGAGCAAAGTTCACTTTCACCCTGGGATAAGGATTCACTTTACTTGCCTAAGCAACAGCACAGAAGAATTCAGAAGACACCAATTTTAACGTAGCACATACCCATAAAACATCAGCTCTGTTAGATAGTATGAAAATCAAGACATGCAAATACTTTTTACACTCAGTAACTATTCAAACTTGGCACAGTTCACAAGCACAAAGAGTTCTTACTGCCAAGTTTCGAGATGAGATCTCTGCTCTGTAACTTCGGACATCCTCCAGGTCCAGAGTGGCAACCAGCACCTCCTGTGGAAAGGCTTTCAACATTAGATCACTCTACACAAACAATAAAACAATAAAACAATGCTTGGCAAAACACTCAGCATCAGCTGTGGCAAAGGAAAAGGCAAGAGACTGGGGAAAGAGATGGGTCTGGCACATAATGTGAGGAAACTTAGATGACAAATCTACTTTTTTCTGAAATCAAAGTGAAACCTTGTGTCTACAAAACTGGGTTATAATTAGAACACTGCAGTCTTTCCCTTTCTTCCTTTAGATAAGGGAATCTCAATTAACAGGGTCTCTCCTCCTCATGGTGCTTGCATACAAAAATGTTCTCATGAAGTTCTTCCACTGTGACAGCTCTTCCTCACAAAAGCAGGAGAGCTACTGTAAGTAATAGGACTAGGAAAACACTCAGATGTAGTTGAATAGCGTAATTTAAATACACCCTTTTTAGTCTAGAGACGTGGACCTATAGTCTGGAATGTCTGAGAAGTGTTGAGCATAAATGTCCTGGGGTGAATACATTACCACATCATCGAGTGAAAACTGGGATCCTTGTGCAACTGTTTCTCCATTCATGGAAATCATGGCACAGCCATCGTAATACAGACGATCCCCATCACAGCCCTTCTGGTTTGCTAAAATGTATATTCCACCATTCTGCCAGGGAAACAAACATGCAGGGAAGGGAAAAAAAGAAACAAAAAAGCTGTTCAGAATATAGCACCTGACAGAATGTTAAAAATGTCAATGTTATTTCTCTGTTTCTGCCCTTCTTACAAACTTCCTCTCCCTTTACACTGTGAACAATTTATGGCTGGGATTCTCTATTGATAGGAGTCCATTGGTAGCAAGAGAAGAGTTATTCCCTCAACCCAAACAGAGAGAGCTGCACTTGTAAATTGAAATTCTGAGTTCAAATCGAGTTTGGGAAAAGCAGGAAGGTGGTAACAGAAGCTGTGTTTGGGTATCAGAGGAGAGAGCAAATTCTGTTAAATATAAGCAAAGCACATTAAATTACAATGACAAAGCAGCTTTTTCAACTTAGTACACTCATTGCTTTATTTTTATCCCCATCACTCTTAGATAGGATTACAGCCCAAATACTTCATGTCTTCTCATTTTTGAAGCAAACAGAACTTTCCAGGTAGAGAAGTGCCCACCTTTGCAGTGGCAGAATTGACCAGATCCACGCGGGCGTGAGCCTTCCGCAGCACGTGGTGACTCCCAGAAGAGTTGGTGAAAATCTCCACCCCATCAAGTCCCATCTCAATGTGAGGGCTGTCAAAGCATAAGGCACCAAAATAAATCACTCCTGTGCTCTGAAAACTGCAAATATCATTAAAAATCTATGGCACTGTCAGTTTTCTGCATGCCTTAGCTCAAACGAGGATAGGGCTTTCAAAAATATCTGTTCTCTTGCATTGCCCAACTCTTCTGTCAAACACCAGCAGTGGCTGCAGAGGTCAGGAGGGTTTTTGCTCCTTCTGTTCTAAATTAAACCACTTCTACTCTATAGAAAGCCAGGTATCAAAGGAAGAGAGAATAACATAAACTGCAAAGTCAGTTGTGCCATTTTCCTCGTGTCTCAGTAAATCCAAAAACAGAACCACAAAAAGAAGATTTTTACTGCTTTTTTTCTTTTTCCAAAGTCACAAGAAAGAAATACTGAAAAAAAAATCACATCTTTCATACAGCACACCTTCTGCAGTTAGAAGGAATTTAATGTAACTGGGAGATTGGGAAAAATATCAGGAATGTGAGCACTACAGTTACCTGTCATTTGTTTCCTTAGGTCATGCTTTTCACTCTGCTTCTTTTTGGTATTTCTCCCCTGCCTTCTGTTCTGAACTGATTTAACTTAACCACCTACATTTCTTTGCCATCCTGCACCTAGCCTAGTGAAGTCTTTCCCACAATGTGTTTATTGCTCCTAATTATATTTTACCTTACTGGCACTTTCTGAAAAGTAAATTACATAGAAGAATAATAAGCAGATCTTTTCAAACATTTATTTCAGGCAGCTCCAGGGTACATTTACTTTTTATTTCCTCTTCTCCTTTACCTGTTTGGTGCCCAGAGTTCTTCACATATTTCTGCCCCTAGGCAGGTATCTTTGGTTGCTAGCACTGCATCCCCAAAAGGAACAGTTTCCTGAGGAAAAAAACAAGAACATTCTTACACACATGCAGTAGAACAAGCTATTCAATTCAAAAACCTAGCTACAAATCTTAAGAAAATATAAAAATTGAATGCTCACTTATGTGAAATTAGTGACACAATATCAATCACATCATACCTTCTTTCATTTTATACCAAGACTGAGTTAAAAAAAAAAAATCTGAAATGCAAATTTCTGGACTGATTGGAATTCTGTGTTTTAATTTCAGTGGTATTCAGATCCATGTTTTGGTTATAGGGCAGGAATTAAACAATCTACAAAACAGAGACTCTTGCTAGAAAGCACACTCTTGCTTTATTGAGAACAAACATAAATTTTAGATCCTTCTCAATTAACAACGTTTAAATAATTTTATTTAATTTTTTTAACCTAAAAAACATACTCAATTCTAGTGTCAAGCACAAATAAACTCAGTACCAAAATTGAGCAAAAGATGGCAATGTTCTGTATGTACAAATAACTGAGGCAGATTTAAAATTTACTTGCTTTGCTGCCACATAGTAACATAAATAAGGTTAAATTGTGCTTTCATTTAATGTAACTTAGAACCACCACTGAAACATATGAATCTACAAACATGACTGGCAGAAGAATTCTGGGGACTACAGTTTTTAATTGCTGAACCTGGAAGATGCTGAATTTAAAAAAAAAACAAAACTTACCTGTCCAGTCACTTCCTGAATTATCCTGGGTAGAAAATATTCCTCCACATGCCTAAAACAAGTTTATAGATTGTTAATACATCATTACATAAATGACAGCATAAGAACTGGTTCTCATCTCACCTTCTAACTTTGGTTAAAGAAACTGTATTGAAGTTGTACAGGGCTCTGTGTGTTTAAAAAAAATAGAAAAATACCTTCACATTCTCTGTGGGATTAATCAGAAGTGCTAACATTTCAAGATAGCAACCTCTGTGCTTCAGAAAGGCATGGTAAGCAATGCCCCATCCTGGCTAGGAAGCAGACCTAACAAAGAACACCCCATGAAAGTCAAATGGCAGATGGAAGTTTCTCTTTTTGCAGTTAACCACTTCTGGGGCTCAAGTTGGAAACATTCCCTGACTGCAAGATGAGTGCACAGCATCAAAGGTGAGTGCCAAACATGTTCTGCAGCATCACAAGGCAGGCAGCTTTTAATCTCTGCAGTTGTAGAAGTTCTGACAGAGCTCAGCCATCTCAGTGTTTGCCAGTTCAGTATTGGGATGCAGCAATCCAGCACACACAGCCCCTGTGTTCTTAGAAAGCACACACCAGGAAAATGACATTTTACACTGACTGTAGGATCAAGCAGCCCCATTTATTCTCCCAGCTCAGCAACTCAGAGTTTGACTGCTCAATAAGCTTCCCAACCAAGCTGCAACCACGTAGCTTGGCTGACTCTGTCTCACTGCTCTCCC
Organism: Alaudala cheleensis; assembly: GCA_013398995.1. Lineage (NCBI taxonomy): Eukaryota > Metazoa > Chordata > Aves > Passeriformes > Alaudidae > Alaudala > Alaudala cheleensis. Next base: position 42,767 of record VWYE01023275.1, read on the forward strand.
TGTGATGATTTGCTGCAGATATTTCAACCCTGCTGCTGTGGCTGCTAACAGCAAACTGTGTTTTTTAACACAATTCTAACAAAGCATACCTTGCCTTGCTCCATGGGGTGAACCATCTCAGTTCCCTGTAGTTTCCTGCATTTGCCAGTGATATTTTTGGTCTGATCAGAAGAATCTTCCTTGAATCATAAAACAAAAGAGAAAAGCTGAGTTAACACACGATGTACAGCCAAACAAGGCTATATATGAGCTCTGATTAACATCAACTCCTTTTTTTCTTTTATAATGTAACATTTTTAAGGTTTCTGTTTGCAGACTCAAGGGGTTTTTTCTGAACTCTTTCAGAAAGCAATGGGAGTTTTGTTTCCACAAAATCAGAAAAGAAAAAAGAGATCATGGAAAACCTTAGATGTCTCTCTCAAAATTCAGCAAATAGGAAGATAAATCCATCACTCTACATAGCACTGAGGAATCTTGCTTCGAGGCCAAACTGGTCTCTGAAAAGATAATGTGTTACCTCACAAAAAACATCAAGAACTACTTACTTATTTAAAAAGATCACTCGACAATTGTAGCGAACATTTCTGTGCAGAACAGGCCTGTGAAAATAGGAAGCAAAACGAGCACTGACTCACTAAATGAAATTATAAAAAGCTACAGAATCTGCTTTACTGCATAAAAACTTTTTGTAAGACCTCAATAGAGGGAATCAAGCAAAACAATACATCAGGATTTAGCTTCTAATTTTTTAGTTTAGTTGTTTGAAAATAATTAGAGTTACTGACTGTGCTGTCAATCTCAAATATATCAACTATCTACCTGAGCCTTAGGAACATGAGCAGACCAGAAGATTCCCCTTGGCTGGACCAGGTTATTTAACCAAACATGACTCCCTGTGATACTGCCAACCCAGTTCAAAATCAAACTAGCTTGACACATTTATATCAGTACTAACACGTTAATTTTACAGATATAATTTATCACCCTTCTGTGTCAGCACAAGGCTTACAATGGCTTCAGTGATTTTCACATACCCTTATGTTGCTTTAAGATGTCTGTCAGTGAAAGCAGCCCCCCCATTCCTACAAGACAGTCAATTTATAAAGCCCTTTGAGTTATACCTCACACTAAGTCTGACCTGTGGCAATAAGAAGACATTAATGTTTCCAATATATAACTGTAATTATCCTATTTCTCTTTTGAAGGGCTTGGCCACCAGCAATCTTTGCAAGGATTATCTTTCAGAAAGTGTTCTGCACGTTGCAGTCCTGGTCATGATAATTAAAAGGGGGAAAGCAGTACAATTCCTAAATATGTTTGAAAGTTTGGTGCAGAGCCCTCACTATCCAGAGCATGGCACAAGCAGCATTCCCTAAGGACTTACCCCTTTATCACAGGGACACAAAAAAAACCCAAAAACAACTTACATTCCCACATCACAGATAATATCTTGAGTAGCTGGAGACTCCAAGAGCTTTTCCAGAACTTGAAATGAATGCAAGAGTGTGTCTGACTCATAATAGTGATCTGAGCAGCCATAACCACTGTGTATACAAACAAGGAGAAAGCAAAAATTCAGCCGGATCAGCATCAGAGCTATAGAACCAAAACTACTTCAGACAGGGAACATTTCACCCACATAGGTAATTTATAGAGATCATACAGAAGCAGTGCTGTCAACACCATCCCTTCTTACACCGTTTAAAACTCAGTGGCATTTTGTATCACCCCATGGTACCCCTTCCAAGTGCAGCAGCCTATGCCCAGGCAGAAATCAAAGCACTACAGTTCCCCTGAAGGAAAACTCACTGAAATAGGTCTAAAATGATCGCTACCAGTCATGTTTCCAAGACAAGAGACCCAACCCTGTGCTCACAACTACAGTGCTTTTCTTTGCATGCTGTAAGTCCGGCTTTGTGCACCGCAGCACCACGGGGCTGGAGCTCTTCCTGACTGTTCTCCCACGTTTAACTGGAATGGCACCGAGCCCAGAGCCAGCAAAGAGCCCTTACCAGATCTCGAGCTCTGGCCCAAGCCGGTACCGAGCTCCTTTGCTCTTGGCGATGTCGATACCTGCAAGAGCGTTGGGAGCGCAGTGCGTGAAACAGGCATGGGAGGGAGGGGAAGGAGGGAGCGGGAGAGGCTTTCCCGATGGCCGGGGGCAGCCAGCCATCTCGGCACTCACTTCTGACAATCCTCTCCAGGTTGCCCTCAAAGTCCAGAGCCCACTGGTTGAGGGCGCAAGTGGCCACAGTCACTGCCCGGCCCATGGCGGCCCGGCCGCCTTCCCCGCTGCTTCCGGCGCCGGGCCGGGGCTGCCGGTCCCTCCTCCGGACCCTCCTCCGGTTCCCTCCTCCTGTCCCTCCTCCGATTCCCTCCTCCTGTTCCTCCTCCTGTCCCTCCTCCGGTCCCTCCTCCTGTCCCTCCTCCGGTTCCTCCTTCGGTCCCTCCTGCAGCCCCCAGGAGCAGCCTCTGCCCCAAGCACCGGTTCCACCGATACCCGGTGTCCGCCCGCGCTGTGGCTGCCCCGGCGCCCTGTGCTGCTGCAAAGCCAAAGGCGCTTTCCGCCTTTTTTTTCCGCCTTTCCCATGTGTAACCAGAGGAAACATGACATAAATGCTCTCAGCTTCCTCCCATGTTCAGTTCAAACAAAACTAGAAAGCAATCTAGGTGATCTTTTAGAAGAAGTTGGAGCATTTCTATCTCTTATAATGAGTAAAACGGATGGACTGATAGGTGGAAAAGTACTGGTTGATACTTTTGGCACTTAACATTATCAGTGGACTCTTGCTGGTGTTTGATGAGATAGTTTTGCCTGCTCAAGCTCTGTTAACCCAAGGGACTTGGACAAAATGTGTGATGTGAACTGCTACTGGTGGCTTGTTGCTCTAGTCAGTTTTGGGCAAAGTCTAAATTCAGTTTAGTGAGGAGAAAAACTCAGCCTAACAAAGCCTAATGGGTACAGCAGAGTCTAATGGAACTTTCAGAAGAGTGCCTCTGGTTTCCTCCTCCGGTTCCCTCCTTCCTCCCGGTCCCTCCTGCAGCCCCCAGCAGCAGCTCCGGGCACCGGTTCCACCGAGACCCGGTGTCCGCCCGCGCTGTGGCTGCCCCGGCGCCCTGTGCTGCTGCACAGCCAAAGGCGCTTTCCGCGGTTTTATCATCTCCCCCAGAGCCCTGAATAACGGGAATGCAGCTTTAGCCCGTTTCTTTGCCCTGCAGCTTCTTTTAAGAGGTGTCCCTCAAACCGAGTTCAGAATGTGAGTGCTGGAGGTGGCTGGAACACAGTGCAAGGTTCTGTGTTGTTCTCATTTCAGCATCATCCCAGCAGTTCTCAGGGTATTGACCCAAGAGAGGATGACTTATTCGAAGTCCAATCTCCTCTCTTATGTCCCTCATCACGTATTTGGCTGCCGTGAGCCGCTTTACACACAGGATTCTAACTTATTTCTGTACTAGAATCAGAATCACTTAGGTTGGAAAAGACCTGTAGAANGGAGCATTTCTATCTCTTATAATGAGTAAAACGGATGGACTGATAGGTGGAAAAGTACTGGTTGATACTTTTGGCACTTAACATTATCAGTGGACTCTTGCTGGTGTTTGATGAGATAGTTTTGCCTGCTCAAGCTCTGTTAACCCAAGGGACTTGGNCCAAGCCTTTCCATTAATAAGCTGTTTAATGTCCAGTCTAAACAAGCCTTGGCAAAACTTGAGGTCATTTCCTTTTCTCCTGTCTCTTGACACTTGAGAGAAGAGCCTACAGGCTACAGTCTCCCTCCAGGGGGTTGTAGAATGTAAAATCCCCTCCTTGATCCTCCTTTTCTCCGGGCTGGGATCTCCCTCCCCGATCCTGCCCCAGATCCATTCCCATCTCTGGACACACTCCAGCAACTCCGTGTCTCGGATCAAGGTGCCCAAAACTGACCCCAGGATTCGAGGTGGGACCTCAGCGGTGCCCAGAACAGAGGGATGGTCACTGCCCTGGTCCTGCAGGCCAGGATGCCACTGTCCTTCTTGGCCACCTGCGCTCGTGTTCAGCAGCTCTCGGTCAGCATCCCCGGGCCTTTCTCTGCGGGACCATCGGAATTTGCACAGAACGGTCGGCGGAATATGGAGAGTTTAACAGCGACTCGAGGCGGCCCAGTCCGTCTCAGGGGCTGTGCGGCCGCAGAGGGGGATGCTGTGACCCAAAAGCGCAGGTATAACCTATTCCCTGCACAGCACATCAAACTGTTCCAGCACGTTCGGGTTTATTTGTGGGCCGCTCCCGCTCCGGTGCCCGAGCCGCCTCATGTCCCCGGCGGGTCCCGGGGCGGGGGCGGAGCCTGCGCCCCTCGCGCTCCTCGGCCCATGGGACGAGCGCGAGCCACCAATGGGGAGCGGCGGGGCGGGCGGGGCGCGGCGGCGATTGGCTGAGGCCGTGGG
>VWYE01023280.1:0-20070 GCA_013398995.1 Alaudala cheleensis
ATGGAAAGTTATAAAGGCTGATTTACAGGATGTGGACTCAGTTCTTTTGTTAGGACTCTCCTTATGTCCTAATATTGCCTTTGTAGTTTTAAGCAGAAAACAATGGGGGAATTTCCTGGTGGGGAAATCTGGGAGTTCTGCTTTTTCACTTTTTGTAATCAACTAATTTGAACACATTTAAAATTTGGGACTTGGAGTGATTTTTTGCTTAATTTTCTTTTGAAAAGTTCCTTTTTAAATTTTTGTTGCCAGTCACTACTACATAATTGCATTAAAAATACACATGCACATGTACATAATCATATAAAGATACACATATTTTAAAATGGAAATTAAATAAGAAATTGAATACTTTTTTTGGGTCCTGTATCCCATCAGCAAGGATAGCAAGGAATTTGATATACACCATAACTTAAAATGAAACCCCTGCATGTGACAGGGTTAATGTTGAGGATTCCTAAAGCAAATTTTAAATATGTTCATGTTGCTTCTATTTCATTTCTTATCTCAAATCTGCTTTAGAAGGTCACCAGTGTCAGACAGAATCAGGACTAAAGTTTCATGAGCAAAGACTCAGGAATCCCTCTGCATCAAAAAATTAGTTTATTTCTCTTAAAATTTGCTCATGTCAGCCCATTCTTGCTCAATTTTCCGCTACTGTTACCATTCTTCAGACTATTAATTTGCTCAAACTCAATTATTTTTTTATTTGAAGTCAGGGGATCACAGAAAGATGTTGCACCCTACAGTGCCAGTGGGTGTTTCTGATTTTAACAATTTTAATTTAAGGTGTGCAACTCTTCCACAAACCTCATTGGGATGTCCAGTTATATCCTCTGAATTACCAAATCAACAGACTCATGAGGGCAGCAGTTCAGGCCTAATTAATTAGAGGTAATGAGCTGAATATCTTTCCATTGGAAATGGCTTTTATAAATGCTTTTGCCTCAGGACCGACCATGATCTGGTAAATTGTGGTTGTTGAGCTCCTGAATTTTGTTATAAAAGGGACAAGAGATTTAATAATCTGTAAGAGGATGAACCTTGCAGAGGTTTTAGAGGGATTGAATGGAGCTGAAGAGGTGGCAGTCTTAATTCTCAATTGTTTTTGGTAATTTAGTGCATTGTTATAAAGACATTCATCTTAGGTGTCTTTTTAAGATTAATTGTGTCTTCCTAATTTTTTGTTGTTTATGAGTACAGTTAATGGGCTGGCAAAGAATAATCTTATCAAAGCAGGAAATGCAAAATAGCCTTAAAATCTTAGGTCAGGAGAGTGATTTATAATATATACTTTGGAGAAAAAATTGCCTTTAACAAACTTTGTTTTGCTCCTTTTCCTTTAATGGTCATCTGGGGTTATTTTGCTTATTTTCTTTACTGATAAAGCCTAAAAGCTGGGGGGGAGAGGAAGGTGTGAAGCTCTAAATTCTTTAAGAGCAACATCATGGTCCTGCTGAAATAACTTTCTCCAGTGAGGGAAATCCCATGAGGATGTGTCCCAGAAATGAGATGCACACACGTGTTCATGTCATGGAGATGGATCAGCTCCCTGTTTAGCCAGATGATGAGGACTCCAAATTTCATGTCCTAGCTCAATGGGAATAAATATCTTTTACAGTAAAGGCTGAGTTTAATTTGTGCAATGCACTTTTGAGCTGTTTTAGCTCCATGCCAGCAGCTCAAGGGGTGTCCCACAGTTTAAAGCGCTTTAACCAGGGCACGTGGCTGGAATTGTGGGACACTGGAGGAAACAATGCATCCTTCATCCTGCCTGTCAATCCAGCAGCATATCCATTTCACAAAGAAAAGCAGCACCTTTTCATAATATATATTTCAAATAGAGCTTGAGTGCTGTCTCTTAGCAACCAGAGCTCAGGAGCTGGTGATCCTGGGATGAGCCTTGACACGTTGTGGGCTCCTGAACCACGGTGCTGCCATCAGCAGGGAGCTCACAGAGGAAACAAAGGCTTCCTGATGGCCAATTTCCTCAATAATTCTGATTTCTGTTACTTGGGAGGGTGAAGGACCACTCGTCCCACCCCTGAAAAATACTGGGGAAAAAAACCCCCAAAAAACAAAACAACAATCAAAAAAACTTTTCCCTCTCGTTGAATAGACTAAATCAACTTGAAGTGCTCACAAAACCATGTGGGATAAATGTGACCTGACTATAAAATAGATGTGTTTTATGAATAGAACCTTGAGAAGTAATTACTCACAGCTTGTTTTAGAGAGACCTACTTTCTTTCACTCTGAAAGGAAAATGTGCTTATGTGTCATGTTGGAACAATAGCTTTGAGTGCTGCTGATACTAAAGAAATTTAGAAGTTGTTGAGCACTTTCTGACAGGGTTTTTTTTCATAGACTCCTGTTTTTGCTCTGTGGTTAATAAGGGAAAAGCAGTGTTGGGAAAAAAGAAAGCACTGGGAAAGATAAACTTGTGGCTTGTGGCTCTCCCCATGCAGAAATTTCCATCCTGGATACAGATTTCACTATTTTTTTTTTCTTTTTGTAGTGTTCCTCAGTGTTTGAATCATCAGTGGTGTTCATTTCATATCAATATATACCCAGCCTGTGTAAAGGGTTTCTAGAAGTTAAAAATAAACCATGTGAAGTGTCCTCCCACAGGGGTTTTGTACAGAACAGGAGGATACATGAAATGTCTGTTGAGATCAATTGACTATTACATGTCCAAAATGCCATGGGACAGGTGACAACAATGTCACATTTGTGACAGAGAACCCCCCCTGGTTCCTGTTACTGCTTCTTCCTGTGGCAAGACTATACAAGAATATGCTCTATACTGTACTAAAACACATCCTAGCAATATTCCCATGTTTTCATGGAGTTTAGATTAGCAAATAGTTTAGAAAAAGGAATACAAGAGGAATAAGGGAGGCTTTTCTTGGTTTTTCTGATCTTTGGACTGTAGTCCAAACATGTGACTCTTGGCTGAGAGATGAACCCATGGATGGTTAATATTAAGAGATATGAATGTGGTTGTTCCTTTTGAGTTTAATTTCCTCAAATCTTTAAAATGCAGTAAAACAATTTTTTTGACCAGAAAATTATTGAATGTCTTTCCAGTCAGCTTTAGAAAGGGAGAAGTTATCAGAATCAGGAGGTGATTTGCTCCTTTACTGTCCAATTACTTGTGACTGTTTGGATAGACCTTCAGCTTTGCTTGAGCTGAGTTTGCTGAGCGTAAATGTGTGCTTTAAATATTCATCTGGTTCATTTAAAATACTATCTATTAATATTTTGTAAATAATAGCTCTTCATTAATGGGACAATGATACTTGATGTGGTGGTTAATACAAGATAACAGGGCCCATTTGTAATTAAATAACCCCAGTGAAGTGAGAGCACTAAACAATCAAAGGGTCAGCTGCCCAATGTTAACAAGTAGTGCATTACACATTACAGTTATTACAGCAGTAATTACCATTCAGGGATACATTTACAATGTTAAAAGTGTATTCACCAAAGGCATCCTTTATTGGAAACTCACAGACTTAATGGAGACAGGGAATATCTACTGTAAATTCCTTTTATAAAAAACAAAAAATCCTTATTTTCTGCCCTTCTGTTCCATGCACTAAACTTGTGCTGAACGTTCCCCCAATGCATTTCCCTGCAAGATGCAAAGTGCAGTCTAATGTGAGTTTTGTTTATCTGTGCACAGCCTGTAACTGCGAAGGGCAGTGCCATGAAATATTAAGAGCCTTGCCATCTGTTTGTGAGAAGATGTGAGGTGTGGCTGCAGTCAGGGCTGAGTGCTCTGGAGTAGGAGGGAAGATTTTTATATTTACATTCCATATGGTGCAAGGAAAATGTGGCAAACAGAGCGTTTTCAGATGGCACCCACAAGGTGAAACCCGGGCTGTCCTGCAGGCCAGGCCACATTCCTTCTCTGCTTTCAGTGGGTGCAGCTGCCAGCTTGTTGTCTCAGCTACTCATTTCTCTTGGTTTTGGAAAAACTCACAGCATTTGCATTTTAGCTGCCATTATCACCTTTAACAAATCCTCTGAACCTGCAAAATCCCATCAATAGGTCAGAAATTCAGCAAGATTGTCAGAGGAAAGAGAGAATAGAAGTGACAAGAGCAAAGACTCAGAAGTTTTCACTGGACACAGTGGCCAGAATATGGTGAATATTTGTTGGTTCATTTCTTCAAATGCAATTTGAATGAAACCATGGTGTTTTTATTAATGAACTGGAGAAGGATGTTGCTTTGTGTTTTGCTGTTCAGCACCTCTCTGCCAAAGGGAAGAGAAAGCACAGAAACAATGAGACCATCAGGATGATCATAGCTTAGGGAAGGATCTGAGTGGGGCCTTCTTGTGCTGCTCTCTTCCCATCCTTTAATTATTGTTTTGCTTCTCTGATGCCAAATCAGTGAATCCCACAGGTTTTTTCTTGGTTATCATGAGATTTTGAATGTTACATCAACTTTGAAGCTGTGGTAGAGTGATGTGACCTCCAAATTCCCTTCAGCTCCCTCAGCAACCGATCCCCTCCAAAAGTGTTTCTCTCACTGCCTTCAGAGCTTCCTGCAGGGATGAGAAAACATCTAAGTGAGGATCTATCAGGATCTAGGAAATTCTATCCATGAGTTTTTCACAGGACTTGATTGACAGAATCAAAACTTTATCATTCACTCTTCCCACTTAGTTCATGGCACAGTGTCCAGGCAGTGCAGCATAGGTCAATTCTGAGAGATTACTCCAAAGTCAGGCCCAGAAATTGTAACTCAATTTGAAATAAAAACACTATGATGCCTTTTTTGTAGTCACAAGAGTATTTTTAAATTCAGATGTTGAGCCTGTCTCTAACCACATAGTTTGTTTTACATGCTCCTCACCTCAGTAAGGATCCTGATCCATTCCCACTATTCCCATAATAGAAATAATAAGAGCAATCAGGTGAAATGATGTGAAAATAGGGAGCAGAGGTTTTAGTCAGCAGTCTTTAAAAATTATGTCTTTCACATTTTAAAATTCCATGCTGACAGTTTACTGACGGAATGAGGGCAATTTACATTTCAAAGTTTAGTTTACAAAATTGGGTTTGGCTCATTAGAAACTTATGGCTGGGTTTTACAGATTTGTCCCTTCTCCCTGCCTGTTCCTCCCTCTGTCCTGTTCATTTTTAATCTCTGCACACATCCATGGCATCCCTATGCCAATAGCACAGAAAATGGCTCTTAAACTCCTCATTACACTGATATCTTGACACAGTCTCATCCTGCAACCTGTGGAAGAGATTTCACTGATTTTAGTCTTATTTGTCAGTGTCCATTACCAAGCAACCTGCAGGACTGCAGCTGCAGACAAATCAAATTTATACCCACTTCATTTTCCAACAGCATAATTGAGAATTCCATTTAATCTCAGTGTATTTGGTGCTGACTTTTACATCTTCCTGAAGCTTCCATTCTCATCAAAGATTTACATGGTGTGTTACCTGCTTTTCCTCTCACTTTTTTTTTCCTTCTTTTTATTTTTTTGTCAGCTAATGGCTATTCATAATGCACATTTTATACGAAAAATTGTTCCATTATTATCCTTTTCTCCTGGGCAGTTCGAAAAACAGGAAGGCAAAATGAACATTAAAAGCTTGAATTCCAACTTGCCCAGACATAAAGCTCAGTGCTCAGATCCTTCTGTGGGCTGCTTTCCTTCCAGCCTGTTTGGGGAGGCATAAATTAAGCCCTCTCATATTTTCAATTCGGATTTCATGAAGGACAAAAAGCTTTGGGTGTGAGGTTTCCTGCAAAGCTGCTGCTCAGACAGGATGCAAAGGTTTCATGCCACAGGCTCAGCTCAGCATGAGAGGAGCTGAACAGGCTGAAGGGGTTTTGGAGGTGCAGCTGGTGATGAGTTGCAGGAGATTTGAGGGCTGCAGAGTGCAGGTGGGACAGTGGATTTCACCTCAGGTGCCTCTTCTTCAGCTCTCAGTTCAGAATGGGAGGGAGCTTTAGGAATGAATTCTCCATTTGCCTCCTCTGGTGTTGGTTTGGTTCAGATTGTTGCAGTAGGCTTGGAGGGGATGATCTGAACTCATGTGAATGAAAGCAGACTGCAAGCCATGCTCAGGAGCTCACCTTCTGTCAGAGTTATCTCTTCTGAAATTAACCCTGGCAGTGTAAATCTTTCTTCTCACCAGCCCGTNGTTTAAGTTTACAGAGAAATCTAAAATTAATATCTACACACCCAGTGACATAACAAAAATCACACAAATCAAACCCTTGTGACCTCCAAATCCTCAGACAACCCTGGCAGTGCTTTTTCCATGGGCTGAGATCAAAAGTCACCACTGTTTCTGGCACAGGCCAGGGAGGATTCACCCCCCTTTCCAGGCTCCTGCCCATCAGGAGAACCAGAGATCCTCTGGTCTGCCACAACCTTCCATCCTGGAGCTGATCATCAGAGGGGAGCAGGAGCAGAGTGCAGGTGCCAGGTTCCCCTCACTGGTGTTGGCCCATCCACCTCTCTGTGCTCCTGCTGCTTCAATCCCAGCACTGGCAATAATTGCTTGTTCTCTGATTAAAGATGCACACCAGCAGCATGGATTCCTATCAGATTATTGAAGGGTTCCATAAAATGCATTAAAATTCCCTTAGGTCTGCAGAACTGTGCGTGGAGTTTTCCTACAATGATGTGAGAGCTGCTAAGGTGATGACCATCTGTGCAGAAATCCAGCCTTTTCACAACTATTAAATGGGGCATTCATCTCTTCTGAGTTTCAAAAGCAGCCTGTTTTCAAGAGAGAGATTTTTCTTCTGGTATTAAAAGGGTCATACTTTATCCCAAGCAGAAAGTAAACACTTAATGTATTGCTGTTTATGTTCTTTTTATGTGTGAGTGTGAATATTTGTGTTGCTCTCCCTAATAGGAAGTCAGGGAAGTTGTTTGGGTGTATAGGTTTCCTGTCAAATATACAAGACAAGTGATCATCAGAAAATAAGGCAAAACAGAGTATAAAAATGAACAAGCTGTAAAATATGGGAATTTGTTAGTCAGAAACCTTGCAATGCATGAAAATTATTTCACTGGATGTCCGAGTCCTCCTTTCTTTCTACTTTCCCATTTCTCTTTTTTTTGCTGGATTGATCTGCAGTAACTCAGGTGATGGTGCTGGATGGAAGTCAGGGACTGAGAGGTTATAAAAGAAAGCTTTCAGGGTTTATTTTATTTGACAATATGATGAGCTTCTGCACTTGCTGTTGAAAACACAGTGTAACAGTTGGGATTCTCCAGTTGTCACAGCTCTTTCAGCAGTAGGATGGTTTCTGATTGCAGTGTGGTTTGCCAGTCCTGGACTGAGGGTGATGGGTAAATCATGTCCCAGATCACCTCTGGCCTTTGTGTTCCACACTGGTGGGAGCCCCCAGTGGGACAGAGCAAAATGCTCCTTCTGTCTCCACAGAGCTCTCTGACACTTGCAAGTCTCCAGAACAATTTTGAATTCAGACCCTCCAATGAAATACAAATGTTCAGCTGGCAGAAATTAATGCATGATGCCACTCAATTCTAGGAATCAAAAGCTGATTTTGTTACCAGTTTTGCAGTCTGGTGTGATTTCCCTGCCTTCTAACAGCTATAAACGAGGGGCCACATCCTTTCTTGAGGTGTGTGCACTAACATCTCTGATCTTCACAAGAAATCATAATTTTCTAAGCTTAGGAGGTTAAAAATCAGGAAACTGAGTGAAGGAACAGGCAGTGCTTTTTGCTGTCGGTTTTTAATGCGTTGTTAAAAATAAAGTTGGAGTTTTAGAGCTGAGTTTTTAACACTGGGTTTACTCATGGGCTGTAGGAAGTGGTGAAGTGGCTCCATAGGATGATCAATTGTTTAAGTAGCTGGAATTTCAACAGCACCTAAAACTTGTGCTCACATGATTGACACTAATGATTCTGAAAGAGACACTATATGCTGTTGAGTGAGTAATTTGTTTTTTTAAAGAATTGCTTGAATACCTGTTTACTCTGTAGAACAACAGTGGGGGTGACATTATGGTGATACAGCTGATAAATAGGATGGTTATGTTGTTTTTTTTTAAAGTATCTGAAATACTTGCCAACAAAATCTGTCATGCTGGCTGTGAGGAAATGGATATTCAGGAGCCTGTGAAATGTTGTAAAGTCAGAGCCATGGTTTTTGGTCTAGCTGCCTTTAGCTTTTAATGATCAAAGTTGTTAGTACCTTAAATATTGCAGTGGGATAAGCTTCAGTGAACAAGAGATCAGAGTATTATTGCTAAATCTTCTATAATATTTACTCATTTCATGAAAAGTGGCTTCTTGATTAACCCTTGGCCAGACCTGAGTGCATTTGGAGCTTGTGGGAGTCTAAGCAAGGGAGTCTAAGCATTGGCCAATGTGGTTGGCCACAGTTTGGTTTTGGATATGTTGCTCCTCTTTGGAACCAGATTAGTCTAATTAACACAGAGTGGTCATTTCTGGGGAAACAATCCCATGAGGGAATAGAGTAGTCCTGACTTCCCATTCCTGATCCACAGGAGCTGTCCATGGCAGGAAACACCAGCACTGTGTGATGGATTCCCATGGTATTTGTTCCCCCACCTGGTTCCTGGGGGCTGAATGCAGTTCACACCCAGGGCAGGTGCCCAACCTCTGCCATCTCCAAATTCCCTTTCCTTTTCCCTGGAGGCCCTCAGTGAGCCTGGTGTGGACCCAGAGGCTGCAAACACTGGCTGTCCCTCTGTTCTGCGTGGTCAATCTTGCAAGGCTGTAAAATCTCTGCAAGGACCTTCCATCCTGCAGGACTGGCAGGATTTTGTGCTGGTGCAGAAACAGCAGAAATCCACTGGGAGCATGAGGCAGAGCTAACTGAGGCTACCAGAGCTCATGGGACAATGCAGGATTGCTGACCAGCTCTCAGTGCCAGGCTCTGCTCCCTGCACAGGCACCTCTCAGAAGCTCTTCTCCATCCCGTGGCCACAAAAGAGGTGGAACAGGGAGTGAAGAACCACCATTCCTTTTACCTTGTATTTCACACAACAGCCCATGGGATTTGTGTCCCTGCTCAGACCTGGGCTGCCCTCAGTGAGAGCTCTGCAGGCTCAGCAGGGAAAGCTTGTGCCCTCTGCAGTTTTTAGGGGAGGAGCTGCATCTCCCCCGTGTTTGATGAAGCACAGATGACACTCTCAGGGCACAAGTGGTTCCTTGTGCAGTTCCCTTGCTGTTCCCATCATTTAATTGACGACAGGAATAAAGAAAGGGAAGTTAGAAGTTACATAAGGCCCTTACTTGGGATTAAGAATGTTGAGTGCTTCTTTCTTGGACACAAAGTGCAGGGTCTGCTCAAGAGATGGTACATCAGGAAACCAGATTTGATAAGATTGCAGCAACTTCAAGCACCTGCTCCTGCTTGAAGTTTTTCGATTTCTGAGCAGTAATCTTTTGTTTAATGTTCTTTGGGTATTAAATCTCCTTAATTCCAGGAACCTTTAATCTGTGTATGGAATAAGACATTGCTGTTGAAGTGCCAAATGCTTTGTTTGCACATTTTTGAGTTTCAGGAATCTGTTAAAATACCAGAATGTCCTTTGCAGAAGATTATTTAGATCACAGCCTCTAATGACTGGTGAAATTGTGTTTATCTTCACAATGAGAAAAAAACAGGAGTTATAAAGGAGAATAAAGAAAACCACTGAGAAGGAGTCTCCTTCCAGTCCAGTCTCATTTGTTGAAAGAAAATGTATATTAATTAAAAATTTAGACACTTCATTTCTGTTGCAAGGCTCCTTGCAAAAGACGAATTATTTTATACATCTAGTGTGTGTTGGGACTGACAGATGAGATTAATATGCTTCTTAAATTACCATTACCAAGGGTCAATTAATAAGTGAACTAACCTTGTGAAAGTCATTCTGAAAGACCAGTTACAGATCTGTAATAGTCCCTGTCAAATTACATGGAATTGAGAAAATGAGAAATCTGTCAAATAAATACGATACCTCCTAATTGCATTCTGCATAAGGTAAATGAGCTTTGGTGGTTGTTGGTGGAAGGAGCAAGAAATAAATTCAAGAATTGTTGCCATTAATAATGTACAAATTTGGAGTGGAATTTACTTGAGGGAACATGAATGCACAGAAACCTCCCTTGGTAATGGGAAGGTGAAGTTTCTTGGCAGGCAGAGAATAGGGGGATATGAAGGTTGAATGATCATTAGAGGAATATTTCTTAGGCTATTATAGAGTTTATTACCTTGGTAATTACAGAATTTACCTTTTTTTTCATTCTTTGATGCAATTTTTAGTTATCCTCTGGGTCTTTAGGGGTTAACTTATACAAATTAAGGTTTCATGATGACAAGAATTAAACCAACCATATTTGCTGTGGGGTGGCAAAAGAAAGAACCATGAGTCCAACTTTCTTCCTATGGGAAGGATTTAAAAAACACCCATCTCCAAATCTGCAGGTCAGCATCATGTTAGTCCCTAATCTCATTTCCTGTGATCAGGTTATAAAACTGCAACAGGTATAAAAGCAAGTTTGCACTCTTCCAGGAAACACTTCCATCAATAAAATCAACCNGAGGCAAGATCACAGAAAACCAGTCTGCACTCTTCCAGGAAACACTGAAGATTTAAGACACTTCCATCAATAAAATCAACCACTTTTGGGTTGAATCTGGGTGTTCACAGCTTTTGGCAACTGCAAATATGATTTTGCACTGTAGGTTTCAATGTGAGCCCATCTCTGGGTTACTGGGTTCTGCCTGTTAAATCATCCAGCTACATCTATTAATGAAGAAATATCTTGTACAAATATTAAACACCATGAAAAAGCAGGAATTAGCTGTATGATGTGAACCTTGGAAAAGCAGCAAGTCAAACATTTATTTGTGCAGCAAACCCTGGGTTTGCTGCCATGGCAGAAGTGGCTGTTTGTGCTGTTTTCTAACAGTATCAGTTTAAGAAATTCGGGTATTTATAGAATATGTAATTCTACTGGACAGGATAAGCACAGCAGCATGTGCTGCCACGAAGTTTTGAGCTGGAAATTCCATATTCCAGCCCTAGAAATGTTGATAAGGCAGGTCAGAGAGGACAGCAGTGCCATGTGACTGAAGGGATCAGCCAGCACAGCCACTCAGTGCTGGGCTCAAAAGCTGAAAGCTGAAATGTGCTCAACTGCAGCCTTGGATGGGTAATTCTGAAAGATAAACGTGGTTCTGACAAGGAGCCTGCTCAGAGAAAAAAGGTTTTTAAAAAAGAAGATGTTTCCATATATTTATAGAGTTCTTCTCTCTATGATCTTCTGCTGGGTAAAGCAGAACATGAAGCAGGAAAATAAACTTAATGTCACTTTTCTTCTCTGTTGTTTCATTAGTGATAGAACATTTTTATAACATTGAAAATCCTGCCTAGATCAAGATTTTTTTTTCTTAGTGAACAACTTCATTTTAGTTAAACTCTTCCATGATATAATTTACCTGCTGTCAAACTCAGTTAAGTGACATAGTTTGGTGCTATCATATTCCAGAACATGTCAGGATTTGATGAGCTCTGAATGTTGTGTTTACAAGTATACATTTTTAAAAGGTTTTTTTTTCCCCAACATTCTACTGAGTTCTGACTGAATCCTTCTCTGAATGTCTTTTTTTTTTTTCTGTAGGAAAATGTTCCTGTTATATAATTTAAGATCCTTGCTGAAGAGACAATCCATATTCATGCTCATTTTTTGACCTCTCAGTGACAGATGAAAGTCTGATCACTTAAAATACATCTCTTACAAGCATTTTTTTTTTCTGTGGTTAAAACTTCCAGTTTCTCTGAATTCAGTATGAAGCTCATTTATCTCCTGATAGAAAACAATTCTTCCTAAGGGGTGTCAGTGGTAAAATCAGGGCGGTTGAGTAAACCCAGAGCAGTCTCAGTGTGATGGTGAGTGAGAGCTGCTGGCAGGAGAACACAGAGTGCCATCTATTGAGCACTGCTGTCAGCCAGCAGCCCTGCCTTGGCCAGGAGGGGATAAACCATGGGCATAAAACATTTCACCTCCAGAAAAATGACCAGCCCACTCGAGGTTTTACTGCGCTTCCTTTTGTCCCCATTTCCTTCTGTGGTGGAAAATGAAGCAAACTCAGAAGTTCTGAACTAATTCTTCTTGGCCTTCTTTAGGTTTGAGAAAAGGTTTTTGAGATCTTTCTGCCTTCCTAATTAGACCTAACAATTTTAAGTTGGTTTCTTTTTGCAGTTGGCTTTGCTTCCCTCATGGAATCATCCACATCCCTTCCAAACATGGGTTCAGGAGCCTTTTGTTATTCTCATGCCAGGGGATTTATTTGCTGCCATAACAGCAAACCTTTAGTTCTACAAAAGACCTCAGTCAAAACCAGAATAGTTCACTCTTTTTGAAAGGCTCCAAGGGGTTGATGGATTGCTACTGATTTCAGCTCCAAAATCAAACTCCTGGGATCGATTGGGCTGAGTTTCTCTGTGTGCTCTGCATTGACCCAGCAAGGCACTTCACAGTGGTAGATTTATAAATATGTTACTCCAAATAACAGAAATCATCTCATGTTTGAACCAGCAGTCTATTGATGAGAAGTCACCTTGCCAGGCGAAAGGAGAAGAACCCATTTGGGTGATGTAGCAGAGCTGGGTGAGGAACTCTCTTGCAATTTGTCACTAATTGTTGCTTTACTGAACATTAAAATCCAGTCATTATGTTTGCTATGTCTGTCAACTTAAAAACAAGAAGGTGACAGGAACAATGTCACAGAGACAGGACTGCACCTACTCGCAGAGCAGAATCTGGTGAATAAATCTTGTTTTCCTCTGTTTAGACACTGTCCAAAGTGTCTAAATAAGATCCTGCCTGCACTCAAAGGGACTGTTGCAGTTACATTGGCAGAAATAATGACACTTCAAGCTGTAATTAAATACATTTAAAGCAAATCATGCTGTACCATTAAAATAGCTCCCTCCTGCTTTCCCAAAGTTCAGATTTTAACACACACCTATTATTTTCAGAAAAGATCTGTGCTGGGATGTAAAGTCCCTTAATTGACACAGGGGAGTGCTCCCCTCGAGGGGAGTGTCATGGAGTAAAATACCACAGGATGATTTTCCATCACCTTGTGACTTCAGTGCCACTTTGGGAATAAATGCACCAAGGTTGAACAGTCTGGTCTGTGCAAGGAATCCCTGTGTTGCTTTGGAGCATCAGCTTCAAAAGTCTCTTCAAGGACTTCCTCTTCTAGGACATTTTGAATTTTAAATGCTGCATCCCAGTAGATTTTAGCAGCTCAAAACATTGCAAGATTTCTCCTCTTTTGCCTGTTTGTTTCTAATGTCTGTTTAATTCTCCAGTCTTGCCACAGCAAAACTCTTCATTTGATATTAGTTGCCTTTATTTAATTCCTCTGACTTTGCACTGGGACATTTATTTCTATCATGTCTTTAACTGACCCTTGTTGCTCTCAGTGATTCTCTTTGTGGGTCCCAAAGACCCCTTCATTGGGTTTTTTGAGTTACAGTGTTCCTGCAGCCCTCACTGGGATGAGTTCTGGAATTTACTCCTTTTATGATCATTTGGTTTGTGGGTGCATGGAAAAGGAATTTGTTGAAATTCAAAAAGGTTTTTTTTCACTTGCAATTTTTGGTGTTAAGAGCATTTAATTAATTTTTTGGCTGACCATATCCAGGCTTTACTTTTTGCTGGAATAACTGACTTTCCAACTCTCCCTTTGCCAAATACAATCTTCCAGACAGGAATTTTTTTTTCCAGTTAATACNACAGCTCAAAACACTGCAAGATTTCTCCTCCTTTGCCTATTTGTTTCTACTGTTTAATTCTCCAGTCTTGCCACAGCAAAGCTCTTTGTTTGAAATTAGTTGGCTTTATTTAATTCTCTGACTTTGCACTGGGACATTTATTTCTATCCTGCCTTTAACTGACCCTTGTTGCTCTCAGTGATTATCTTTGTGGGTCCCAAAGAACCCTTTTTGGGGTTTTTTGAGTTGCAGTTTTCCAATAGGAGAAGCAAATGTTCCTGCAGCCCTCACTGGGATGAGTTCTGGGATTTACTCCTTTTATGATCATTTGGTTTGTGGGTGCATGGAAAAGGAATTTGTTGAAATTCAAAAAGGTTTTTTTTCACTTGCAATTTTTGGTGTTAAGAGCATTTAATTAATTTTTTGGCTGACCATATCCAGGCTTTACTTTTTGCTGGAATAACTGACTTTCCAATTCTCCCTTTGCCAAATACAATCTTCCAGACAGGAATTTTTTCTTCCAGTTGATACAACAGATGCAGCTTGATGCAAGCAGTTTAAAAATAGATATCTACAATGTAATCTTTGTAAAAAACCAGTTTTGATTGCATCTTTGGACTCAAAATCATGCCAGTTAGTGTTTGTGGATAGTAAAAGGCTTTGAAAAGGGTAAAAAAAGACAAAGATGACATTGTGGGTCTTGAAATTCAGGAAATTGCTGAGATAAGGTCACCATAATTTGGAGTTCAGGAGAAGCATGAAGGAGAGAAAAAGAGAAATCTTTATCTCCAGAAACAAAATAAATGTGGAAATGTGGCACTTGGATAAAGTCCTGGAGGTGAGTGACAAATCAGTGAGTCAGAAGTCTGTGGATTAGGTTTGAGATCTGATTTTATGGAAGTGCAGCACAGGAATTGTTGTTGTTGTGTTGTAAAACATCCTGTAAGGTCTCAGAATTAAGGGGAAGTGGTGGTGGAGCATAAAATTCACTGAGGAAGTGCCTCCCTAACGAGTTAAATGAAGTAAATTATGGTTGTCTGAGATGTTTAAAAATAAATAAATAAATCCAGTCAGGCATGCTACAACTGCAAATTACACCTTAAGATTAATAGTTTTAACAGGTAACGTTGTCATGAGAGCTGGAGACCAGTGAGGCATTTCAGAAAGTTCCTGGGTGAAATGTAAGCAAGGGAAAGAAAAGAACACGAAATAAATTCTGCCTTTGGATGTGTCACTGCACAGCAGCTGCTTGTTGATCCTTCAGGAATTGCATTAGAGCTGTTTGACTACTCAGAAAAGACTTCCACTGTGCTAATTCACCTAATTTGAGACTGATTGATTAAATCTTCCTTTATTCACAATTAATGTGGAGAGATGGTCCAACATGCCAACAGTGACAAAGACTCAGTTAAGAGAGAGAGGAGAGGGAATTTTAAGTGAAACATTTTATTTTGGATCAGGCTGCCCATGGAATATCTTCCCACTACATCCATGTCTGCAAACAACTTTTCTGCTATAATAGTGTGGAAAGTGTTCAGATAATTGCTTTTTTCTAAGAATGAAATGCAGATCTAATGGAAAACAAAACTCTACACTGCTGGATTGAGACAGAGAAACTGCTCAGTGTGATCTGGGATGTGCTGATCTGTTCAGCTGCCCTTACCAGGAAGAATCATAAAAAAAAAAAATCTGCCACAAGTTGTTTGGAAAAAAACCCAAAACAACTGGGCATAATGTGAAATTCAGTATAGCTGGCTGTAGACAAAATCAGCAAAAAACTCCTTTAGTTTGGAATGACAGGATAAAGAGTTTTGATACCTCCAGTGCTTGCACATCATCCCAGCTGCTGAGGGCAGGGAAAGCCAAGCACTGACTCTGAACACTTCTGGGCTATATTTGACATATTTACCCACACGCACACATCAAAATTCTTAATAAAACAGCTTCCAGGCTCTGGAGCTATTGAGGGAGATCAATAAACTCACTGTTACTGAGCAGTGTAACCAAACACACAGCAGGGAGGGAATTGTGGAGATGGTGCTTCCCACACCTTTTGTCATCAGCACTGAGATGTGTCAGCAAACAGGCAGCAAAGTGCCAAGTGTTCACTGGAGGGGACAGGAGGGGGAAGGACAGGGGCACTCCATGGCAGGGATGTGGTCAGACAGGTTCCAGCTGCTGAAGTGGGTGCACTGAGTAAAGGAGAGGCTGGGAAAGGAGTTTGGAAAGGAGATTTGGCAGCAGAATAAAAAGAAGTAATAAAAACCCCTAAATACTTAAATAAATAACCACTAAAATAATTAAATAAATGGATGGGAAAGGGACTGTGGGGATACATACAGAGAATTGTTAACAGTTTATCATCCTGTGTGCTGGGAAAGGGGCAAGGCAGACACCTTGTACCACAACCCAACCCTTCCCAGCATCCTTCTGTGCCGGGAGCTTTGCAGCTCTGAAATTTGGATGAATTTTGTAACACACCCCTAAAAGGATTTGCAGCGTGGTCATCTCCATCCTGTGAGCAGAGACAAATAAATCTCATCTAGTTTTCTTTTCCTGCCTTCTAGAGAGCAACCCTTCCAGAAGGTGAAGTTTAGGAATGCTGCAGAATTGCATCTTACAAGGCTGTGACAAATGCAGTGTATAAAATATGGTGATATCATTTCACATTTTGAAGAGCAGAGCAATTTCATTTACAGGGAAAGCAAATTTTTCAGGAACTCCACCAGGAAAACTGGTGGAAACTTTTGTCCCTGAAGTGTTTTCTTCGTTGACACTTGGATCCCAAGCACTCTTGGATGGGCTTTGGAGGGTTCCTGGCTGCAGCTGTCCATGGGAGGAGGTAAAGAGGATGAGCTGTCACCCCAGGAATGCTGGCAGGGCTGGAAACTCTGCTGGGAGCCAGCAGTGCCCTGCATCCTCCAGTGCAGCTGTAAAATCTTCTGTACAAGTGCTTTTGTAATTTCTTGTTTGGGTATTAAAAACAGGGAGAGCTGATGTGTTACCTCTGTTCCAGCCTGAGTGATCCCTGACTTCACAGACCTTTTTCTACTCATTTGCAGGAACAGATCTTTTAGGCAATAATAACAAAGCCAGATATGTGGATGTGTGATATACCCCTGGCACTTGGCTCTGACCTTTATTTCTCATGCCTAAAGTCAGTTTTCTTGTCACCAATGCATTTGAGATCTTGCATTTTAGTTCTTGGTCTGATTAGCTGTGGGCTCCCTCTGACCCTGCATCACTCCACGAGTTGAAATCTGTTCAACTCTTGCCACTTCCTCCACTTTTGGAGTTATTTTTGAGCAGCCAGAATGGTGAGCAGTGTCAAATAATGCCAGGAGCTGTTTAAAAGTGCAAATTTTTTTTCCCAGTTTTTCTTTTGTAAATCTCTTTGCTGCTTTTGTGATGCAGCAACAGAGTCTAAAAATCCTGGCGTAGCTTTATGTCTTAATCCTTTATTTCAGTCCTGCTTTGTCTCCTTTTGATTTCTTGAATATTTTTGTGGTGATTAGACTTGATTGCCTTGGTGAATCCTGATAACTCCTCTCTCTCCCCCCACCCCTGCTCCCTTTTTGAGGGGATCAACATGTGCTCTCTTGTGATAGGGGAAGATGTTAATTAGTATTTACATGATCATCCTTCATGCTTTTGGTCTGTGTGAAGTACACGTGGCTCCTTGAAGAGCTCCAGATTCGAGGGATGCTCCTCTCAGTTGTTCACTGAGGTTATTTTTGGAGTGGGCATTCTCATTTCAACTCCTGGATAATACTTAACAGGGTGTTTGCTTCAGAAGTTACTTTAATTCGATTTTTTGTAGCCACATGAGGGGTTCTTTGAGGCTTTCTGTTGTGGGGATGCATAAAATTATTGTCACTCGTGTTTTTGTGTCTTTACAGATGTAGAATAGTGTGTAACAGGGGGGAAAAATAATGTACTGAGAGGACAAATGGGTTTTCAAAGATCCTTCAAAGGTGTTTTGATTTTAATAGGAAATATTATCCAGTCTCATAAGGCACTTTGAAAGATCATACTGTGCCCATGTTGGTAGCTTAATAATCTTTGTAAATCTAATTTTACATTACTTGCTCAGCAAGAGATGGAATGTTGCTATCAGTCTTGTGTGCAGAGATCAAAAACCCAGATTCAAGCTTGATTTAAATTTTGTCTGGTCTGTGGCTTTGGTGGAGTCATTTCATCTCAGTCTCCCACCCTTTGCCCATCTTATTTCTGTGAGTGATTCTCATTTGAAACATTTTTATGGCTGCTGGTCCCATCAGTTCTATCATAATTAATCAGGATGGGTTCACTTTGAGCACCTCACACCTTTATGTCCATCCCAAAACGGGGTTTTGTGGGAGCTCTGGGAGGGTGGCAGGGCCCTGGGGCAGCTCCTGCCCAGCCACCCTCCCATCCCTGCTGCCCTCAGAAGAGAGAATTTGGGGATCATGGCAGAGTCTTCCCTCCTCTGCTCCCATTTCCTTTGCTCCCCAGTTAAACCCAGTTAAACCATTCAGCCTGGCTGTGTCCTGGGAAGTGGCATTTCCCAGAGAGTCTGGAATTTACAGGGATGCAGCTGGGGCAAAAGGGAAATCCCTGGTTACTGGTGTCTGATATTCTATAAAACCTCAAATGTTCTGTGAGTGTCAAAAGGAATCTTTGCAAATTGTTTATTACGATTATTTAAATGTTAAAAATAAGAAAACTTAAAATGATAGTCACAAGAACTCACAAGTAGTGCTTGTCTGCTCCAAACTGGCTTAAAACCCCCCTGAAAATACCAATTACTGCTTGCTGACCCCTTTGTTTTTATAACTTAAAACCAGCATCAGGAATAAGTAGTAAAAAATCTGAGATTAAGTTATCCATTATGTGCTTTTTAGTTTTTCAGTTGACGTGCAAAAAGCTGCTACAAAAATCCCAAACAATTTTGTATTTTAATGAGGCAAAAGCATCAAAATAATTTTTTGGAGCTGGGTTTAGTGTGCAGAAAAGGCAGAGTTCATTTTGGTAAAAGATTTTCATGGGTATGTAATGAATGTATTTTTTTCTGCAGTTTATGCCATCATTCTCTACAATTTTGGGGTTTTTATGTTCGTGCTCTGTGATATTTTTCATGGGAAAGGAGCCATTTTATACTTAGAACAGAGGAGAATTTTCAGCCTTTAAGCTGTGCAAGAAAAAAACACTTTTTTAAACAATATTGTGATTCAGAGACACAGCTGGGGGAGAAAATGCATTTCCTGTGACACTAATGGTGGCCCAGAATTTACATTCAATTAGATAATGAATTCATAATTGCTTGGTTTCTTGCTATGGAGCAGTTTAATATATCAAAACAAAAAAAAAATATTAAACATGTGCATTGTAGCTTCATTTTGCAGCAATGGGTTTATTCCACTGCTGGCATTTTCTAGGAATATTGTGGCTTTCCTGGATTGCCAGTGCCAAGTTTTCCAGTGGAAAAAAAGAGTTTCTGATGTTATCTCAGGGCAGCAGGAGCTGCAGGCACAAAAGTGGCCAAGAAAATGTTCTTGTGCTTTGTCCTTCAAGGGGAGGGTGAACAATGGAGAGATTTACTGCACAAAAATAATGTGGGAAGTGTGCAGAAAGTTATTATTTCATTAAGTTTAATTAAGGCTCTAAGAGTTTTTTGACTTGAGCTGGTTTTGTTTCAAGAAAAAAGAGTTGAAATTACATGGGAATGTTGATTTGACGGTCAGATGAACCCCCTTGTTGACAGCTTCAGATGCAGCTTTACCTTTGGAAAGGTAAAAGGTTCTTTTTAGTCAAAAGTGTATAAACTTGGCAAAACTTGCTGTGTTACATTTCACAAATTAAAATATGATGTAGACCCTGATCTTTCAGTTCACTGATGAGACTAATTATTAAACTATTAAGCCCACTGCCTTAAAAACCAGAGCTAAAAATTCATATTTGACTGTTTATAATATCAAATTCCTCTTTCTTTCCTTAAAATTTCAATCAATATGTCTACAAACCTCTGCATCTGAAGTCATCAAAGAAGATGGAGTGACTCTTGCTGAAGAATCCATTCCTTGTCACTTTGGAGAAATGGGAAGTCTTGGGCTTTTTAATTTTGTTTAGTGCACCCTNAGGAAGTTTTGGGCTTTTTCTTTTTAATTTTGTTTAGTGCACCCTGCTAAGAGATAGTTGTGCAAGAAAATAGGAACTGTGTAATAATTAATTTTGGAGATGGATGCAGTGGCAAGATAAAGCCTGTGGAAGACACTCCAGGAGTGCTCCCATGGTTAATTAATCCCTTTCCACTGTGGCAGACCAGAGGATCT
>VWYE01023281.1:0-68406 GCA_013398995.1 Alaudala cheleensis
TGTTAAATGGGAAAATTCACTTTATTTCATTATTCTGACCAATGATCTCCTTCCTGGGAGGGAGGAGATCAGGAAGCTCAGTGTGGAATCCCTGAGGAAGTTGGGGATTCTCATGGGGCAGGTCTGTAAGGAAGGCTGAGGGTTCTTTCCCCTTGTCTTGTCTGGATGACAATAAGACTTTCCCCTTCTCTTCCCACAGCAGTTGTGCTCTCTGTGTGTCAGGGAACGGGACTGGGAGGGAGGAAAAGCCCCTGTCTGAGCTCAGGAATGCTGAGGCTGTCCTGGGGAGCCCTGATTCTGCAGTTACCCCCAAACCTGGCCGGGTTGGGTGACACACAGCTCATCCAAAGAGCTGCCCCGTTTCTGGAAGTGTTCCAGGCCAGGTTGGATGGGGCTTGGATCAACCCAGGATGATGGAAGGTGGAATGAGGATCCCCTCCCAACCCAAACCACTCTGTGCCTCCAGACAGGTGCAAATTTCAAGTTTTTTAACACAAAAACCACTTTTGCATCCAACCTGAGTCGTTTGTGTCGTGCGTGAGGCCACAGGAACCTCACTCAGCCAGAGCTGCAGGACCTGTAGTTTGCACCTCCACCGCTCCTTGTTCCTGCTTTGATGTTTAAATTCCCAAAAGTTGCCAACGGGACGAAATGGCCTGGGGGGTGGAAGAGCCTAAATTGGCCCAAGGTGGTCCTTGGTGCTGGCAGCGGTGCAGGGATCACATGGGATCCCTTAGGGGAGTGCTGCAGAGGGGCTGCAACATTAAACAGCAAGATCACCTTGCCTCCTGTTTTGCTGAGATGAATTAACTGGCAGGAAATCATGGATTTCCGAGCCCGGCTTTCCTTACGGCATTCCTCAATGCAAAAAAAAAAAAAAAAATAAAGGGAAAATTAAACCGGTGAAAGTGAGTAACAAGAAACAGGTTCTAGAATGATCCTGTGTGGTAAGAGGGAAACAGCACCGAGCTGGGGAGTAGCAGCTCTTTTAGGAAAGGGATTTGGAGAGGAGAAATTGGCTGAGGGAATGGGGAGTGCAGAGGGTTGATTGGGAGATGCTGAGTTGCAATGAAATATTAGAGGTGAGAATACACCAAAAGCATCCCAAAAACCAGGGCTGTGTCACAACAATCCTGGGTTATTGGGAGTTCTTCCAGAAAGTTCTTTTTAAAAAATTATTTCCTTGAATCTGTGGTGGGTTCTTTACCTCTGCTTTGATTTTTAAGAGATTTTTCTTGGAGAAAACATATCTGTCTTTGAAGAGAGAATGACCATCTCTCACAGCACTTGGCTCTGTGTGTTTGCAGAACTGGGGGGAAGAATCCACTGAGCACTTCTGAAAATCTGCCCTTAAATCCCTTATTAGGTCATGAATCAGGAAAAAAAAAACAAAAACAAGACAGCAGTTAAAAGTTTCGAAGGAGATTTTTTGAATTCTCACCATGGTTTTATCATCTTCCTCATGCTGAATGGTCTCACTGTTGGAAGTGCCGTGGTGGGAGTTGGGGACTGATGGGACAGGGCAAGGCTGCAGGAATGTGCTTTCCTTGCCATGGATTGTCCAGTACAGCAGGAACATTCAAACCACTGCAAAGATTCATTCTTCCAGAGCTCGTGTGAGTTCCCCTTCCTTGTGCATTTGTAGGGGACCACATTCCTTCAGATTCCCCTTCTCAGCTGTTTCTGATGACTTCTGAATTTAAAGCTTGCAGTTGTGTCCATGCATTGTCCTGGATTGCTGCAGCACTGTCTTGAAGAGCATGAAGACTGTGCCACTGGGAAAAATTCCGGTTTCTAAGGATTGTAGTACTTGGGTTTAGGGTGTTCCTTCCCTAAACATTGTGCAGTCTTCAGAAACTTGAAATTAAAAGCCACTTTGCAAGGAAACAACGAGGACTCCTTGAATTGTTCACTGATAGCTTCTTTCCAAGTGTTCCCAGGCAGGAGTGGCCAGAGCTCTGGGATCTGGAAGCCAGCAGATCTCAGGGATCAATATTTTGGGGGAAGGATGGGAGGGTTCATTCAGTTCCCTGTGAAATGATGAGAGGAAAAGGCCTCAGGCTGTGCCAGGGGAGGCTCAGCTTGGACACCAGGAGGAATTTCTCCATGGAAATCGTGGTCAGGCCCNCACAACAAAAACCCCCTTTCTTCCCCAGCCCCGTGGCTGTGCTCTCCTCTCCCGTGCTCGTGTCCCAGAGCCGTGCTCGGGTCAGCGGCGAGCTCACGCTTTTGTCAGCGTGATTAATAGCGCTGCGGATTGCCGTTAATTCACTGGCTAATGACTGCAACTCTGGCCGCTCCCGGAGTAATCGGGTGATGTATGTGGGGAGCGAGCACCTCATGGCAGAGGTGAAAATCATTTCGACAAGTCAAATATTGTCACAGGGAACAAATGGCTCTCCCTGTTAATAAAAATTAATGAATTTTTTTTTTTTTTTTTACCGGCCGGCCTGCTAAATGAAGCCGTGGAGAGAAAGGGAGTGGGAGTGGAAGGGACAAGCTCTTGTGGAATTAGAGGGCTTTATTCGGTGGTTAGAAGTGTAAATGTCTCTATTGCGGCGGTGAGGGGATGTGGCAAGAGGTGGTGGGGCTTTCATTCGTGCTCTGGGATGCTCCAAGGCTTCCTGAAAGTTTGGGGCTGTGTTTGAGTCGGGAGGGAGAAGAGGCAGGAAACAAAGAGGTGGAGAAAAGAGGAATATTTCATTTTAGGAGGTGGTGGGTCCCTGCCTCCGTTCTTTCAAGGAGTGCCCTGGCTGCTCTAGGGCACAGAACTTTGGCAAAGCCACCTCTGAGCTTGCCCAGTGCTGGCTGGTTCTGCCTTTCCATCAATTCCCTGCCCAGCCCTGCCTCCAGTCCCACCAGGACCCAGATCATTGTCAGCACTCAGCCCGGCCAGGGACTGGTCCTGTGGGAGAGGAGAATGGGTGGGAGAGGAAGGACTGGCATGGCAGGGGCAGCACCCCTGGAGAAGCCAGCAGAATTTTGGGAGTCTCCATCCCAAACTGGTCCTTTATTACCTGTTAATTAGTGAGCTCCTGCTCGCAGGTAATCACTGGAGAGTTTGGGTTGTTTTTGCGAGGATTTTTGGCTCTGACTGTGCTGATGAGAGGCTCTGGGTCCTGTCAGTGAGGTGGTTTTTGAGGTGCAATCCCTGGGGCAGGTGACAACTCACAGGATTGGGGTGCAGCCCACCAGCACCTCAGAATTCCAGGGAGAATGTTGGGAACACTGCCTGAGTCCTTTGGGGCTGGGATTTGGGACCACACTGCTCTCAGGGAGCTGCATCCACTCCTGGTTTGCCTCAGCTGTAGTTTTTATCCCTTTGCCAGACTGACTGATGAAAATTCTGGTAGTGAGTAGAAAACAAGAGTTAAACAACCCTGCTCTGAAGCCTTGTTTGCTTTATCAAACTCGTGAGGGAAATCTTCAAGCAATTCCACCAGTTCAAGTCAGGTATATGAAGAGAAATAACACTTGACCTGCGAGGGACCTTTCAGGTTCTCCGAGTTTCCATGGATTTGGCTGAGGAGGGAGCAGGAAAACAGAGGGATTAGAGAAGGAAAACACCGGGAAGCTTTAGACAAACAAACAAACAAAAGCCCTCAGTGCAGGAGGGAATGTTGAAGTGCCCAGGTTCCTGTTGCAGCCAGAGATCCTGCAGCTTTATTTTTTGGGAATGCTGGAATTCTGCAGAGCTGAACTCTCTTGGTGAACACGAGGAGAAATATTTGTGCCGCTTAAAAACCCCTCACTTTTCACAACTGGATATAAATGTTGTCCTGGGAGATAAAAACTTCAATGTTTTTGGGTTGTGTTTCCTTCAATGAACTGATTTTCCTGTCTGCATTTAATTTTAATGCAAATATTATTGCTGATGAGCCATAAAGCAGGATGTCATCCTGGTGACTTGAATCCACTTTTTGTGGGTATAATTTTATGGCTAGCAAAGTTTAGAAACGTGTTTAAATCTCTGAAAAACAGTGACAAACTTCCTGCATAAAGGCTTATTAATTGTCAGCTAATTAGGAGGGTGATGATCTCTGATTAAACACTAAGGCAAAGTGGTAATTTGTATTAATTCTTGAAGATCCCATTAGGGTGTTAACTCCTGTTTCCTGTAACAGTATTTTGGATATTGATGTATTGTTTCTTTCCATTGAAGTGAAGTGTTCTTCCCTGATGCTCTCAGCTCTGTGTGGTGAGGATGAGGACTGTATTCCAAACAGTTCATAGATGTATAAAAAAATATATTGGATTTCCTCATTTAGAATTATTCACTTTATTGGAGGCTGTGGGCATTTTTATAAATGCAGGTCAACAAACAGCTCCTGCTGCAGCTTCTGCTTTCGAGGGATATTTTATGAGTGTACTTGAACACTTGGCATACATTTCATAGGAAAATCCACCCTATTTGTCAATGAGACAGACGAAATTAAAACTTGATTAGGCAATCCCAAATCTGGGTTAAGCGTTACTGTGTTTAAAACCAAATTCTTTGTGGGAGATAAGAAACGAAGAACCTTTTTTATTTTTGAAAAAAGGCTTCGAAAACTCCAAATTTCAACTTTGTGGACTATCAGACACAAGTCACTGAAGTGCTCAGATTTATAATAAATGGACACCAGGCTGAAAATACTTTTGTAGAGATGGACAAATTTGCCTTGTGCAATAAAAAACACGAGGCAGAGCTGCTCCTCCTGCCTCGCTTTAATCCCTCCTTTGCCAGAGCAGCTTGAGCAGCCTTTTGGTGCTCCTCTTTAACGTGGCCATGTGACTGCTCCAAATCCAGGAGCTGAAGAGTTAAAGCACAAATAAAATCCCAAGTTCAGACTGTCAGCTTAGATAGTGCTTAGCAAGGGTCGGGGGGAGAAAAAAGCCAGTTGTGATTTAGAAGGAAAACAGTGAGATTTGACCAATTCCATGGAATACCTTTCTTAGCCCCGGGGCGAGTGGAAGTGGTATATTAACCAAGGAATAGAGCAGAGGAGGAAAAAGGCCAAATCACATTTCTTTGAAACAAAGAGGCTTTTTACCAGGAACAAGCCTTGATAAAAATTACAGTGGCATCGCAAGTCATTTCAGCCGCCCTGCCTCGGGCCATGTGAGAGCAGTGAGGAAATAGGGGATGCAGCAGCCCTGAAATACAAATACAGTAGTCTCAGGAGTGTTTTTAGTATAAATAATCCCTTTTAGAATAATGTAGTGGCTTTAAATAGGGCCAGGTGGTGGGTGCAACACCCAGGATTGCTCTGCAAGGAGGAGAGGGAAGCAAGCTCTGCCTGGATGTGGGGAGTGTCCTGGGAGAGCCCCAAATCCTTCCACGGCTTCCCAGGCGCTGACTGAACCAGAGTCTGGTGGAATCAGATTAAAATGAGTGTGACTGGATCTGTCAGGCCAAGCCAGGAGGATGTTGTGGTGTGGCTGTGAAATAGGGAGGTCTAAAACAACTGTGGAGTTCTCAGGAACTGGGCAAAGTTCCTTTTGGAGAGGATGGGATTCTCCCAGCAATCCCACCTGTAACAGTGCTGGGGAAGGAATTTATGGAGTGTCACATCCCACTGCCATTTGTTGGAGCTCCCATCTCTCCTGTCCCACGTTTTGCAGGCAAACTCTGGGAGCACTTTGTCAGAAGTGAGCTGTAAACAGGCTGCAGTGGGGGAAAGCAGGGGGATTAAACACACGCTCAGTTCTTTGTCAGCTTCTTGTTCTTAGAGAGAAAAGAGCACTTGAGTGGGCAGGAGAAAAGTGCCCCAAACAGCAGCTCTGTGGAGGTGCTCCCAGTGCAAATATTTATTGAAACTGGGATGGGGACAGAGGGAATGGAGAGATCTCTGCAGAGAACAGCATTAACACCCCCAGTTGTTTCTTACTGTCATCAATTGCCCTGTTAAAATTCCCTTTTTTATAGTAATTGCACATTTCTGCAATCATCAGGACGCTGGTAGCCAGAGGAAAGGTGTTTGGCCAAGGAAAAGGGTTCAGTTCTGGCCCTAAAATATCAAGAGCTTGTCTCCCCAGCCCAGTGGTGGGAAACACTTGGTAGATCTCTGAATTTTCCTTATTTACACCATAAAAAATGTGACAGGTGAAATGTGAATTAGCTGGATGGACACAGCTGGATGGGTGCAGTCACAGATGTGTCCCAGCCATCTGAGGTTCAGCTGCTGACATTGTCCCTGGCTGTCACAATGTTTTTGCCCATCCCAAAGCTGCATCATCAGTTCCTGGGCCATTCCTGGCAGGGAAAAGCAGCTGGGAATTCCTGCTTGGAGGGGCTGTGGAGGAAGGTGGTCACTGAGGTGCACAGAAGATGTCCAGGACACTGAGAAAACACAAATATTTTGTGGGATCTAGGCAGGTTGGGATGTGTGGGAGCACAAAAAGAAACCCAAAACGAGTCAAGGGCTGGCTGTAAAACCCCACAGCATTCCATGGGCTTTGGGAGTGAACTCATAAGGGAGTGGGAAAACCATTTGCAGGTGATTTTTGAGCACAGTCCTTTGCTCCAATCCCAGATTTAGCCCGAGGAGCTTTGTCCTTGTGGGTCACACCTCTGTGGGAGGAAACCATCCTAAAAATCAAAGGTGCTGCTTGAGAGCCCTTTGTGTGTCCCGTGTGGGGAAGAGCTCGGGCAGCCCCTTCTGTGCCAGGAGGGGTTTTCACCCAGACCTTCACTTCCAGGTCTGGGACAAACATTCCTGGGTCCAACTGAACCTTGAGGCTGCTGCAAAAATGTGTCTTTGAGTGAAAAACTCATTTGTTTATCCAAAGCTCGGGGAGGACTCGGTGACCCAGTGGGGTCTGTGCTGAAAGGTCCCGAGCTGGAATGGTTGGATTTGGTTTCACTGATATTGTGAGTTGGAGAAACTCTTTGGCAACACCCCTGCACGTTCTACTTGTGCTGTTTGTAATTACAGAGTGTGTGAAATAATGATAAAGACTTCCAAAGACTGAATTAGGAAAAAAAAAATACGGCTGATCCATTAGAAAAGGTGGGAAAAGTTTCACAGATATTTTTTTGGCTTTAAAATGGAGGGGTGGTAGTAGAAAAGAGCTTGAAATACAAACATAGGAATCTGGTAAATTTGGAGCTTGAAATACAAACAGAAATCTGATGGACAGAACTGAATTTAAAAAATATCCGTGTGGTGTTCTGAGCATTGAGGAAAATCCAGTTTGCAGAGCACAGCCTTACTCGGGAGGGCAAAAATAAGATGCAGGATATTTCCCCCCCTGTTTTTGCAGAGCTCTGCTGTTCCTTCCCCAGCGAGCTTCCAGAGAATTTCTTTTTCTTTTTGGCCAGGGCAAACCCAACTTTATCTGGTGGCACGAAAATGTGCGCCAGTGAAAAAAACAGAGCCCCGCTCTTGACACCCACCTCACGGCTCCGTCCTGCATTGATTCCCTGCTCCCCTTTCATCCCCCATTCCATGGGCACCATCCCCTTCTCCCCTTCCCCTCCTCTCCTCCCTCAACCTCCCGTCCAGGACCTGGAAATTATCGATTCATATTAATAATCCCGCGTGTTTTACCCCAAAAATAAACCCCCTCCTCTCCTTGCTGCTATTAATCTGCCGTGTTAATAACGGCCAGGGCTCCTTGTTGGGGACCCTGGGGAAGGCGCAGTGAGCGGAATGACAATGAGACGGTGACAAGGGCCCCAAAGGCTGCGCTTGGCAGGGACGCGAATTCCAAAGGCGAGGGCTCCCTTTTTGCAGGCTCCCAGGCGCTTTATTCTCACTCCATGGCCTGACACCCAGCGCCCAGAGAAATCTCCAGCACGGGCTGCTGGCTTGGTTTTTTTAGAGAACCAGCCCCACTGCGTTGTGTTTTATTTATTCTGACTAAGGGAGCGATTCTCGCAGAATTTCCCCCCCAAAGTTCCACTTTGCTGCGTTTTTTCTGAGGGGGTTGGAGCGTTTCTATAGATTTTTTTAAAAGGGGAGCAAAAATAAGCAAAGCACTGCAAAGCAGTGAGGATTTTTCTGCTTTTCTCCAGGATTTCCTCCCTTCCTTCCCTGATTTTTTTTTTTTTCTGCTGTTGTGTTATTTCTGTGGATTCTCCCCAAATGTTTGTTGGCACTCTGGTCATACCCTGTACGTATCTTGTGACACCTCACTGGAGCTTTTAGCTCATCAATAGTTCAGAGACAGAAATCCAAAAGGCTGATGCTTTTTCCAGTGCCTTTAATAATAAGATAGCAAAACTTTTTCCTTTTTTTTTTCTTTTTTTTTCTTTTTTTTCTTGTTTTTTTGGGTTTTTTTTTATATTTTTGTTTTGTTTTGGGGTTTTTTTGTTTGTTTTGGTTTGGGGTTTTTTTGCCTATAAGAACCAATTTTATCTGCTGCATCCAAATACAGATCCAATGAATATTTAGATGTAGCACAAAATGCCAGCTTGAATTCAAATATAAAACAAAAAAAAGTTGTGGATTCAAGGAGATCAGGTGAAGTCACAGACAACACACAACAACAACAACAACGTTCTCTGAAGAGTTTGATTTCAAAAGGATCTTCTGTGGAAATATTTTTGATGCCTGGTTGAACCAGACTTTTACTGGAAATCTAATACTGGCATTTAGAGCAGAGTAATTTGGACACTTTCCCCGCTGGTTTTACTAGAGGAAAATGGGTATTAAGGAACACACTGAAATACTGTTTCCAGCTTTATTCTTCATTTCTGCCAGCAGAAATCCCTTAATAAAAGAAAACACTTAATTTTTTTTTTTGCTTAAAACCAAAGGCACTTGAAATCCTTAATACCTGTTCCACTCACAGCCAAGTTCTGCAGCAACTGCTTTTAGAATGTTTATTGAAAAATGCACCCGATGAACTGTGCTCAGTCCTCAGCTGCTCTCACTGCTCCTCTCGGATCTGCTTTCTGTTTCTTTTTAATAAAAGCACTTGAAGCTGCTTTGAGAGGTGCAATTCCAGCTAAGGCAAAGCAGGGAATTAATGTGAAACTTGAAAAATGAATATACAAACTTAGCAAGGGTTTAGTTTTTTATGGGAGTCCTTCTTCCTTTTCACTCGTCCTGCCTCCTCCTCCTGCCTCACCCCTCACTGTCTCTGCACTTCTGAGTATTCCTCAGCAGTAATTTGGGTTTTTAATGTGTTCTGTAGCAGTTCTGCATCAGCCAGGCCCAGGGAAATTCAGTGTATTTGGTCCTCAAACTCCAGCTGCAAAGATTTGGGCAGCAGAGCCAGACTCAGCTGGGGCAGGTTCCTGTGCTGGGAATGCTCAGAGCTTGTTCCTGTCCCACACAGGGATGTGCTAAAACTTGGGGCTCCTTCAGATTTCATTTCAGTGGCAGCTTCAACTGTTAATTTCCACGTGTAGCCTGGTAAATGTGGGTGTTTGGGGCTGTCACTGGGGTACAGGGAGCCTGGCCAGCAGAGTTTGGGTCCCTCAGGGATGAGTTCCTGACCACTCATCTCCAGAATCCTGTTTGCCCCATCAGCATCTTGCTGAACATTCCCAAAATTCTGTGCTTTGCAGTGTGGAAGCGAAATGGAATTAGTGCTTGAAGGGAAAACAAGCTGAGAGTGGAGTTTGGGTGTCTGCTGGAGCTGGGCTGGGTTTGTTGTGGGGTCAGCTCAGATCTGACTGAGTCTCCAAGGATTTGGCAGGGTCTGAATTTTCCCTGCACACCTATTTAGTGGAATTTACCTTGTCAGCTGGACAAAGGCAGTGAGCTGTGCCTCGTCCTGTCACAACCCTGCCACCATCCCAGCTTGGACAGGGAATTGGGAAGGCCTGATCTCACCCACAGCCATTTTCATTGTCCCTAATTCCATTTACTCGGAGCATTTTGGGTGTTCTCAGGAATCAGGGAGCTTGGGGAAGCTCTGGATATGATCTAAGGAAGAAAAAGATTATTTCTCATTATTCCACTAAGAAATAATGAGGTGTGTCAGTGTCATGTGGTGTTAAAGGCCCAAGATTCAGGAGGAATCCAAAGGGAAGAACAGTAGAATTCCAAGTATCTTTATATATGTTCAAAAAAGTTGGCAAAACCACAGCAAGTTGTAGCAGAAGTGAAAAATTAAAGATTTGTGTGAGCAGCACCATTTCTCAAAGGCAAAAACAGCCCCTGTGACATTCCCTTGGCACTGTGGCACGGGGACAAAACCACTTCCCACTCGTGGCCACTTCCCTGCCTGGATATTTATTACCCAAGCCTTTTTTTTCAACTGTTAAATTTGTGAAAATGAAGGGGTTTTGTGAGTGAACAGAAGAGGGGAAAAAAGCCATTTCAATGGTCATTGAAAGCAGAATTTCCTCTCGCCCTGGCAGCAGTCAGAGGTGATGGGGAAAGCTGTCAGAGCATCCTCTGTGGTCTGAGGGTCTGGTCCTGGGGGGTTCCTCATGGCCAGGCTCTGGTTTGGGTGCTGGACGTGCTGATCTCACATCAGTATCCACCAGATCCCAGAACAGCCTGGATGGAGATGGAGGAGAAGGGTTCTTGCAATAAATGGGATGAAGAAACTGGATGTTGGGCTTGAGGATCTTTAACAGCAGTTTATTGTCCTTCCCTTACAACATTCTCATCAATATTGGCCATGGATGGGGGAAAAGCCATTTTTGTATGGCCTTGAAGCATTTAATGCTTAATGGAAGAGGAATAATTCCTCTCATGACATTCTGTCACTAATTTGCAGCTTTGCTGGCAGAAGTACTTCACACAAACTTGCAGAGAGGGTGTTGCACAATCCAACCCACAAAAGCACATTTCTCTCATCACACAAATCTAAAGAAAAGCGTGGCTGGTGTTTGTAGCACCCAGAAGGGACATTCCCCTGGGAATCCAGGCATTTCCCTGGCTGCAGGTTCAGGTTTGCATCCAGCAGGGAGAAAAGGCTGGGGAGGAAGGTGTGGATCCACGAGGAGGGTGAAAGTTTAGGGAGAATTCTCATTTCTTCTCATTCCACGTGGGATTTAGAGGGGCTCACAGTGCTCAGGAATGCCAGCACTGGACCCAGAGCTCACTGACACCGCAGATCCCAACACCCTGAGGGAAAGCTGGGTTTTTGGGGTTGGTGCTGCCAGGCAGATTGAGCAGAAGCAGGGCCTGGATTTGGGATTTCCTATTGTATTTCAGCTGTGGCCATCAGGTGGCAATCTGACCACTGGGATCATTCTGTGCTCCAGGCACTTTGGGGTGGGTGCTCCTTGGGATTTCCAAGGTGCTTTGGGATTTAGGGTGGGGTCTGTCCAGCTCTGGGCTCTGCCTGCTGTCAGGGCACAGAGGGATGGGCAGAATTCCCTGCAGAATTCCCAATGGATTGAGGCAGGATGGAGGGCAGGGATTCCTCAGAATTCACCTGAATCAAGGTGAGATGAGCAGCACAGCACCCCAAGGTGATGGATCCTGCCAGCAGTGGTTAAACACATCCTCCATGGGAATGTTCCCTTCTTGTTTGGGCAGGGCTGAGTGTTGATGATCTGATCCAGCTCCTCTGGCCTACAAAGGGGTCAGAAAAATGACTTTATTTTTGGTCTGAGTCCCCAGAAATGGAGACAGAATCCTGTCCCCCCAGAGTTAGAAATGTGGGTGATTTTGTTGTGTGTGAAACAGGATTGTGGAATCAGAGAATGCCTTGGGTTGGAGTGACCTTAAAAATGACCAAATTCCAACCCCACTGCCATGAGCAGCTCCCACTGGACCAGGCTGCTCAATGCCCCTCAAAGTGCTCAAATATTACCTGCCTTCTTCCTCACCAGCCATTCCATCAGGAATTGTTTGGTTTGGTTGTTTTCTAAAGGAAAATGATGGAGTTCAGGGACCTCAGGACACCCATGGAGCTGTGGTGGTGGTGATGTCCCTCCTTGGGCTGGAAAACATTTGAGGTCACCCCACTGCTCCTCCTGTGGAGCCAGGAAATGGAAACAAAACTCAGGGAAATCCTCGCTTAATTAATATTTTCCAAACGATTATTATTATTATTATTATTATTATTATTATTATTATTATTACCCCTTAACAAGCAGTTCTAGACAGCACGGAGGTTTTAATACTCACATGTGATTTTAAACTCCAGCCAGGAACGACCTGCAAAGTTTGGATCATGATGTAAAAGCCCTTCCAACGCCCAGTTAATCCCTCAGGGAAAAGCACCTGTGGGTCTGTGCCTGGGTGGTTCCATCCTTTGCTACGAAGTTCTCTGTGAATATTTGTATTTTCTACTCTTTTGCTCTACTTCCTTTGTGCCTGAGGCTCCAGGTTTTGAGGCAAAATGTGTGTGTCATTCTCCTCCTTGCTTAGAAAATAGAAATACCTGGGTTTCACACAAATGTTGAATTATCCAGGTCAGTGAGACTCGAGTTTGTGCTGATGATCAGGCACTGCCCAATAGAAATTGATTCTTGGGCTGTTCTTGAAATGCTCCCAGTGAAGAAGTCAAAGAGGCTCTTTGCAATCTGTGAGCGTGAAAAATGCTCAGTCATTTCAGATAATTGGGTATTTCCACAGCACAATTAGACATCTAACAGCAACAATAATAATTAAAACAGGAATAATGACAATAACGATAATAAAAACAATAACAAACCTATTAAAGCCCAAACACAACAAACCCACCCCAAAACATTAACGCGTCATTTCCACCATCCCCTTTAACATCAGCCTTGCTTTGGCTTTCATTACAGCTGCTAAATAGATTATTCATGAGGTCTCTCACCACCACTAAACCATCCCTCCCATTGTCGCCAGCCCCTCATTGGTGTCACACAGATTTTCAGCGTCTGCCCATATCTGATTATCTGTGGAAACAACCTCTCAATGAGCCCTTTTTATCGGCTCGTTTCGCCGCGGAGCTCGGAGGGACTAATTTTAGTTTCATGACAACAACAATAAGGTCAAGTTGTGTTTTCTGGGCCGCTTTTCACCCAGGCAGGCATTTCCAGAGCGGGGGCAGATGTGGCACGGCGTGGTTGTCACCCGTTGTCACCACGTCCTGCTCCCCGTGGCCCCCCAGCTGATGTGGGATGGAGCTCAGGAGAGCTGAGAGTTTTTCCTGGGGGAAAAAAAAAAAGAAAAAAAAGTTCTCTGCTATTTTTTTATTTTTTAAATGTATTTTTTTTAACTTGAGCAGTTGTGGAATGTTTGGGGTAAAACTGAGAGGAGCCCAAGCAGTGAGAGGTGGTTCAGTGGGGACAGCCAAGAAAATTCTGGAGGATAATCAAAACTGAACCCCAGCTTTGTTGGATTTGCCCCAAAATCCCTGGAATGAACACAACCTGTGGAGAAGATCAGCTCCCTGCCCTGTGGGGCTCAGCCTGGAGAACAGGAGGCTCCAGGGGGATCTTTTCTTCTCCACAATTCCCTGACAGGAGGGTGCAGCCAGGTGGGGTCGGGCTCTGCTCCCGGGGAACAGGGACAGGATGAGAGGGAATGGCCTCAGGCTGGGCCAGAGGATGCTCAGGTTGGACAGCAGCAGGAATTTCTCCATGGAAAGGGTGCTCAGGCCTTGGAACTGCCCAGGGAGATGCTGTCACCATCCTTGGAGGTGGCCCTGGGCTGGTGACAAGGTGATTGGTCACAGCTCAGACCTGCTGATCCTGGAGGCCTTTTCCAGCCTCAGGGATTTTGGGATTCTGTGAAATCCACCTGGCAGTGCACAAAAAGAAGGGCCAGGTTTGGGCACAGCTGGGATTTCCCCTGGCAGCCCTGGCTGTTGAGCAGTGCTGGGTACAATCTGTTGGTCCCAGCACTGGGTTGTGCTGAGGAAGCCAACGTTCCCACACCTGGGATTCTGCTCCCACCTGGAATCTCTGGTGTCACACCTATCGTGACCTGAAATTGTTGTTCCTTTGGCATTTCGTGCCTGTTGACAGTCCCAGGTCATTTATCAGCTGAAAAGACACAATCACCTCTTTTTTGATGATTCCTCTTGAAATACGAGATCAGTCAGATGAAGGATCAGCTTCACTGTTAATTAAAATTTAATCAGAACTGCCCTGGTTGTCCCACAGAAGAAATTAAATTAACAGTGCTCAGTAGTAAGGTACCTTCATCCTTTACTTGTACCCTCTGGAAATTTTCACAGGTCATGCTCCAAGAAAACCCAGTTCTGCTCTTCAGCTCAGTTGGAATTCCTGTTCCTTAAGTGCAGAAGAGGCTAATCATAGAGCAGAAAATAATTTGACTTGCTAATACTGGGTGAGAAAACATTTACTGCGACCACAAATATTTGCAGGATGATGGAGTATCTCATGCTCATGAAAGCTGGGTTCTGCTGGCATGTTTGAGTAGGGAGGGCTGCACTTTCTAGCAGAGGAAACCCATGGCAGCTTGCAGCAGGCA
This sequence comes from Alaudala cheleensis, assembly GCA_013398995.1. NCBI lineage: Eukaryota > Metazoa > Chordata > Aves > Passeriformes > Alaudidae > Alaudala > Alaudala cheleensis. The sequence continues at coordinate 14,307 of VWYE01023281.1, forward strand.
GCTCCCTGTTCCCCTCCAAAAGCTGGAGCAAAAAAAATGTTGGCAGAGGAATCAAAATCCTCCTCTTTAGTCGAGTCTGCCACCAGGTTTCTTAGGCATGAACTCAGGAAAATCTTTATTAGGCATAAAAAAAAAAAGAGAAATAGAGGGGGAGATGTGTGTTGCAGACAGAAGGTGCATTCTGAGGTTAGCAGAGGGAGGAATTATAAATACCTCGAGTAGAGCCGTGCTTTTCCAGCTATCCTTCCCTGATGGCTCCGAGCTGGGAGCCAGTGGAAAGTGTCCTTTTGGTGGGGTGTCACCCCCCCTGGTGACATCAGGGGTCAGGCACGGGCTGAGCCCCGCGGGAGCCCCCACAAAGCCGCGGTTTGTTGGGGTTTGTTATTTGCTGGGAGCTCTGAGCACGTCCCTGCTGCCTCATGGCTCGTGCAGACAGGGCAAATCTGCTCCCAAAAATACTCCAGTGACTTCTACCGGGTGACAAATTGTGTTTTGCTTCTCCCCTTTCATGTTCTGCACTCCCCCCCACTCCCACCCACCACCCCTTTTTGCTTTTTGGATGAGAAAGCTCTGTTTTCATCACATGAATGGCCTTGCTTAGAAATGGATTCCCCTTGGAAAAATCCCCAAACTTTCTTGCCCTCTGTGTGTCCAGAGTTTTCACTCGAGGAATTGGCTTCGAAGGGACAGAGAGTAGGGCTGGATTAGAGATTAGCAAAGAATCCTTCCCTGGGAGGGTGGGCAGGACTTGGCACAGGGTGCCCAGAGAAGCTGTGGCTGCCCCTGGATCCCTAGAAGTGCCCAAGGCCAGGTTGGACAGGGCTTGGAGCACCCTGGGACAGTGGAAGGTGTCCCTGCCATGGCAGAGGATGGTTTGAAGGTCCCTTCCAACCCAAGCACTCCAGGATTCAGTGATTTCCAAGCAGTGATCTCTGTTCCTCCTGCAGGGGTGCACGGCTGAGGTTGCAGCCCCATGGGAGCTCACAGCCACAGCTGCTGGTGTGGGACACACTGAGCAGGATCCCCAAACACCAGGCAAACACTTTTTGCCAAACTTGGGTTTTACCCTAATTTATTTCCATTTTTTAAATGTTCTTTCCCCTTTCACAAAATACACTGAGCCAGTTAAAGCAAGAAGCGGCTCAAGAGAACTTCAACCACATCTTCTGTGTTCTCTCCCCTCTTTCCAAAACTGAAAAAAGGACCAAAGCAGATCACCCCTGACCCCACAGGACACAGCAGGCTGCAGTCAGCCTCACCCTACCGTGATCATCACCCTTCCCTCAGCTCCACCCGAGCTCCTCCAGGGAGGTTTTTTTTCCATCCTTCTAGAACCTAAGCTGGGCTTAGCAAAACCCCGGTCCCAGGGGAGAGTTTAACCGATGTTCACGCGAGTATCTCAGTGTGTTTTGTTCTGCTGTTTCCCCTTTTAGGTGACAGCGAGATTGTAAATAATATGTACGAGGCCGACCCCGATCTCCTCGCGGGCGAAAGCGCAGAGGAGGAAACTGAGGACAGTATAATGTCCCCCATCCCTGTGGGACCTCCGTCACCCTTCCCCACCAGTGAGGACTTCACTCCCAAGGAGGGCTCACCCTATGAAGCTCCCGTCTACATTCCTGATGACATTCCAATCCCACCCGATTTTGAACTCAGAGAATCTTCGGTCCCGGGGGCAGGGCTAGGGATTTGGGCCAAAAAGAAGATTGAAGTTGGGGAGAGATTTGGACCCTATGTGGCAGTGCAGAGGAGCACATTAAAGGAAACAAACTTTGGATGGGAGGTAAGCGCGTGGAATGTGGGGCACCACATTCCTTTGTCTTCTCTGCCAAGGGTTTGTGGAGCTGGACTGAGGCCGTGGGGACAAGAGGTGGTGACTTTGCTGATGCCGCGTTTCCCCGAGCGACTTTCCACCCCCATTACCCTGGAGGATGTAAAAATCAGCAAGAAATCCCTTTGAAGCTGCACTTGTTGGTGCACACACCAAAACTGCTGGAGCGCTGTTTTGGGAGTGTGTTTTGGAATGATGTCGGGTCACTCCATCAAGTGCTCGTCATTCCCAGCCGGTGTTCGGGAGTTGTCGCGCGGAGGGAAGGGGATTGATCTCATCGTGTTCCGTGGTTTGGGGGTGTTACCTTTGACTCCCAGCCCGTGTCAGCAGTGCAGGCATTATTAACTGGGCAGGGAGAAATAGCATGTAGCCATTAACAGCCCCCATGTTCTCGAGTTCCTGCGCTGCAGCAAAGGTGGAGAAATGTGAAAGTCATTTTTTCCTCCCCCGAGAGCCGGACAAAACCCAGCCCTCAGCAGGAACAAGCTCTGTCCCACAGCTCCCATCTTAGCACTTCACCCAGAAATCATCTGAGCCTCTTCTGCTCCTCTATTCTTGATTGGAGAATATCTAGATCCATAATTATCCTGGAATATTCATTAATGGTGAAGTGTACCCAGGGATTTCTGCTCCGTGCTCACAGTCCCATCCCAGTGTCCATTATCCAGTGTGTAATTCCTTCTCTCCAGCCCCTGCTGCCATGGGAGCTGCTGCCTCTTGTCCTGAGGAAGGGAGGCTGTTTCTGGGGCAGTGGGGACAGACAGGTCTCCTGGCAGGATTTTGCTATAGGATAGATGGAGCCTATCCCAAATTTTCCCTCATTTTTCCCTGGGTGAAGCAGTGACTTCCTCCATTTTCTCCATCAGCCACAACTGGGGTGAACTGGTTCACAAAATCCTGGAGGATTTACAGGGTGGGAAGCAGCTGAGGGCTGGAGCTGTGAGGTTTTCCCATCAGTGCAGTGACAGAGCCCTGTTTTCTTAGAAACAGAGGCCAGAAAGGCTGAAGCATTAACAGTTTAAATTGTCTGTGATTATATTTGCACTCTTGGTTGTGAAGTCAAAAATCAGTGAGACCCAGAGAAGAAGGTCCAGATGTATTTATTTTGTTTACTTTTTCAATGTGTCAAGTGCAGGAAACAGCAAAAACCTCCTGTTTTAAGAATGAAACTCAATTGTGTTCTGTTCTGCAGTAGGAAGTGTCTGAAGAGCTAAAATCAGAGTTTGGTTGAATGACTGAGTGGAGAATTTCCTTTTCCTCCCATCCTAGTGCAGGGAAAAGAGGGGAATTCAGCTGAGTTTTGATCATTCCTCTTTGTGTTGGCTTCTATTCTGAACATCAATGCAGAATATTTGATTGGTGTAACTGTATGAGCATCAAAAAGTGGGGATTTGGGGGGAAAAGTTCCTTTTATTTTACTGGCAATACATGGTCTGGTTCAGGGGGGCTGCAGGTGTGAGGAGCTCAAGATTCCTGAGGAAGGTATTGATCACTTCTGGACATAATTTTCCTCTAGGAATATGCCACATTAATGATTTGTAGGCTGCAATGTGAAAGATGAATCCTCTCTTTTCCTCACCCAGTTATTGTTAGGTGTCATCCGTTGTTTCAATTTATATTTTTGCTTGTTACTTTGTTTTAAGGCTGATTTTTAGGAGCTCAGTGCAATCCTCATTNTTGTTTTCAGGCTGATTTTTAGGAGCTAAGTGCAATCCTCATTGGCTGCCATGGTGCAAATCTTTCTTTTTCCCATGACCTTGGCAAAACGTGGTCCTCGTGTTTCCCAGTTCAGATAAAAGCTGGCATTTACACTCAGGATTTTCAGAAAGGTTCCTCACATCCCCACTGCTCTGCGAGCTCCGATAGGAGCTGCATTTATCAATTCCCGTTGACTTTGCGATACTGTTTGTTTTTGGAGTGTAATTGAGCAAACTTCCCCTCCCTGGGCACTTCTCCCATTCCTGCGGTGTCCCTTTGTCCCCTGCAGGGACATTTCACACCTCGAAGGAAGGGCTTTGTCCTCCCTCAGGTGTCCCCAACCCCACCCCGACACTCTCAGCTCGTCTTTGCAGACACCTCTTGGACGTTTCCCCATTTCCCAGAGTGTTTAAGGACATTTCAGGGGTCTGTTCCCAGTTCAGAGCCTCCAGAATTCCACTGGGGAGAAACATCCACGAATCCCTTCGTGTGCTGGATGGGAATTCACGGAACGAGCTCTGTCTGCTGGGTGTTGGTGTCTGAGCTCTTCCCTTGGGGTGGAAGGTGGGGAAGTCCCTGAGGAGATGTTCCTGATGGCAAATTGGGAAGTGGCAGCTCGGGATGTGTGTCACCCAGTAATTCCTAAAATTGAGCAGGAAATGAGCAATGAGTGAGAAAGAGGGAAAGGGTGAGGAGTTTTTTTGTCACCCAGTAATTTGTTGGCTTCTGATGCGCTGCTCCTTTCAGCGGTGATAAGTTCATCAAATCTGAGATTTGCAGGATCACAGGGAATGTTCCTCCCGCAGTGCAACATTGGCTTTTTGGTCGGTATTTCTGTGCAATTTGGAGTTTTGTCATGCAGTGACTCGTGGCTTGAATGCTGGTGTAAGACACAACTCCTTGTTATGGGCAATTTGAAAAAATTCCATGTGAATTGCTTCTCAAATTAGGAATTTACTTCAGGAATGATCCCTGTTCTTCACACCCAACCCCTTCCCTATTCGTATTTCTCAATTCATTTCCTGTAGATTTTATTCTTGATAATCCCACTTTTGTGCACACCTCACTCCCCAAACTCTGAAAACCCGGTCTTTGTGTTTGTCAGGTCTTAGGAGTCATCAGCTCCTTCATTTGAACAGTTTCTGCCTTTGGCACAAGAAGTTCTTGCCCTTCATCACAGCGAATTTATTGTCAGGCTTTGACTGAACTGGGAGTTCACTGGAAGTGGAATTGGCTGCGAAGTGGCCATTCCTCAGCCCCATCTCAGTTTTGCTAGAAAACACTGATTTTGTTTGTTGTACAGGATGGGCTTCATAATTAATGCCTGTTCCTTCTGACTTTTGCATTAAAACAAAAACAAAAATAAAACCCAGACATTTTGGGGGTTGGAAAATGTGTTACTAAGGGCTTTGATGTGAGAATGGACCTTCCTCTTCTCCCCAAGGATTACTACTGCAGAAAGAGCGGTAATTTTTTAATTATTTTCAAACTCCAGTAAGGGCAGATTTGTGAAAGTGAAAATGAAACAGAGCAGTGAGTTGTTCCTCAGGAAATTCAGTTTGTGTTTGGAGGCAGGGCCAGCTCCGTTTCCATGTGAACTCCTCCCTCCAGACCTGCTGAAACTTTCTGCTTCACCCATTAATACCCAAAACACCCATGGGAATACAGAATGCTGTGTTTTATCTGCCATACCTTAAAAAAAAGATGGCTAATTATCTTTATTAGAGGGGTTTTTTTCCTTTGAGGCAGATGGGGATGGCTTGAACACGTGTCCTTATCTGGAGCACAGCCTCGTATCTGGTCTCCTCCTTTGCTTTGTGGGATATGTCTTTAAAAATATAGATATATTCTTTGAATTAAACCACACCCATCATTCAAGAGCTCCAGGATGGCAGCGGGTGATTCACTCCCATCTCATAAAAATAAATCAGATGTGTCAATCCCGGCCCCCAGCCCCTCCCGGGGATGATTCAGTGGCTCCCTTGCAGGACCTGTTGGGTCCTTTCCCTCATCCCCTGACTCTGCTGAGCTGATCCCGTCGTTTCACCTTTTTATTTCCGAAAGGCACCGCCCCAGCTAAAAGCCCTGTGATTATGGAGTGTGACCTGATTGCTTTTGTCCTGCTCCCATTCCTCCCCCCCTGCACAGCACTGCCAGCACCCCGAATAAATCACTTTATTTAGGGGCCTCTGGGACCCCGGGGGAAAATGAAAATAAAATAATTCCGTGATGATTTCGATCGCTTTGGATAAATAATGGCATTTATCACGGCGCTGTTAATTTTCCTAATTGAGGGGAGAATGGGAATCTCGTCCTGGGAGGGGAAATGGAGCACCTGGATTGCAGCAAATCTGGAAGAAGTCGTGGTTTTAAGTCGGTTTTCTTCACAGGGCAAACAGCACTGATAAAGGCAGTTTGTTTTAATTTATATTTTAATTTATATTTTAATTTATATTTTAAGAGGGGTTATTTGCCAGAGCACAAAGGCTTCTCTCAGCTGAAGTGTCAGAGCCAGGCTGCTCCTTTACATAGGAAAAATAAATAAGTGCTTTCATTTCCTACTCGGGGTGGGAAGGTAGAGCCTGTCCCAGGGAAGACAAATAACTGGGGGGAAAAAATAGGAGCCAGCAGCTGAGGATGCAGCAGAGTCCTGGCTCCAGGAAAACTGCTGGGTTTTGTGACTTTAAAGTGTCACTGACTCACAGGAATCCAACCTCCCTATTCCTGCAACGTTTAAAATTTTAGCAGGAGGTCTTTTTTTAATTTTCTCTGCTTTTTAGAAATGCTCCTGAGTGCCAAGGGAAATTTACTTTACATGCCTTAAATGCTGGGAGGAGAATTATATTCTATATCCTTGAGTTTTAAATATACTAAAATGTCCTCAAAATTTAAAAAAATTAAAATACTATTTTAAATAGAATATTAGATATATTTAATATTATAAACATACGATTAAATAGCTTTATATTACAACTATAATATTAAATATGAAAATAATTAATATGAAATATTTAAAGAGGAAGAAGCCTCTAATCACAGCTTGAATTATGATGGTTTTGTCATGTTTCCCAGCTCAGATAATGCAGGAATTCCTTCATTTCCCTGTAAAAGCTGATCCAGCTGAAGCAGGGAGCTCTTGTCTTTGAGATGCTGAAAGGAATGTGAGTCCTTTAAAGGAGTAAAGAAATCCCCAGAGCTCCTGGTGTCCCTTGCAGGGCTCTCAGCTGGATGTGAGGACATTTCCTGCTCCTTTTCCTCCCCTGATTCCTTCATTTCTCCCTTTACCTGGGGAATGATGTGACTGCAGCAGCTTCTGTCCCTCAGGGAAAAGGAGCTCCTCAGTTTCTGTTTTCCAGCTCCATCCCTGCTCCCGCAGGGAATTTGCTGAGGAATTTTGTGTGTGTCCCTTCCCGAGGTGTAGAGTGTTACCTGCACTGCAAATGTTGCAATTTCCCAGACCTGCCAGGCTGGAATCACTCTGAAAATGAGAGAATCTGTGGGTTCATCAAGAAAACACAATGTCAGAGCACCCTGGGACTGCCCTCAAGAGCTGCTGAGAGCATCCCCAGTTAGAATTTTTACACACATGGCAATAAAACTGCAGAGAAACTTCTGCTTTGGACCAAAAGGAGCTGAAGTGAAAAAGAAAAAATTCATTTCGAGGAAGAAAAACAAGTTCCTGACCTCTAAATATTTGAAAGATTTAATTTTCATTCTATTCATTTTAATGAAGTATTTAAATTTCTAAATGAGATTGCTCAGCTTTGTCCATGTTCAGTTCAATATTTTTATTTTCCCTGCAGGATCTGGGCTTTGTTCTGGTGTCAGGGGAAGGGTCAGATCCAGGTGCTGGGAATTGTTGGGCTGTTTCCTATGGCTGGGATTAAAACCATGGCAGGAGGAACAAGGACTGGTTTGGGATTGAGAGGAAGAAGCTGATGGAATCCCAGGAGAAACCCCCTTGTCAGCAGCTCCACCTTTTGGGGGGGATTAATTGAATAATTTCAACCCTGGATAAAAGTGAAAAATTCACCTTTATGGCATCCAAGTGAAATGGCTGAAATTTGTCCCATTTTTTTCTGACATTTCCCCAAAAAGCCTCAGTGCCAGGGTTAAGAGAGTAAAGCCTTTTTTAGGCCCAAGAATGCCAAGATAAGTTGCTCTATCTTAGGCATTGGCTAAAACATGGGTATATATGGAATTAAGGGAAAAAAAAGAAGAGACAGGGGAAGGGAATGACTAAGAATACCTCCTGATATTTCTCCTTTATTTCCATAAGGGGTAATAACTCATGAGCAATCCGGCAGAGGGCACTTTCTTTAAATAGAACATTCTGATTCACAAGCAGAAAAAGGAAAATAAATATTTTCCTTTCGTCTTCCAGAGCCATCCCTGCTCCTGGAGCAAGGTTTTATCAGCCACACGTTCAAAAAGGGGAAAGAAAAAGAAAAATCCCATGGGCAGCTCAGTGGTGATCACAAATTGAAAAATTTGCTTTGTTTTTTTGTTGTCAAAAGCCCTGCAGAAGTCAGGGCACTGATTCCTCTGGAATTTGAACCTGCAGAGAAAACTCCACCTGGGTTTTGTCTGCTCCCAGCAAATTCTGGAACACTGGGGGCTTTTGTAAAGGAAAGGATCAATGAGGGAAACCATAAATATCCATGGGATCTGGAGGAGGCAGTTTGGGAAGGTGGGATCCGTGCAAAATAACTCATTTTGGGGTTTTGATGCTGCTGGTAGGAAGCACTCAGGAGGCTGATGGTTTTTTTGGGAGGCAGCCTCATGCTCCTCACTGCTCAGAGGTGTTCATGTGGGGTTGGGGCTCATCAAACCCTTCAGCTCAGGGTCATCAAACCCTTCCTCAAACCCCATCTGAGCTCCTGGTCAACCCCAAAGTCTGAAAGCTCTAAATTAAATCTCTTTGCCTCAATCTGTGCAATGCAAAAAGTACCAACAGTGAATTTTCCCCAGTAAAACGTTGTGTTAATTACTTTTAAAGAACAGGAAAATCACATTCTCTGCATAATTTGGCACCCTCCTCCTCTCCCCATGGCAAACACAGAGCAGCACCACAGATCTGGAGAGCTGGTAAATGTAGCAAAACTGACTTTGTTTGGGATTTAGGATTTCACACGTTTTGGCACTTCAGTTGCTTCTTGTTTGGCTCCCTGGAAATGCCAGGGAGTTTTGTTGTGGTCAGGGATGGAAGTGAAAGATTTGGGCCTGTTGCTTTTTCTTAAGGAGTGGGACATGGGTGGACTTGGTTCTTTATTGCTGACACAGCTCTTAAAAGAGACATCACTCAGTGAACCCCGTCAGAAGCACAGACTGGAGGGTGGCTCCTCACAACATCATCCTCTCTCTTTGCCCAGAAAGCCACGAAGTTATGAAAGAAAAATGAGTGTTTTCCACCGAGGAGTGTCCTCACCCAGTGTCCTGCTCCTGCACTCTCCTTGGTGGGGTTTATTTTGGCTGCTCTTGGCCACGGATTGCTGAGGAATGAAATCCCTGCAGGTCCTGGAAGCGATTCCTGTATTTTGAGGGGTGCAGCCCTGCCCTTGCAGAGCCACCTCTGTGTCTGGTGTATTTTATACCCTGTTTGCTGCAGGTTGAGCCCCTCTGTGCCCCTGCAGCACCGAGACCTTTCCCTCAGCACACACACAAGAGCTTCTGTCCTCCCTTTTCCTCTCATCTGCCCCTTCCCTCTCGGGTATCACCCTGCTTTAATCGCACATCTCATTGTGCCATCCCCGCTCAGAAATACCCACAACATCTCACCCTTGTCCCCCCCCCACCTCCCTTTTCCCATTTCGATCTCCCTGAAGCCCATTCTCCCTTATCAGCACAGTAATTTCGTGAGCAGAGCTTGGATTTCTGCCGTTTAGGCCCCGGCCATTGTCTGTCGCAGCTGCAGTCAAGATAAACCCTCACCCAGAACAAAGTTGGAATGACCTTTTACAAGCAGAATCTGCCTTGTTTCCCTCCAGACTAATTTATCAGCCTTCATTTCAGCCCAGTCTCTCAGCAGAGGCCTGAAAGAACATTACAGAGAGCATGAATGAACAGGGGGATTAAGATGCTTGGCTAGTCCCTCTTTTTTCATCAGACACCTTCTGGATTTGCCGGGATGTAAAGCTGTAAATGACCGTAAGTGGTGAACTGCCTTCAACTTGGAGCAAGGGGAAGGGAAAAAAAGGGAGGGGGAGCCACCACAGCCAAATGTTTGGAAAAGAAGAGCGATGTGAGGAGCTGGATAAACCTCCTGAGGCAGGGACTGAGCAGGGTCCCCAGCCCTTTCCAAGGGGTCTGTCCTCAAGCAGGGCAGGGAGAAGGGACAGGCTCAGCTCCTTCAGAGCAAATTTAAATCCAGTTCATTGATTCAAAGCAAGTTTTTAAAACTGGGTTGCACCCAAAGTGGTTTTGGTGCAGTGAAACTTTTCTTGAGAGTGTGATTTGAACGCTGCGAGGAAGGGAAGGTTTTTGAATTGAACTTGACAAAGTGTCAAAGATCCCCACAGGAAAGCCATGATTCTCCTGTAGCTGACAACAGCCATAATCCAAAGGAATTGCTGCGAGGAGGGGGATAAATATTTGTCTCTTGAAGGAGGGGAGAGTTGTCAGCTGCAGTTGGGGTGAATTTCCTGTGGCTGCCACACAGGCAGCTTTAGTGGGGCTGGGTAATTCCACCCCTGAACGCCATAAAACATCAGATTCTGTTTTCCTGCTCACACCTTTTAGCTTCCCTCATCTTTTATGTAATGAAGGGAAAAGTTATTTAACAACTTGGAAACTTTACTGCTAAATCACAGCCTGCTCAGCTGAGTGGGGGAAATCCTTATCCATCAAACTTGGGGCATTGTGCTTCATTGTTTGGAGTGGGAGCAGCTTGTGAAATGGGTGTTGCCCTCTCAGGTGATGCTGGGCATCAACCACAGGGTGTTTAGAAATGGGTGCAGACAAAAGATCAACGTTTTGGAATGATTTGAAGGTTTTAAGGTATTTTAAGGAGTCGTACCCACCCCCTGCACTGCTGTCATTGGTGCAAATCCCATTTCCAACCCCGCAATATTTTGGTGGATTTTAGGTCCAAGCCAAGGTTCTCAGTGTAAATTCTCCTCTCGCCTGTGGTTTCTTACAAGGGTTTGTAGCTGCTGCTGGAAATTTCAGATTTAGGAATTTGAGCCTGTCTTTTCCTGTTTTCCAAAGTCACCTCATTTTGTAAAGGGTGTGTGTGTGTGTGAAATAAATCAGTGTTGATTTAGTGCTCACCATAAACTGTAATTGGCAGGAGTCGGGATATGGCAAATCCAGAATGGGAATGATAAAATACCGATACTGTATCCTTTAATTTATTACCTGTATTATCCACACTCTGTGTTTTCCACTCGGTTCTCTCTCCTTCACGAGTTTGTGTTTTCACCAGACTGGCATTTTCCTCCTCTGATGAATTAACTGTCAATTGGAGTTAGTGAGATAAATCAAAACAAATGGACACACTGCTGCATATTGACTTTCTCACTGCCTGATTCCCAGCCCCACTCTCTGAGCACGGGGCTCTTGTTCTGCTCACTTGCTTCTAAGCAAATGTACAAGAAAAGGAGGAGCTCGGGGAGGTGGGTGTTTAATAGTTTAATTTAATAGTAATTACATTTTTCCCCTGTCTTTGTTTTATCTGGGATCTTGTCAGTGATGAGATTTGGGCCAGAAAGAAGGCACTTTGCAAGGAGGGAGAGAGGGAAGTGTTACATGGATTTCAGGAAGCCAACGTGGAAGTTCAGGTCTTCTAAAACTTGGTCTAATCCACATAAGGAAGGAGTTTTTGGGATAACCATAAGAGTTTATGTGAAGAATGGGACAATTTCCTCAGCAGGGGTGATGTGCAGGCCCTCATTGTGAGAGAGACAAGGCTCTGGTGTGAATCCAGAGGGATTTATTAACATTTACTGGGGGAATTCTGGGTGTAAGATGTTGTTGGGTAGGGGACTCCAAGATGCTGAAGCCTTGGCTTTATCCCAAATTGGCAGAACAGCTCCTGGCTGGTTTGTTCTGCTCGTGCAAATGTGATGTGATCAGGCCACCCAAATGATCGGGCTCATGTCTGCTCCTGGTTAGACAAAAACAGAAGTTTTATGTCTATAAATATGTATTTGTAGATAAGGTAATCAGTGAAACAGGTCTGCAACATGGATCAAGGCTTCTCTCTTGCAGACACGGCAAAACTCAGAGTGAGGAGCTCTCCAGGCCCACAGACCTTCCCTCTGTTGCCACTCTAAGTTACAAATGTGTGATAAAAAATTCGATTGATCCTTTTGAAGGAAGGAGAGCACAAATCCACGTGTGTGTCTCAGTGTGTGGATCCCACCCCAGGCACACCTCGGGCTGGGCTGGCTCCTCTGCCAGGGCTCAGTGCCTGCCACGGAGCAAGCCTGGAAATCCTTTTGTTATTTATTTACTTCCACCTTCAACATCTGTGCCTTAACACTCAGCTTTGAACAGCACTGCAGATCAGGTTTTTCTTTCAGGGCTCTCACCTTCCCCCCCCAATTCTGTGTCTTCCTGAGTAACCTGCNCGGGCTGGGCTGGCTCCTCTGCCAGGGCTCAGTGCCTGCCACGGAGCAAGCCTGGAAATCCTTTTGTTATTTATTTACTTCTACCTTCAACATCTGTGCCTTAACACTCAGCTTTGAAAAGCACTGCAGATCAAGCAGGTTTTTCTTTCAGGGCTCTCACCTTCCCCCCCAATTCTGTGTCTTCCTGAGTAACCTGCAGCAAATAAATTTGAACACCTTCTCACCTGGAAGGGATCTCCTGCACTTTAATTCAAGAAGTAAAAGGTTAAAAAAGAAGAAGAAAAAAAAAATGTGTGTGCAGAGGAATGGACGGTGGAAAGGGGGTAAAGCCTCTCAGCAGTAGGTTAATTGGAGAGTGGAATACCAGTGTAGATGGGAGCACATAGTTTCCTTGGACAATGTGCTAAAGAACTGGGAGCTGGGAAGGACCAGCTGGGATTGTTAGTGAATTAGCCGAAGTCAGAAACTGCTGAATGGAGCAAAGAAGTAAAGGGGAAATGAAGGTTAGGGTATAATTCAGTCTAAATTAGGTGGGCCATTCACAATGCATAAAAGGGCTCTGAGCTTCCTTTCTTGGGGAAAATGGGGAGGAAAGCTCACTTTTATTTGGATGCGTGTTGAGTGGTTGATTTTAAGAATGTGCATACCTAGAGCCTACTTTTTTGGGAGTGCATTATCCCACATGAGTTTGGAGGAAGCATTGAAAATGCCATGAGCCTGAAAGACAACAGATTTAGCAAGAAAAGCCTCGGGACTGCAGGAGCATTTCATTTAATCTCGGATGGGCTGAAACAAATCCTCTTCATTCCTTCTACCTCTGCCTTGTAGCTCACAGTGAACACTGTACACGATCACCTTGGTGCCTGGAATCCACCCTGGCTCTGCCTCTCTGGGTTATTTGTGATTTATCACAGCACTTCTATGCTTTTAATCACAGTTAATTTTTGTTTCTGAGGGGTTTTCCCATGGAAAGGGATGTGGCAAGGCAGCACATGGTCTTGGAGGATGTGTTTGTTCTACACAAACTTAGGGAAAAGAAAAAAGGGAATTGCATGAATTTAATGCACAAATAGTTAAATTGAAATGGCTCCATGGGGCAGGAGGCCTTGAGCCTTCCAGTGCTGCCTGTCTGGGGTGCATTGAGTTCTAATTTAGAAGAGTTTTGCTGCTTCCCTTTGGGTGTTGTCTCTGTAGACCTTCAAATCCATTCACCTTCAAGCCCATTCACCCCAAACTTGCTTAGCATCCCTCAGAGGTGCCTCATCCATCTGATGACAAAAAAAAAAAAATCACCATTTTTTCAATTTTTTAAGTATTTCAGAACTTAGAGCCTTTCTCTGCTCTGAGCGTTGTCTGTGAGTGCAAAGTGATTTTAACTCGGATTTAAGTGATGTGGTTGTGGCTGAGCAGAGCCTGCCAAAGGTCTGGGCCCTTCATCTCCACCGAGAGAAAACCCAAATTTTCTGGTTTAGAACCCTGGGGGCTGCTCTGTGTTTCCTGAACCAACTTTCAGAGCTGTTGTGTTGCATCACCAAGAAGATAAAACTCCATCTGACTGTGGTTTTCTCAGACATAAAATGCATAATAAGGAATAGAGAGCACTGATTTTATCAGGGTGTAATTCCAGAAGTGCTGGGGCTGGAGGTGGAACTTTTTAAACTTTCTTCCCCCTTGTGCTGTACCTGCCAGAGCCTGGACTCGTTCCTGTGTTCACTCCAAAGGCTTATGTCAAGCCCAGTCAATTTAAATGAGATTCAGAACTGGAGCAGCAATAAGTGTTCAATCAAAGCATTTGATAAATCACTTAAACAATCTCGCAGATTGCAAATTCTGTAAATGCAAGTTCTGCACTTATTCAAAACGAGTGAATGTGACAGGGCTAAGAGACAGCAAAGTCAAAACAGCAGGAAGAAAAAACTCCGGATTCTTTGATGAGATTAAAATACCAGCAATTGCAGTGGCAGGCAGGTAGGGCTGTGCTGCTGCTGGAGCCCCTGCTACAGCTTTTCCAGGGAGAATATACAGATGGGATAAAGAAGAGAAGGCTGATTTGATGATTGCAGCATAATTTTACCTTTACTTCAGGGGGATGTGTGTTTTCCTTAACGTCTTGAATGGCATAATTTAGCTGGTCAGGAAAGTTTTCTCCCTTATTAAAGGGAATGACAAGTGACTGTGAAAGCAGGAGAAGGGAAAGCTCAGCAAAGCTCAGATTGCTCTGAGTGCCCAACAATTTCTCCTCGGTGACTCAGACAGGAGCATGAGCTTCCTCAGGTGGGATTTATTCTGGTGGCTCCACAGAAAAGCTGAAAACAAAAGAGTGGAAACAAACTCTGAGAGTTGGCTTCCCCTGGTTTGTCACCCTCTGCAGCCACGAGGATTAAAATCCTTAAGTACCAAACAGGTATTTAAGGATTATATTTATTTTTGCTATGATTTTATGGTGTCAAAGAAAGATGGAAGAAATTAAAGCTGCTTTTTTTTTTTTAGTAACTTCCAGAATGAAGCCTTGTGTTTTGTCTATTGAACTTTTCCCTGGTTATTAATGAAGGAACTTTTTGGAGATTTTGCTGGGAGAGGAATAACTCATTGTCACACCAACATGAAGCACAATTTGAAATGAGTTTTCATGAAGAAGGAGGGGAAATGGGATCATTTTTGACTGTAGCCAGTGTTGAAGTTCAGCATTTTACTTTTAAAAAACCATGGTGGGTTTTGTGTGAGCATTTCAATGTTCCCTCATCATCTTTGTCCTCATTCCCAATATCAGGGGGGGTTTTAATGAGGATGCAGCTGCCAGATTTTGTAGATTTTGCTTGCTCCCACCATTACTGCATTCCCAAACCTCAGAAATCAGGAGATTTGATCACTTTTAGCTGAATTTACAGAAGAAACCTGGACTTTGGGCTGGTTTCCTCTCAAGTGTTTATGGGACTGATCCCTTTGTCTCCTTTTCTCCACCTGTTTTACTGCAAATGGGAAATGGCTTTAATTGGTGCTGAAAACAAGAATTCTGACAGCTCAAACATCTATTTTCAGGCAGAACAAGGTCGTGTTCAGGGAAGTTTTTAAAGACTTTGGGAATGTTGAAGGAAAATTGCAGAGGAATCTCAGTGTATTACATGGGTAATGTGTTGTCCAGCTGTGAACTTGGACAGATTTTCACTCTCCTGATTTAAATCCATAAATATCTGCATAAACAGACACACAGACTTAAACTTCCAACCCAAAAAGCCTAAATGGTTCCTAGAGGCCTTTGCATCCCTTCTGGGTGACCTCCTGCTCTCTGGGAATGCTTCAGGCAGTTCTTTAAGTCAAGCAAGTTTTAAAAGCTGTTCAAATACAATTTTTAAAATATAAATTAGGAAAGATCTGTGTCCTTTCAGCAGCAACTGGAAAAAAAAATACTGAAGCTGCACTAAAATCCACTTCACACGTGGATATAATTGTCAAAAAAACCTTTTCCTTTCACTTGAAACGAATCCTTTCACTTGAGACTTATTTTCTTCCCTCAAAAAAGGCAATTTTAAAGCTTTTCTAGCAGCCCTTCTTCCTCCCATACCAGATTTATGTCCAGCACACTGAGCACATATTAATTATCAGGAACAAGGAATGACGAGGGCTCATCCCAAACGATGCAGGGTGTGCACGAGGCAGGGTTATTTTAAAAAAACTTGATTTTTTTCTTGCTGGCAGTGCCTTTATTTTGTGCAGTGGCCGGGTTCTGGAGGGGCTGAGCTCTGGGGGTGTGTGTGAGCGTGCTGCTGTTGTTCCTTTCTGATCCAAATGCTTCACCACAGTGGGCGAAATGGATGAAACACAGCAAAAAAAAAGAAAAAAAAAAAGAAGAGAGACAATAAATAGTTTCCTAACCTGGCTCGGAGAATGGAGAAAAGTTCGTTAGATTTATTAATCCTCATTTTCCTTTGGACTGTCAGGCTTGGAGTGACAGTAAAAAAGCTTGTGACGACTTTGGCTAATTTGCACTCCATTCACTTTCTCATGAAAACCCATCAGGATGACTGAAGAACTGCTCTGCAATTGACCTTATTCAATGGCAGAGTGATATACTGGGAAACAGGCCAGTTTTTACAATGCCCAAAAGAGCAAATTGGACGGAATCTTTGTTCCTCTCTTTTTTTCCCCTTTCCTTTTTATGCCAGTCTTGCTCTAGTTAAGCTCTCTCATTTGTTCCAGCAGTAGCTCTAGGGCTCAGGTCACCCTCCGGGGCTGCCATTGCAGGTGATCACTGCGACTGCTTGTCTTGGATGCAAAGAGGAGGGAGAAAGGGGAAAGCTGGAAGAGTCTGCTCCGAGAAAAAAAAAAGCCTTGAGAGCTCGTTCTCAGCCAGATGTTGGGGGACGGGGCGTTGCTGTTGCCTCTGCACCCAGAAATGCCAAAAATGTTGTCTGAACTTAATCCAGCAGCAGGATTTTCCTGGTGTTCTTTGGGTGAGGGATTAAAGCTGGTGGTGGTCAGGGCAGAGGGGAGACAGGGAGCAGATTCTGGGCTCATCAGGGAGACTTTTCTGTGCTCCTTTTATGCTCACACACAGCAGAGCCAGGATCTTTCACTCTGGGAAAAATGAGGCAGGGCTGGAGTGGCCAGAGGCTGGTGGGGAGAGATCCCACACAGGGGGCAGGGACAACTGTCCCCTCAAACCAACATTTAATGTTTTATGCAAAAGAGAGCAGCCCTGAATTGAGAGCCTGAGTGGGATTAGCACATGAACAGTCCATGGGCTGGCAGATATCAAATTTATCTGGGGCTCTGCAGAGAGGCAAAGCCATTTGAATGTGAGTCTGAGAATGGGCTGGTTTGGGGGGGATTCTCTGTGTCTCCTTCTGGCTGAAATTCCTGGAAGTGCACCATCCAAAGTGGGGTTTGGAAAGATTTCTGACCAGGGGGGTTGCAGTGATGTTTTTAACAGCAATCATTCCAAACTGTGCCCCAGGGCCTGTCTTCACTGGGATCCCAAACGTGCTGTAATTCCCTGCTGAGGGGGTTCCCCTGCTCCTGACACCTCACACAGGCAGAGTGGAGCTTTCAGGTGGCTTTTGAGCACTTTGGGGACCTGTCTGAGCCAGCAGCTTTGATCTTGCTCTGCAGAGGGCAGGTATTCCAAGTCAGACCTAAGAGTTCCTGGTTCAGGGCTATTCAGGACCAGAAGCAGCAAACCCACAACCTGTGCCCCAAATGCTGGGAAGGGAAATGTGGCTCCCCTTGTGTGTCCCAGAGCTTCACCCCTGCAGTTCCAGCTCAGCAAACCAGCAGCAGGGTGGGAAAGACCCAAAAAGGTTTGAAAGGACCTTAAAACTCATCTCATTCCACACCTTCCACCATCCCGTGTTGCTCCAAGTCCTGTCCAACTCAGCTTTGGACACTTCCAGGGATGGGCCAGGCACCACCCCCCTGTTCCAGCACCTCACAGAGAAGATTTTGTCCCTCATCTCTAATCCAAATTCACTCTCTGTCAGTTTGAAGCCATCCTTTTCCTGTCACTACCTGTTCTTGTAAAAAGTTTCTCTCCATCTTTTTCTGTGTTACTTCAGGAAGTGGATCCTAATGGATTGCAGTCACTTTTTATTGTTCTTCTTTCTGAGTTTTTCTATTTTACAGGAAACTTTTGTTTGGTTTAATACAAGTAAAGAGAACCTTGGTGGCTTCATTAAACCTGAACCACCCAGCCAGGAGCACATTGCTCTTCTACAACTTCACCAAATGATTAAGCTCATTTTGGGCCTCTATTTCTGAAGGGGCAAGGTGGGTTTTTTAAAAAAAGTTAATTAAGAACCACACCAAACTTTCAACTTCCCTGAAACATCTCTGGTTTATCAGTGTGCAAACTCTTTTCTGACCAACGTGACTTCTGACACATTCACAGGGGAAAACAGGAGGCATCCAACTGAAAAACAGGATTTAGGAGAATTTTCTCTCTCCAAAGTGCTACCAACCCATCCCTGGTAGCATCCACCAGGCCTGGATCACAGCACAGGGCTTTAGGGTCCTGCAGGAGAAGTTGTCACCTCAGTGTGTTCAGGTTTTGGGGTTGAACCAACGGGGTGGAGGCAGAGGAATGAGGGGGAGAAGAGAGGAAGGTGCTTCTAAACAGCATTTTTGGGGTGAATGTTCACATGAGGAACACACGTTGGCACAGAGTGTCAGGATAAACCTGGAGAGGTGTGAGAGGCTCCCTGCAATGTCACTGTGAGGGGACATTCCTGCCATGGCAGCGTCTCTCCCCAAATTCCAGATCTCTGGGGTGGCTTCCTCCTCTCTCTGCGCAGCCCCTGGCATCCCTCTGGTCCTCCCTGTCATCTCCTTGCCCTCCTCCTTGTGGTGCCCTCAGGTCCTCCAATTTCCCCTTCCCTCTGCCTCTCTATCAAATTCTGCCCATGTCCGCACCCTCATTAATCAATGTCAAGTCACAGAGTGTACAACAAGGGCTGTATTCTTCCACTGCCCCCTCAGCCCTCATACATCCCATTGTTCCAAAAAACTGATTCAGATGGCAAGAAAACAGCCGATGCAGCACATAAAAGAGATGAGACAGAAATGAAAAGAATCAAGGAGGGGAATGGGAAAAAAAAAAAAAAAGGAAAAAAAAAAGAAAAAAAGAGGAGGCATTTTTTCCCCCTGAAACACTCGAATAAATACTGGGCAATGATAATTTAAATTATTCATACATTTATGAAAACATCCATTGAAAAGTGAAGTGTATGATGCTCTTTGTCTACTTTACTTGTCTCTTGTTTGTGATTAACCTTTACTGTAACTTGGGCTGGCAGTGCCACGGTCACAAAGACCAGACTTTTCCTTCCATGGGAAAAAAATGTTTCATCGGGTCCAAATGAAAAATTAAGTGGAGGTATTTAGTGCTGATGTGGCAATTTGGTGCAAAGCATTCAAGATGCAGAATTATCCATGTCTATAGCCCAAACACTGCCTTGTAAAAAAAAAAGAAATACAAACGAGACAAAGCCAGCTTTTAGCAGTTCCCTCACAGGGGAGTTTGACATAAATTCTACTTCCAGTCCCATGACATCCCTCAGGAGCTGGAGAGCTCAGCACCACAGAGAGTAAAGGTTTTGCTGCCCCAAATGAGGAGAATCTGGGAGTGTCAGGACATGGACAAACACAGGCTGAAAAAACGGAAATGAAAAAAGCAGCTCGGTTGTTTTAATTACAGCTCCCAAACTATGGAAGAGTTCCTAGAGCAGCATTAATAATGTCATCAGGAAATGGGAGATATTTGGGACCTGACAGCCTGTGAAAGTCCTGAGGAAATTCATTTTGCCTCTGAGATAGACTCTTTTTTTTTTGCTCAAACTTTGTGGTTATTGCTTTAATTAAAAAAAAAAATCACTTTGTGGCAAGATCACTGGTGGAATATTAAATGCCAAGAGTGATAAACAATCTGAAATCAGAGAAATAATAATTTGAGAGGTTTTGGAAACTCAGCTCCTTGGGGATTGTATTTTTTGGTGTATCCCTGCCATTCTTCCAGGGATTTTATTTTTTTTTGCAGAGACCCAGAGAAACAGTCAAAGCAAAGCTTCTCCTCTAACATTTGTGTCGTGCTTGTAATTCATCAAATTTCAACCCAGCTTCCAAACCAGAGCGGTCTGGAGAATGTCAGATAATTCATAGATAACCATCCAAACGTTTTTTTTTTATTCTCAAGTGAACATATTTAGCCCTGCAAATATGCATTTATGCCTTTCCATAACTGGTTGATTACGTGGGAGGGGGAGCCATTGTCTGGCAGTCAAAGCCAAGGGATTTTCGGCAAAGCTCTCCTTGCTCCTCTGTTGACTCTGCAGTTGACTCCGTGTGTGACCTTGGACGTGTCACTTCTCCTCTGAATGCTTCACTTCCTCCTGTAAATGGCTGGAACAGCTTGGAGCACATGCAGGAAAGTGTGGCTGGAACTTAGGAAAGCGTTTGGGGGTTTCACTCCTCAGAGGTGCTGGTGGGTCCTGGCAGCTGAGACGAACAGGGCTCTTCACAGAGGGGTTCAGTAAAGCAACTTTGTGCCTTATTTTAGGGGTTTGATGCATTTTCTCTCATGCCTTTTTCAGTCACTTTCCACTCTTGGAATTTCTTAATTTTTTAAAATTTTTTTCTACCTGGAATTTGAGTCCAAGGTGACTCTCAAAGTTTTTCATCACATCTATCTTGTCTGGGATTTACCAGGCTCGGTTTTAATGCTGCCTCTGGATTTGTCCTTTGCTGGGGTGAAGTATTTGCCCTTGTTTCAGTAGAAAACATTTTTTAGTAAATCCACTAATGGATAAATCTACTAAGAGAGGCTGTCAGCCATAGGACAGAGTATTTATATAGAAAGTGTGGTGGAAAACTGTGTATTAAAAGAAGGAAGGAGCTGGAGCAGAAGTCCTAAATCAAACTGCTGGCAATACACTGTCTTGGTGTGTATTTCTTGCTAGGCTGTGATTCCTTCTTCTTGGAAATTATCCAGGATTTCCTGGCTCAGTGATCTGGGATACATTTCAATATACTGAATATATGGAGCAGTGGGCAGACTTCAAACAGGTCTGAGATTTTTTTTTATTTTTTTTTTTGAGGTATGGAGAGACATCCAAAATAGTGGTTCCCTTTCTCAGCTGATTTGCATAAATCCTCCTTTGCTGCTTCCAAGCCTTTCTGGAGTTCCTGAGCGAGCAGGAGGCACCAGATCCCTCCTTCCCTCTCATTCACACACAAACCAGGATTGGCTTTGGGATCAGCCAGCCCTGGGGCAGAGCCCAGACAGGAATTTCTGCACCTCAGCCCTGCTCACTCCTTTGTTAGTGAATGAACCACGGGCCGTGCAGAAATGCAGTGACACCTCTTGGGAGCTGTGGAAGGGTCATTCCTGCACTCCCACGCCCCAAAACCACACCCAGATTCTCACTTTGAGGTTTGGGTTGACGATGGTGAATTTGGATTTGGGTTTTTCCCAGCACAAAATCATCCCGGGGTTTGGTCCTCCATGCCCAGGTAACCCCTGCACTGCTCTTTGCTGGGCTTTCTGGAGTGGGGGAAATTTAAATAGATCTATTTTAATATATATATATAGAATAATTTAAAAATCTAAAGCTTTGGGAATGGCTGCTCCATCACTCATTCCCTCCATGGCCGGGGCCGTGCCCCCTCCCACAGCCCCCAGCACACTTTGCCCATAGAAGGTTTGGAGATGCCTCGTTGTGCTGCTCTCCCGCCTCCCACCCTTCCCAAGCCACCAAGCCCGGGCTCTGGGAAGGTGGCCAAATGCCACTGAGGACACTGGAGCAATAAATCATCCTCCTTCCAACATCTGCAAGGCCCCAAAGGCGAGCCCCTGGCCGATGATGATCTCGCCTCCCACCCCCTGCTTTTTATCCTGTCCCTCGCTGACAAAACACCTATTGTCGCAGCCTGAGTGAAGAAGAGTCCTTTTTCCCTCACAAAGGCCCTCTGAAGCCAAGTTGTGAGCTGCCAGAGAAGATGCCGAGGGCTCGGCAGGGAGCCTATATCTCACTCTTTTGCTCTGTAGTTCATACTTTTTTCTCTCTCTCACAGGGGTCACCCAAAGCCTTTCACTCCGGCTTCATATTCACATAAAGACATCAAGAAAAAGAAAAAAAAAAAAACCACACCAGAAAGAATTATTAGGCATGGCTGTCAAATGCTTTATGGGGGGGTGGGGGGCGCAGGGGGGGAAAAGAACAGTAACTCTTTATGTGCTGGCATTGTTACAGGAGCTAATGTACCACTGGAGTGCCGTGCAGGAAGGCATTACATGCCTCAGGAATGGCAGGGGCATTAGGCTAAAATATTGGGTTTCAGCAAAAAAGGGCGTTTGTTTGCACTTCTAGTTTCTTATCTGGGTTTTTCTAGATTGCAGGAGGCTCTTTCCCCATCCCGCTCTCTTTGAAGGACTTTTGGGGTTTTTTTTTTGCACGTGAAGAATCTTTCCTGGTTGTTATTTGCGTGCCAAGGAAACTGAGGGGAGTTTAGGATCAAACAGATCAAGCTGCTCCAAGTTCATTTATTTTTTGCAAATTAAATTTTAAAAAATCACCACACTGTCACCACCACACCCTGCCCCAAAGTATTGATACAAAGCTGAATCAGTGCAAAGCCGAAGGGACAGAAGTCACTCTGAGCCCAGCACATTCCCAAAACACGGATTCAGAATCAAAGAATGGCCCGTTCCTGGCAGATTTAAAGCTGGAAAGCCTCCCTGAATCTGCTGCCCATCTCTCTGCACCCCTCTCCGAGGGAACTTTGGGAGCTGTGAGCTGAAGGCTCCGCAAACAAATCGCCTGCCCGAGGTTCATCCAGATGCCGCAGTCCCCGTGTAGGGCTTTATTTAACCCTTTGGAGCTGTGTCCCCTCTCTCTGCTCGCTGAGAAGTGGGTGAGAAGTGCTGGGCACGGCTTTAAGAAGATCCTGCTGCCTCCGAGAGGGAGATAAATTAAAAACCTTCATTTAATCCTTTGGAAGGCAGGAGACTGTAAAGTTAACAGTCAAGCAAGCTATTAAAATTTACAGTGCAAGGCATCAAAACAGAAGGAAAGTGCACATGGATAAAGTTTAAAGCATCCTTATAAAAAGCCGGAAACCTAACACTGCATTCCTACAAATTATTCCCTTAGCAAACATTTTTATTTCCAATTAGTAAAAGAAAAATTGCTAATTTGCTGCAGTTGGACAGGCCTGACGTCTCAATCTGCAAAGTGTCAGTGCTGTGAAAGGAAACGTTTCACACTGTGCTGGAGAGAGAGAGCGGCTCTAAAGAGGGTCAGGGCATCGGGCCCAGAAACCAGATTGACTGGCCATAGTGCTAAATTACTCACACAAGACAGACATTGTCTGCAGTGCCAGCCCCGCTGTACTCACTTTCTCATTCTTTCCCTTTTTTAGTTGGTGCTTGTGGAGGAGGTGAGGGGGTGCCAGGGGGGGCACGGAAGAGGAAGGGGAGGAGGGCAGAGCTCAGGAGGGGCCTGGGCTCATCCTCGGCTTCCCTCGGAGCTCACGGAGCCCTGGGAGCTGCACAGGGAGGGGAGAGGATCCCCCTGATCCCCTCTGGGGTCATCTGGACACCCCCAGCTCCCCACTGCAGCACTCAGGTGTGAGAGCTCAGGGCTCACAGGAACTTGTGTGGGGATATGGGCTCAGGCTGAGGGTGGAACAGAAATCCAGAATGGTTTGGGTTGGGAGGGACCTTAAAAACCAGGCTGCTCTACCCCTGCCACTCGCAGGGACACCTTCCACTGTCCCAGGCTGCTCCAAACCCCCCATCCAACCTGGCCTTGGGCACTTCCAGGGATCCAGAGGCAGCCACAGCTTCTCTGGGAATTCCACCCCAGCCCTTCATCACCCTCACAGGGAGGAATTCCTTCCAAATACCCCATCTAACCCTATTCACTGCCGGTTTGAAGCCATTCCCCCTGTCCTGGCACCCCAGGCCCCTCTAAACAATCCCTCTTTCCCTCTCCATCTTTCCTGTGCAGCCCCTCCACATCCTGAAGGCAGCACAGGGTCACCCGCAGGAGCAGCAGTGACAGGCACAGCTTTGTGTGACACCTCTGACCACCTGAAAGGTGTAGCCCTGAGGTCTGGAGGATGACAGTGGCCTGGGAGGCAAAGGACAAATGTGTGGTTTTCAGCGTTGTTGTTGCTCCCTGTTTGTGACATCTGGGTTATGTTTATTGTGTGGCCTCATCAAAAGCCCTTGAAGCCAAGCACTGGTTTTTTGAGTGGATTGAAACACCTTGACCAGGATGTCTGGATTAACAGACAGGCTGGAATTTGAATTTAAGTAACTATTATAATTGTTTTATTAATCAGATATTAAAATTTAAAAAAAAACCCAAGCAACAAGACAAGGATCAAGCTCACGATGATTTACAGCTTTCTCAATTACGATCTTCCTATCTGCCTGTGACAAAGTTTCTGACACTTTTAGTTCCTCTTGCTCTCATTGTGTGTGTGTTGCGAGGAGTGATGAGCTGGATGTGGAGCAGGGATAGTGAAGGTGTGAAGTACCTGTGAAAGCTCTGGGCACTGATTCCTTGGGATGGGCAGTGCGTGGCAGCACTCGGAGAACAGGGATGAGCTTTGTTGTCTTCTTAATGAGCCACTTGCGAATAACTTTTAATTTTTGCTGATTCTTCTTGTATTTCGGCGTGCTTGTGACTTCTCTTTCCTTTCTTCAAGGAATCAGCATCAGGCAAGCGCTGCTTTGTGCTGAGAATCTCACATTTGTGATTTGCCGGAGGAGCCCAGCGCTGCTGGCTCTGCTGGGAGGAAGCCCCTTGGCACTGCAGCCCCCCACATCCCCCCTCGCAGCCAGACAGCTCCTGGGTTTCTTTCTGCTGATAATCCCACCAGGACCTTTGTTCCCTGATAAAACTGGATTCCACTGGAGAAACCCAAACACATTAGAGGCTCCATTACATCCTCTGCGTCCTTCTTAAAACCTGCCCTGTGCTTCCTGAGCGTTAAACAGAGCAGATGCCTGCCGGGCTCCTCCGTGCCACAGCGGCTGCCCTGATAACGCTGTGACATTCCCAACGTGGCCTTGTTAAAAACGGGGGGAAAGGAGCTTGTCTTGGGTCAGATAAATCCCAGGTACGAGCGGGATGGTTTGTTTTTGTCCAGAGTGAAGATGCTGTCGTAAGGAATCAGCTCCTGGCTTCTTCACTCGTGTGAAAACCTCAGCAGGCAGAGATTGGTGGTCTGATATGGAAACCGTGCTGCTCAGTGTGTGGGAAGGAAAGGAGAGAGGGGGGAAAAAATCGGTTTATTTTGGGTTCCAGGTTAGAATGTTATAGGATGGAAAGCCAAATATGTGTTTCCTTTTTGAGACGGGTCTGTCACGGTGCCACTGCCAGGGCAGGGAGCTCCAGCCTGCCAGGGAATCCAGGAGTGAGTTTCCTGTCAAGAGGCACATTCGAGTCTCTAGTACAGGGAGAAAAGGAAGGGAGTGATTCAAACTCTGGGGGATGATTTAGGAAGTTTTTGTTGGGGCTGGGTGGGACGATCTGTGAGCCATCCTGCTTGAATGAGTAAGCGACCACAGCTGCCTCCAGTTCAGTTTCCCTTTTCTTGCCTGTTCCGGGGCAGAACTTTGTGAGTGCATTTTGAAAAAAAGAGAGTTTTATGCAGCAACTGGGATGGGAAGCAGCAATAAATATTTTTCCTTTTTATTTATTTATTTATTTTTTTTTATCATTTTGCAGGGCTTTGAGTGAGGAGTGAGGAAGGAGTGAGCTGAGCTCAGCCTCGTGTGTGCAGGGCTTTGGTGGGGAGAGATTTGTGCTGAAAGGGACTCGTGGCTCAGGAGTTGTTCAGGATGACGGAATTTGCTTCTTTCTCAAGCCACTGGAATAAAACCCGACTTGCCCTGAGTCACTCGGTGGTTCTTTATTTCACTGTCAGGCTCCAGGCAGATTCTGGGGCTCAGACACGGACACTGAGCCCAGGGCAGGAGCCCGAACACCGCGTTCCTCCTGCATCCCTGCGCTCCTCCCGGGCATCCGCGGGGCTGGAACCCGGCCAGGCACTTTGCATAAGCAAACACCTCCACCTGGAGCTGCTGCTGCCTCCACAACGGGCACATTCTGCCCGCCCGTCCCCGACGCCGTAACCTCCACCGCAGAGGGTCACTTGGAATTTGTTTCCTGCATCTGGAAGCCCGGGATGTGGGCGAGGGAGGGAAGGCAGTGCCTTCCATCCTATGGGGTTTCCTGCTTTTTTTTTTTTTTTTCCCTCCTTCAGGCCTTCAGTGCAGCCAAAAAAAAGCATTCAGGTTGTCCCCAAATCATCAATAATTACAGCTCTGTGTGGCCACGCAGGGATCCTGTGGAAACCAGATGTGCCATTTTCTAACCTCTGCTGCAGGGCCAGTGGCTGGCCACAGGAAGTGCACAGTGCATGGATTTATCTTTTTATGGAAATAAAAATAAGTTTTTTATGGAAAAAAACATATTCTGATGTCCAGAAACACCAAAGCAAATTGCCTTTGATGTGTAGTTTTAAAAAGAATTTGTCCTAATTCCCTGTCACTTGTGGTATTTCTCATGCTCTTTTTATTTTTTTTTTCTCAGGGAGATTCCCAGTTTCATAAACCAGCTCTGGTTGCCCTGAGGTGTCACTTTTTGTGGGGATCCACACGTTCCTGCAGCAGGAATGTCCAAGCTTTTTCTCTGGAGCCTCAGCTGTGGCAGCACTGCAGGTGCTGTCCCTGTGGGGACACTGTCCTCACCTGCTGACACTCTCAAAGGGGACATTTAATTAAAAAAGGAAGAACTTGCAGGGGTTTTGTCACTTTATTTCCAGAGCTGATGGCCCAAAATGATGTTCTGATGACCCCAAGGTGTTTGAGAGTTGACTTTTAAGGCTCCTGAGTGCTGGGAGGTTTGAGCCTGGCCCGTTGCTCTCTGCATCCTCAAGTGCAGGCAACCCCATCAAACAGAAATATTGCTTTAAAATCTGCCCTTGCCACTCCTGCTCTGGGCTGTTGGACACTTGCTGGGGTTTCTCTCTGAAGTTGGGCACTTTTCAGTGATTCCCAGATTCCTCCCACACTCAGAAACCAGGATGGGAGGTGGGAATTACCAAATGTAGGGCCAGGAGCTGGACTCCACTGATCCCTGTGTGTCCATCCCAGCTCAGGGAATTCTGTGCTTTTATGAAATGTGAAATAGTGAATCCTGGCCAGAGCTGCAGGAGTTTTGTTTTGCCTTTTTTTTTTTCCCCCCTCCTTTGATTGTTTGTTTTCTGCCCTGTTCTGGCAGAGGGGACAGTTACACTGCTGAGAGATAAGCCAGGCTTCAAAGTCTGAGTGGAAGTGAGTGTAATTCTGAGCTTACTGGGGTCAAAGGTGTTTGCATCTGAGCAGGACAGACAGCCTTGTGGTTAAGATTAGGTCTGAGGAGCTTGAAACTCAATTTCTAAATGCCAGAGCCTGCGTGATTTGGGCACCTCACTTCATTTCTCATCTCAGTCTGGTCTGTAAAATTGGGATAGAAATCCTCTTTTTCTGTGTTTATCTCTTGCATTCACTTATTTCACAAGGTGTCTCAGGCAGAATCATCTTCCTGTTTTATGTCTGGGCTTTTGTCCTGGTGCTCCTGATAAAAAAAGGTGGGAAACTTGGTCAGGCATTGCCTGGGAAGTTCAACCACAATGTTTTCTACCACAAAGCTTCTCCAGGACTTGGAAATGTCAGATGTGGGCAATAATGGGGAAAATTGGAAGCCTCACATTCAAAGTCAATGGATTATCAGTGCTTTTTTATTTCTCCACTGATTCTTTTTCCTTTCCTTTCCTTTCCTTTCCTTTCCTTTCCTTTCCTTTCCTTTCCTTTCCTTTCCTTTCCTTTCCTTTCCTTTCCTTTCCTTTCCTTTCCTTTCCTTTCCTTTCCTTTCCTTTTTCCCTAAATCTCCCTGCTGGAAGAGCAGCACATTAAGACAATGATCATTTCCTCCTGCTAATTTCTGGCACTGCCCAAAACAAGTGTTGCCTGCTGAGGTTGTACCTGGNTCCTTTCCTTTCCTTTCCTTTCCTTTCCTTTCCTTTCCTTTCCTTTCCTTTCCTTTTCTCTCTAAATCTCCCTGCTGGAAGAGCAGCACATTAAGACAATGATCATTTCCTCCTGCTAATTTCTGGCACTGCCCAAAACAAGTGTTGCCTGCTGAGGTTGTACCTGGGTTTGAGCCAAATGTTCTTTTTGGAGCAGACTGAGCCCAAGTGTGCTGTGCTTTGGGAAACCAGTGGAAGGTGCTCCACAAAAGGCATTTCTCTAAGGGAATGATCAGATAAAGGTCACCCCGTGGCACCACAAAAAGAGCCTTGTTTGTGAAGCAGCTGCTGATTATCATTGGGGAGCAAATGGCTTTGAATTTTATAGCTCCTGTTATCTGAAACTAATAAAAACACAATGCGGTGACGAGCCGAAGGTCATCTCATCTCATCTCTGCTGAGGTGGGGAGAGCTCAGCAGAGCTCCAGATCATGCACAGGTTTAGTCTGGTGCAGTCTGTAAATGCAAGTTTGGGAATGAGGGATGTAAATCAAAAGTCTCCTGTCCTTCCTCACCTCAAAGTTTGCAATTCTTATTTTTCCCCCTCTTGCTTCCCAAGCTCCAAGGAGATAACAAACCCCAGGATATTCCCACCTGGATCTGGTGCCCACTTCAGCTCAGCCAGCACTGGAGTGGTCATGAGCCACTTCTGAAAAATCAGATTTAATAGGAAAATGCATGGAAACAATCCAAAGGCTCACCCACCTTGCAGGGAAGCCGTTGTGCCAAGTGCAACGTAAAGAGACAGCAATAAATCACCCTGCTCTGCACCTCAAATAGATAATCAATTTAATTGAAAGCATCAATAATCATAGTTTGACATTTATTACCCTGTGGATGTTTTATCTTTTAGGCAGGGGACAGCGGGGCAATGATGGATGCCAGTTCTGCCATGGAACACAATTATGTGGTGCAAGGAAAAGGGGTTTTATATTCTGCAAAAAAAAAAAAAAAAGCAGTTGAATTCATATTCAAGCAGACTGCAGGAAACCTGTGAGAAATAAGTGCAAGTAGCTCTCATCCCTGGAACCTGAATTCTGCTGTTGTGGCTGGTGAGATGATGTTGCAAATGCTGCTTGGTGTGTTCTTTTTAAGTGATTTAGGACAGAAAATCTACAGGGCCAGGTCTCCCTGTACAGAATATACAGAATAAATGGAACAAGAGGGTTTTTTTTCACATGTGCACAAATGAAAACCAAGAGTGAGGCTGGATTTTTCCTTCTTTGGCTGCATCTCATGGTTTGTGCTCACCTGGCCAGGTCATTTTGCATCCTCAAAGGTGGAAAACAGGGTGGAAGTTACATGGATGGTCTGGACAGAGGAAAAAATGGATGGAAATGTTCCTTTTCATCTGCAGAAATGTTTCCACACCTGCAGGACAACATCCAGGGCAGTGCCTGGATAAAATAAAGCAGCAGAGGTGTGTGCTGGGTGGGGAAAGCCCCTGGCTGTGCTCACCCAGCCTGGAAGGCTTCCAGGAATGCAAAAACCCCAAAGTATTGAAGCAAATGGAGCAAATTCTTCCAAAAATCCCCAAAAGAATAGTCTGTATTAGTTTGACTCAGGTGCTTATTGTGCACCAGTCAGAGCAGCTATTTCACCTTTTATTTTTGGTTGTTTCCAGGTTTAAACAGCTCAGACTCTCAGAGTGAATTAAACCTTTAGTGCTTCCACCACGCAGTGGATTCTGCACGTGCTGCAAAGTTCTCTTTGCCCTTCCCCAGTCCCAGGAGGTGCAGGGTGTTGAGGAAGACAAGACCCAAGTTTATGGGAATGTTCAAGTGCTGTTATGTTATTCCCACAAAGCAGCAGCTCCCTCGATGGCACACTGAGATTATTTGGTGAGTCAGGATCTCTTAACTCCGCTCACATCAGTGATTATTTACTTTGAGCTGGCAGCTACAAAAATGCTTTACTTCATTAAACCCTCTTCAGTGGCTTAAATACATTTTGTTTCCAGCAGCTGGGTACATTATGGACATTTCTTTGTCTATGATCTATTGGTGGTAGTTTGGAAGATGTAAACATTTGTGCTATTTGGCAAGATGGTTGTGGAGCCATCTTATAACCTCAATGTTCCTCTTGGCACGAGATTAAAAACTCCTTGTAATCAATGCTCAGGGCTGGATCTCCCAAGATTTTCCTCAGAACTTACTTCTTGGAGTGTTGGGTAACAATACAGGCTGTGTGAGCTCTTCAAAACCTTTAATGAAAAAAAACAGGATTTTTTTTTTTTCCCTTCTGGTGCTGTTCTGAAGAAGCTCCAAATGTAGAACCCAGTTTAACTCCAACAGCAAATAACTGGAGTTACTGAGGATAATAATGGATTTTTAAAAAAAATGTTTCCCTGGTGCTGTTTTGGAAGAGGAAAGCAGCAGGTTGGAGTTTCTGCAGTGGATGTCTCCCACCTCATCTGTCAGGAATACACGGCCTGGAAAGGGGTGGAAGAAGTGCCCATGTAAGGGATCATAATCTCCCTAAAATCTCCACATTCCCTCATCTCAGAACTTCTCAAGAGGCTCAGTGCATCCTTCACTTCTAATCAGGGGGTTCCAGTCACCAAGAAACCCAAGGAAAAAAAAAACCCACCTTATTTCCATGTGGACTCCCTGAATTCCTCAAGAAAATGCCTTGAAATTGCCACCCACTCTCTGTCTGTCTGATTAAATAAAATATTGACCTTCTCCAAACACAATATTATCATTCCAAGCATAATATTATCCAGTCCTGTCTGGATAGATTGTTTCTACAGCTCTTAAAAAGGAGCTCACCTGGCAGCCCTATCAATTCAGATAAAACAGCTCTGTGTGCCTTCCCAATAAAAAGCTGATTGTGCTGGTGTCTGAAGCTGGGCCACGGAATAATTCCTGATGAACTTTTCTTTCTAGAGAGCATCATGTGCTCAATATCCCTTCTGAATAAAGGGAGGCCAAGTGCTGTTCTGTGCCTCTCTAGTGCTCTTTGCTTGCACAGAGTGTTACTACAGGGAGTTCCTCTCCAAGTTCACTTTCCACCTCAGAGTAAGTCCTTCCTCCATCTCTGAGCAGCTTCAGGACAAGGGGCAGAGAGTGGCACACACAACAGCAAAGCTGCTCCTTGTGGTTAACCTGGAAAAGAAACACCCCAGCACAGGGAATTCCCCTCCTGCTCAGAGCCCAGGCTCTTCAGATCTGCAGTTTTTAGTTTATTTGCTAAATTAAATGAGAGTTAAGTGATTGTGAAGTTCCCTCCAGGCCCCTGTGAGAAGCATCCTGGAGATCTGCACAGGTCGCTGTCTTCTTTTCCTTTCAGGAAAGGAAAAGCCTCAAGCTTCTCTTCCAGTTCCCAGCTTTAATGGG
This sequence comes from Alaudala cheleensis, assembly GCA_013398995.1. NCBI lineage: Eukaryota > Metazoa > Chordata > Aves > Passeriformes > Alaudidae > Alaudala > Alaudala cheleensis. Next base: position 45,317 of record VWYE01023281.1, read on the forward strand.
CCATTTTTCTTCCTGCCTCACCCTGCCTGCTGATGACCTTGTCATGTTAAAGTGACACTGAGGTTATCCTGCTGATGGGGATCAAGCTGACATTTCCCATCCTTTCTGTCGGAGTGCCAGGCAGGGACGCATTCCCAGCCAGGCCCTTTCACTCCTGCCTCTCCCAGCTCGGGCAGAGGAGCCAAGCTGCCAAATGAGAGTGCATTTCCCACTGCAGACTGGGGGAATTGCTGGGAATGCTGCAGGTTTGCTGTGATTTCCCTCCAAGTGTGATTAATGACCCTGCCCGCCGCGTCCCAGCGCGGTTATTGCGCTCCCGGGGTTACACCAGGGGCTGGTCCTGGGATGGAGCTGGGGAGCAGCTCTAGAGCTCCTTGTTACTGGGGGTTGGCAAGTTCTGGGTGCAAATTTAGTGAATTGCAAGTGGGTTTTTGTATGTTTGTGTTTGTGATCTGACATGTGGGGCACTGGAACACTCGGGGTGAGCTCGGGGAAGTTGTGCAACACCAGGGCAAGGGCAGGACTTGGCTTCTGAACCAAGATACTCCTTATTGGCCCTCTGGATGTGGTAAAACAATTCATAGTTCTTATCAGTCTTTGTAGGCTGTAGGAAGAGAATGAAATGAGGTCATGTTTCTCTGCTCTTTCTCAAATTTTTAGCTGCCTAATGATTGCATTTAGGCAGGGATGGAGGCTGTCACTCAGCACAGGGTGGTGGGAGAAGCCAGGGACAGCTGCTCTGTGTCTGGAGACCTGAAGAAGAAAATATTTTCCCTTGGAACATCTCATCCTAGTGCTTCTCCTTGGCACCTGTTTGCAAGGAGGGGTGGAAGTGATGAGGTTTTCCTCCTCCTTCCCTGAGATTGATGCCAATTAATGCAAGGCAAGACCTTGTCTGTGATGGAGGGAATTTTGTAAGAAAAAATAAATAGTGCTGGTGATGCCACAAAGGGTTGAAGGTCCCAAATCTCTGCCTCTCTGAAGGGAGAAGGGAGTTTCTGGAAAGGACATTCCAGAACAGAACTGAGAGTCACCACAGAGACACCAAGAATGAGAGCTTGGGTGATCCTGGAGATCTTTTCCAATCACCCACACAGAGGCATCAGTGGCTGGGGGTCAAATCAGGACTGATTCCAAGGACTGGATTGTGTCTTTTCTGAATCCATCCCAGCACTCCTGCCCTTGGAGGTGCTCCCTGAGACACCCTGCTCACACCAGGTGTGCCTGGAGCTGCCTTTCCATGGATTATCTGTCACTGCCTGTCCTGGGTGGAAAAGTGTCACATTTTATCTTCTTTTTTGCCAGAGTTGGGATTAAATGCTCAAGATGGAATCTGTTGTTCAGACTCAGATGTTTATTAATTCTTATCTCTATCACAGCCTCACAATCCATGAGTTCTACAGCACTTCAACCTAACAAACTAAAAATGGAGCCCCCTCTCTCTCTACAAGGCCTTTTAGGGATAAACTCTCCAATTAAGAAATGACACCTAAATTATTTTTACTTTTAACCCAATAACCAACCAGCCCTGCCCCTCAATGGGGGACTTTTCTATCCAATTACAAAATACCACCCAGAGCCATGGAGAAGAAGGTGAAAAAGAAGGACAAGCCTCTGCCCTAAAACCTCCATCTTGCTTTGTATAATTACTATATTCTAAATCCTTAAACTATAAGTTTATTATCCTGTGATACACACTTCTATATAAACTCCACACCCATAATCCAGTTTTATCACTCATTTTTGGAAGCCTCTTCCACGGCCTCAGGTAAAATGAAGTGTTGTCTTGGGGGGTCAGCACAGAAAGCCCCAAACTCTCAGAGAGCAGGGTTCCAACAGCAAATCTGCAGTTTAAGATGAGCTATGAGCTCCTCAGCCCAGCCCAGAGGTGCCCATCTGTCAGCCCTGGTGTGTGTCAGCACTGCCACCCCTGGGATGATGCACAGCCCCTCTTTATTTACTTATGATTATTACTGATCAGCTGAGCAAACTGGGGATCAATAGATGAACTACAGGGGAAGTTCGTTTACATTATTCTGTCAATACCAAGGTCGTTTTTATAACTAAAAAGGAACAAAAGATGGATGGCTGGTGGATGAATTTAACCACCCAATCCATTTCCATCCCCACAAACAGCCTGGCTTTATCTGTTAACCAAAACATTGCACTTCACTCCTCAAGATGATTTTTTTTTGCTGGGATAATAAATAGCTCTGGCTACATTAAGTGATTGTGCAATGTGGGCCCGTGGCAGACAGAATTTAGAGCTGATGACCTTAAACTTCCACTCCACTGCTGTTTTCTCTGTGCTTGCAGTGAAAATGTGGCTGCTTTGCAGTTCAAAAGCTCCTTCTCTCCAAAATTCTCGTGCTTTATTTAATTTATTTAGCACAGCAGTCTGTGCCAGGCAGGTTTCAGGTTGGAGATGAACAATCTGAGGAAATCAGATAGAATTTAATCCTTGCAACTTCTGTTTTAATCCTCAGGCTGCACACACTGTTCAGTGTGAGTAGTGTCCCTTTCATCTTTCCAGAATTCAGTTTTAAACTGGAATTTCTCTTTAGGAGAAAGGGAGTTGGAGGTAATACCTGCTAGGGGATTTTAAAAAGAAAACCATAATTAATTTAAACTTCTTTTTTTCCTCATGTGTACTTTTACACATTTCTTTTCTGGGAGAAAGTGAGCAAAATACCAGACTTGGAGGTTTGTGTTGTTACCTGGGACTTGCTCTGCTTTCAGGGGTCAGTGTGTTGCCAAAGGGGCTGCAATGGGGGAGCTTTTACAGTGTAAATGTTTCATTTCTGCTTCTGGATCCCTTAAAACCTCATTCACAGAATCCCAGGATGGTTTGGCTTGGGAGGAACCTTAAATCTCCTCTTTTTCCACACCACCATGGGCAGGGACAGCTCCCACTAGCTCAGATTGCTCAGAGCTTCATCCTTCAGCACTTCCAGGGATGGGGCAATTCTGATTATTGGTAAAGCCTGTTTTTCTCTCATGGTGGTCATGAGGAGCTGGTTGTAAAGGTGATGTTGGATTGCTGGGATGGAGAAAGAGAACAACCAGAGGTTCCATGTGGAGCCATAGGAAAGGGAAAGGCATCTCCAGCTGGATCCACAGGCCAGGACTGAATGAACTCCATTTGATTTCAGCAAAACTGCCAAACTATCAAGTGAGTTTCTCATGCTCATTAACACTGGACCTTAAGAACCCGATAAGAATGCAATATAAAATCAAAGAGCCCCTAAAGACTGCGAGATTATATTTAATACTCTCCTATCACCAGCCCCTGAGTGCTTGGCAGGAGAAATGGTGACATTTCCTAATCAGTCCCCTCTCGTATTTGTCTTGGCTGGAAGTCTCGAGCCCTCAGCTCATTGAAGTCACTGCAAATTCTCTCCATTAGATCCTGTTTGACTTCCTGGTAGCTGCAGTTAACTCCATCCCAATGGCATGGAGGAGTTATGTCTTTCAAAAATCAGGGATAAAAGTTGTGATATGGAAATCACAGGTTTGTGTTCTTTCTCAAAGTCTTTGTTCTTAAACATCCATTTTTCTTCACATTCTCTCCCCCTGAAGTTTGGCCTGTGGGTACAAACACATTATTTCACACTAAAGGATGATTTAGGATGTTCCTTTATTTTGAACCCCTGTGCTGAGTCACCTCTGCAAACTGCATTTTGTTCTCCTGGGATTTAGAGAACAGGGGGGGATCCCTCTGTAAAGCCACAGAGAACATGAGCAAGTGCAGAGGTGTTCCCTGCAGCACATTCCCAGAAATTTTGGGCCCTGGATCCCTCCTAATTCCGCACATTTTTCCTGTAGCGCTGTTCCACCTTTTTGCCCAGGCTTCCAGCTGAAAAATAAATGGTTATAAAATGGTGTGTGGAGTGGCAGGGCTTTGCAGGCTGTTCCTGGGCCACAAACCACAGCTTGGCTGCTCCCCAGTGTTCCCAATTGTGCTGGGGTTGCCCTTAGCAGTGAATGGTTGGTTTATTCTTTCCATTCTTTTCAGCCCGTGGTTTGTTCCTTGCCAGTCAGTGCTGTGCTCTTCATCCCCCTTCCCTCACCAGCAAGGAGAGGAAATTCTTGCCCTCAGAGAAGAGCTTTCCTCCCTTCCCTCTTAATTCCAGGCACATTCACTTCAAATTCCCAAAATTTCCTCAAATTAATAGGGCTCACAGATTTGCTTACTACAGAAAATGGGAGATTTTGGTAAATTGTTGGCCAGGAAATGCTACAAAATCCATGTATTTTAACAATAGGGCTGAAAGACTGAATGTTTAAGTGCTGAAATGATTTTCTGTGGGTTTTCTGCACGTCTGGTTTTTTCCTATGGATGCACATCAGTGCTGTGATGTGGCTCTGTGGGTTGTTGGCTGCTGTGTTTGAATATATATATATAAATATATACATGAAGATCTTGGAGAAGAGAAGCTTTGGGGTGACCTAATTGGTGTTTTCCAGTACCTGAAGGGATCTCACAGGAAAGATGGAGAGAAGCTGTTTACAAGGAGGGACAGGACAAGGGGCAGTGGGTTCAAACTGCAAGAGGGGAAGTTTAGGTGGGATATGGGGAAGGAATTCCTGGCTGTGAGAGTGGTGGGGCCCTGGCACAGGGTGCCCAGAGAAGCTGTGGCTGCCCCTGGATCCCTGGCAGTGCCCAAGGCCAGGTTAGATGGGGCTTGGAACAGCCTGGGACAGTGGAAGGTGTCCCTGCCCATGGCAGGGGGTGGAACAAAATGATCTTTGAGTCCCCTCCCAACCCAAACCAGCCAGGAATTGTATGATAATGGATATAAAGTTATAAAGAATCTCTTTCCTGTGGAATACCTGCTGCAATTGGTGCTCTGTGCCTGGGCTGGGTCCCACAAGGTGCTTTGTGCTCCTGGCCTATGGCCAGAAAAACACTTACATGTGGAGACATTCCTGGTTCTGTTCATTTCAGTGATACTTCTTGCCTAAATACCTGACTGGGCTGGGGCCAGCCCACTCAGGAGCTGGCAGGATAAAACTTTTAAGGGAATAATTAATCGAAATTATGAAGAGCAAGATTTGTAGCTTAATAACAACATTATAAGGATTGCAGGCCCTTGGTTAATTTAAGGCAAAAGAAATGTTTATTTCTATAATTTCTAGCTCATTTTCTGAACCAGCTGTGGTGAGGCAGATGTGAGATGGTGCAGGTGGCACAGCCCAGGTCCCAGAGCTGGCAGTGATGTCCCCAGTGCCCTGAGCCAGGCAGGAGGCCTTGGGAAGGGCCAATGTCAAAGGCAGGTGCCCAGTGAAACCCTGAAGTGCTCACTTAGCTGTGAGCATCACTGATGTCATCAGTGCTGTGCTGAGCTCTCACTGAAAAATCAGGCCATAATAAAGGCCAAGTTATTGAAAGCAGTGCTGTTATCTGCCTCCTGACTTCTGTGCAATTACTGGGCATTCTCTTCTCCTTCCAGCACGGAGCAGATGTGGAAATATCTCTTTAAAAATCCAGATTCACAGAGATCCAGCAGGGGCAGGTTCCAGTCTGTCATCTTCACCCTGAGTTTGCTGAATGCACCACGCCTTGCTGAATGCATCAGGCCATGCCTATTGAAGTTTGGGTTGGGAATTTTTTCCCCCCCTTAAATGACAGTTTATCTGAGCTGAGGGAATGAATGGATAACGTTACTATTTACATAAGCTCATTGTGATCTGTCTCAGTAATGTAATCAAATTAGGGTTAACTGCAGCTGGAGAATGCCAGCTTGTAAACTGTTTTTCAAAAAGAATCACATGGTGTTCCTTGACATGTTTACTATACATTCAGGGGGCTCTGAAAAAATTCTAGCACATCCCTAACTGGTGGAACTGAGGCAGGATCCTGGTGCCACCAATTCCCTGAGCCCAGGGAAGGAGAGGCAGTGAAATCCCTCTTTGGCTGGGCAGATCCACCTCCAGCTCCACCTCCAGGCTCTCCTGACGTGGCTGCTGCTGACATGTTGTCTTTCCCCTGGCTAAAATCAACAGATCAAGTTGATAGAAAAAGCATGTGGTGTAAATTCTGAGCACATTTAGGAACATCTGTGCTAAGTGCAGGAGTGCAGCCCACTGCACACGTCGGCCTCTATATTTAGTCTCGTGGCATTCGCATGAGATGAAGCCCAGGCTGAGCTAAAATTACCCAATGAGCAGATTTTCAAAGTATCTCCTGTTATTCTTCTTAATAAATCTGGGGCTTGCTGTGCCTGGTTCTGCCTCTCCCCTCTAACCAGGAGGTGCCATGGACATCCTGGAGTTCCATCACCCCCTGGCCATGTGGAGAGTGAAATCCTGGGATGGGCTGTGCTCCAGGGCACCTGGTGTGGCTGTTGGATTGCTGGCTGGTGACACAGGTGTCATCTGATGGTGTTTATTCCACACTGGGGACACAGCAGGACAGTTCTGATGTTGCCTCCAGCTCCCAGGAAGGTTTCTGAAGGCTCATTCAGAGTCCCACCAGTGGCTGGGCAAGGGGAGGTTTGGAATTCTGGCCTCTGCTCCTCCACAGACACCCCAGCAGTGCCAACATCATCCCAAGCTGCCAGCCTGCTCAGCTGGAGTGGGAAAATGGCACATTCAGGACATTGGGCTGGGGGACATGTCCAAGCCAATGCAGATGGTCTGTGGAAGAGCTCGGCCCACAATAACACCTTGGACACTGTTTTTTTTAAAATCAGGTGTAAAGAAAGGATGAAATATTTAGTCTAAGCCAGTTCCTACTCTCCCACTACTGCTAAAATGCCTTTTCACCCATGGAATCAGAGAATTGTTAAAGTTGGAAAAGATCTTTAAGATCATCAAGTCAGTGCAACACCACCACCATATTCACCACTAACTGTCCATGTTCTGATAGTTCAAGTGCAGAGATGGTTCCATCAAAATTAAAATTCTTCATGATATTGGTGGTTTTTCCCCCAGAAGTTCTGTATAGGTGGGAGCTCAAAAAGGATTTCACCAAATATCAAATCTCAGCCATTTTCAAATACTCTGAACAAGCAGCAAGATCCTACAGAGGATTTGCTGCAAATTTGCCCTTTTGGAATATGGATGAAATATTTTCACAGAAATTCTCTTCTCTAAGAACTTTGAAATTCAGGATCTGCTATGAATCGAAAAGGGGAAAAAACCAGAAAAGTTTGAGAGAAAGAACTTGCCCCTTGAGCACAGCTCTGTCCAAACCAACAAAAGGAAGCTTGTGTTGGCATCTCCATTCCGACTCAGGAATTCCTGACTCTTAAGCCTGTTTATACAGGGCTCCACCACAGCCCAATTTACACTTCATTGGAGTTTTCTTTCCCCTCCACGTTTATGGTGCTGCTGGATGGGTGGATTACACACTCTGACTGCACACACTTCCCTGATTGTATCCAAAGGCTTTCTGCATGTAATAATTACAGGGAAGTGTCTTCATTTGGAGGCAGCTTCGTCCCGTGGATGATTTGGAGTAGTTTTGCATTTCTGTTTCAGCTCTGAAAGTTTCATGGCCCTAATTCTCCCAAGTTTTGGGGGTGGCTGGTTCCTGGTGAGTGCACTGGGAGCAGTCAGCATTCCCTGGAAGCTTGGTGACATCCAGGACAGGCAGGATGGATGTTTCACTCCAGTCATTCACTGGGATGTCAGGGTGTTCCAGGGCAGGAGCAGAGAATTTTATGGCTCTGGGATTTGCCTCTTGATCCTATTTGCTCTCAGCCACTTTGGAAACCGCAGTTTCAACGTCCATTAGAGCTGGTGTAAAGCACGGAATGGTTTGGGGTTCTTCCCATGGAAACACAGATCCTTGTTAGTGCAGCTGAGCTGGAGATTTGGCAACGTGTTGGAAATTTGTAAATCAGCCGATCTCACCTGGGCATGGCCAAGGGGGGCCTGGAGCTGCGTGCCAAACCCTCAGCTGCTAAAATGCAATGGAGCCTTCCCTTCCCTTCCCTTCCCTTCCCTTCCCTTCCCTTCCCTTCCCTTCCCTTCCCTTCCCTTCCCTTCCCTTCCCTTCCCTTCCCTTCCCTTCCCTTCCCCATTTTAACCCGCATTGCCTTGCATATTCATCTTTGTTCCTGTCCCACCCACCTTGGGTGTCCATGTGATCTCAGCCATCCCAGTTTCCCCCCGGAGCGCCGGAATTCCCGGCGAGGGCGGCTCGATCAGGTCGGTTCCCGGTGTGTTTACCGTGGTGGGGTATCCAGGGTGATGCGAAGTTGAGGTACTTGACCTCCCCGAATGCCCGCTGACCTGGAGCTAATCTGAGGTGGAGCACAGCAGCGATTTAATGACTTGTTCCACCACACCTCGGCTGGAGGGGGAATTAAAGAGCTGCCGGGAGCGCTGGGGGCCGGAGCATCCCGGGATCTGTCCCTGCTCCAGAGGGATTCAGTTCTGGGAAGCTCGTGGGTGCTGTTCCCTTGGTGCCTGTGTTGTCCACACCTGCCTCGTGGGATAGAAACCTGTCCTTGTCTGCCAAACCTAAGGGAATTATCCACAGGAGTGACAGAAAAAATATAAATGACAGTTGTAGTGAAAACCCTCCATTGAACTTCCAAAACATCTGGGTTCAGTTGAGAGTTTTGGCCATTATTTTCAATAATATAATATTTATTCATCCTCCTCCTACTCATCCTAACAGCAGAAATATCAATCTCTATTCTTTTATGACACTCTTAGTTGCAACTCAACTCAATTTTGTTTCTGTTCTGTTTTTTTTCCTTAGCAAATACTGACTGATCCCGAGGTGACCTCCCAGGAGGGCAATATAAAAAAGGTAGGACATGGCTCATTCTTCTGGGAGTTGTTTTATTCCCTGGCTTGGAAATGCACCCTGACACTTTTCCCTCACTTTTGAACCAAGGTGTTGATGGCAATAAGGTCGTAAAAGTTTTCCAGTGCTTGCTGTTGCTTTTCTGGATTAAGTGTTGTGGTTCTGTTGGTGTATTTTTCTGTCTTTTTGTGATTCCAGTCATTATGAAAGAGAAAATAAGAGTTTGAGGTGTTCCTTGATTCAGCTACAACACAAACAGCCGCCGGGCCAAAGCGAAAAACCTCATTTACCTCTTTTCCAGTAAAAGAAAATGTTGGTCCTTTGTTAAAAGTGCTAAATTTTTGGAGGTCACTTCAGCATGTAAATGTGGCTTACGTGAAGTCCAAGGGAAAAGGGATAGGTCTGTGAAAGGATAAAATTCAGCCCATGTGATGCATTAGTGGTGCTTTTCATCACATTGTGGGGCTCAAATCGTAACAGTGACCAGAGAAAATGTGTTCCACACTCAGCTGCACAAATGTCTCCACTGGAGCTGGGAGGCAGCCTCAGCAGGACACATTTGGGTAGCCAGGCTGCTGTTTGTGTTGGGGTTACCCTCAGAAGCACTAAAGTGAGGTTTTGCTCCATGTGGATCTGTTGGTTAACAGCTTTGCTGATTAAAGCGTTACAAGTCGGGTTTGATCAGAGCCTCTCAACAGCTGGAGCTTGTGTGTCCTCGCTGAAATAAGGAGCTGGTTACGACTCCTTTTTTTGTGCTGTTGTCTTGTAAAGGATGTTCACAGTCCTGTTCATGAGGTTATTGAGAGTGGGAAATCTCTGAGGTTGGACCTTGCCACAGCTGCTCATCCTTCAGGAGATGCTGCTTCTCCACTTTTAAAACTAAAAGGAATCCCTCGCTCCCCTCTGCCAAACACAGTGAAATGCAATCCTTGCCAGGCTTCAGAGTCAGGCTGGGAAAAGGGGATTTAAACACAAGTTCAGTATGGCCTGTTCAATTCTTACCACGTTAAAAAATTGAAAATCAGGTTTTATTTCCCAGGCTCCCAAGAGGAAGCATCCTCTGAGCACGCCGTGACCTCGCCAGGGACCTGTGGCAATGGGGCTGAACTTTTTACCTTGGGCACCTCCATAACTCATAGGGTGTCTGTCCCTGCCTCTGTGGGATCCTTTTGTCTGGACAGACGTGGTGACAAGGTGGCAGGTTCTCTTTATCCCCACACGCTTCCCACAAGGATGGAGGGAATTCTCCATGGCTCAGCTATTTCTTATTCAGTCTTTAATTATGATATCAGGAATGAACTCTCCATCCCGACCTCCAGGATCTCTGTTACCCCATAGAGAACAGAAATTGTGTGAAACAGGGAAACATGAGACTGGCAGTGTTACCTGTTCAATCCATGGGTTTATATTTAAACTTCATGCTTTTATTTCAAGGGGGATTATTACAAAAGCTGAAGGCCTTTGAAAAATGCCATGTCCTTAAATATTTCTCTGTGCAGCAGGTATAAAACTGGACAATTGTGATATTTGACAAGGGGGGAAGGCCTGGCCTTCCACTTGTGTCTTTTAAATGCATTGTAGAAAAGCACTAGTGGGAGTTTATGAGGTGATAAATTTATTGAAGGATGGGCAGTAGGGTTTTACAGCTGGGGTAAAGGAGGTCAGAGCAGTAAGGTAAAGAGTTCAAGTCTAAACTTTATGGCTTGTGAAAAGACTACTGCGAGACAGCTTTTCAGTCAGGAGAAAATGAAAACTAAAGAATGAGAAATCACTCCGGACAATTTTTGTAGGATCTCTCAATTGTTTGGAAGTAGCACTCTGGCATTTGGCTCCAGTGGCACAAAACCCTCTCGGGAGCAGATTTCCTTTTCCAGCCTCTCTAAATCATTCAGTTGTCATATCCCTGAAGACACAATAGTTGAGATTTGACTTCAATTTATTCCTATTCCTTCGGAGATGAGTTGGTGGCGAGGAGGTGACTGAAGACAAATGTAACTGGAGTGGGTGGCCTGATTTAAACTGGGAGGGGAGGAAATCGGAGCTGCAGACACCATAATTTCAGTGGCTCCTTTGACTGCTGCATCACAGGTTCAGAATTGATCACTAACAAGGACTAGAAAGAGAAAAAAAAAATCTGGAATGCAGAGAAAAATCTGTAAAACCAGGAAAAAGCAGGGAAGGGAAGGTGATGGCAGTGAGAGGTGTAGGGAGATGTGCAGGAAGCAACCTCTGCTTAAAACTGACCCCAGAACTATCTCTGCTCTTAAGCTCCCGGGAAAAAAACACTCTTTTAAGTAACTTTAATGAACTGAAAGGCAGGGAAAAGTCTGAAGATGCACAACAGCAGAGCCTGTTTTGTAGTAGAATAAAACAGGCTCTTTTTTCCTTGGAGCACAAAGAATAAGTATTTCCCACTGTATCCACTATTTTCCAGTTCATGTTACTGTTATTTCCCCCGGGAGTGTTGTACTGCTAACACCACAAAGCTGATTTCGTTGTTAGTGGTTGTCTGACAGGAATAATTCCATGTCCTTAAAGGACCCATATCCAGGATTATTTTCTTATATCTATGCTGCTCTGTGGATTGAAATGTGGTGTATGCTTAACAAGCTTTCCTTGTATCACCTTTGCTTGCTGATATTTAGTTTAACTTAGACAAATACACACGAGGTCCTCATCCTGTTTGTTTAATTTTAAATCATCACTGGTGGAAGCAATGTTAAAGTCACTTATTTTAGTTATTTTAGTGACCTGAATGGGGACACTCAGAGATAAAAGTAGGAGTAATACCTGTGGGTTTATTGTCCCCTGCTCCCAAATGTCTTTTTCCCAGCCTGTGTCCCTGCACTCTGTTTATTTTGCTTAGAAAGCAGCTCAGTGTCCTCTCTCCCTGAATTTTCCAAGCTTCTCCACTGCGTGCAATAAATTGAACAAACACCTTGTTGTCATTGTCACCGTCCTGTTGTCATTTTGCTTTAACTTTGAGCTGAAAGATTTCCACTTCCTCCAGCAGGAAGCAAGGCCTGTGCCCAGTACACCTTCTTTTTTTTTCCCCCAAGCAGATGCATTTCTCTCCCCTCCAAGGGTCACTTTGGATGAGGCTTCCACAATGCTGGGGAAGGATTCTCAGCGTGTGCAGAGCTCCCAGCCAACCTCCCTGGGCTGGGCTGTTTTTCTGACCGTGGTGACAAGGGACCTCAGGGACTTCTCTCTTCAGCAGACTCTCTATTTAGTTTCTGTTTACTTAGAGGGAATAGCCTGAGGGGCTACTGGAGAGAAAACATCTGTGGGAGATAATCTATAGAGTTATCTATCTATCACTCTTGTCGACCCTGTCTCCCCTGAGAGCAAGCTGAGAGACTTGTAATAAAAAGGCATCGCTGAAGAGGCTTTAGGGACAAATAAAGAGACATGTTAAGGGCCAGCTGAAAAAGGATAGAAGACATTATTAAAGCTCAATAGCCGTCTTATCAAAATCCAATAGGATAGGCATTTGGCAAAAGGCTTTAAATTTATTCTTTGACTTTCTGGAGAGCTTGAATTTATCCATTAACAAGAATGTGCTGCACAGGGAGCGGGAGATGCTATCGGCTTCAAAAGGGTTGGATTCAATCTGGTATTGTGCAAAACACAACAAAAACTGAAGACAAAACCAATTTTTCCCCCCTCCTCTGGCTGGCCTCATTCCTACATCGCCAAATATTAGAAGCTGTAAATACAATGCTGATGAGGCTGTTGACTAAAAGCAATTTAAGCAGCACGATTATTCTGCCCTCACAAATCATGCAGATTTATTTTTAAAAATAAAGTGAATTTTTGAAAACTGAGTATGACTGGAAATTTTGGCCTTTAAAAACAAAAAAAAAAAGGCATCAAGTAGCAAAGGAGAAACTACCAGGAAAGCTTTTATCTCTAAAGCAAAATCAAAACCCCGACGCGTGTTTTGCTGCTGCAGATGCGAAGCGGGACAGGGGCCCATAAATCTCCCCGGGCTTTATTATTATTATTATTATTATTATATCCAAAATGCTACAGGTCACAGGAACCATCTGATACTTCGGGAGCGCATTGTTCGCGCGGGGAAGGAAGGGGGGGGGGAGATGATTGATTGATAATTATGATAATTTGCGAAATGATTATTTGGGCATTACGGCCGCGGCCCGGTCGCTGTGAAGACATTTTCTCTATCACGGGGGGCCCCGTCAGGAATGGCCTCTGGCAAGGAGGGGATGTGGAGAGGTCTGGCCGGGGCTCTCCCGGCGGGACCCGCGGGGTTTGATGAATGATGACCCAGAGGAGTAAGAAATCAGACTTCAATAAGCAGCCAGGAAGGTAGTTAGGGAAGAGCAAGGGAGCTGTTCGCTGTCTTTTGTGCGGCAATTACCGGGCAGGCCGAGCCCCTTTTCCCCCCGCCGGGCCTGTGAGGGGGCAGGCGGCGCTCGGAGCGCCCTGAGGGAGCAAATTGCAGATTTGAACTCGGCCTGCTCCGAGCTGCCTTTGCTGCATGAATTGCACACGCATTTCTACACTTAGCAAGGATTTATAACCCACCCCCAGCCCGTGGAAGGTGCTGTGAAACTCTGGGTGGTTTAAGCACGCGGGTTTCAGTGAGTTTCGTTCACTTTTCTGCGTGTTGAAGAATCATTCCCGCTCTGGCTGGTGAAGAATCCTCGTCCTGGCTGAGAATTTACACAGAATTGGGGGTTAAAGATGCTCCACAACCCCCAGAACAATCCCAGGTTCTGCTCCTCCTCCAGGGCTGCTGCTTCACAGTTACTATTTCAGAAAGAGCTTTAATTTGCTTGTTTTATAGGTTGTATCTTTATGAAATAAAGGTATATTTAGCGGCCACAAACAGAGGCAGCTTTGAGTTGATTTTTATAATCTTTTCCTGAATAGACTTGCGTCATTCCAATAAGCCCCGGACAAAAGAGTGGACAGTTGTCTGAGAGTCTTTTTTATAACATTTCTCTCTTTCTATTGTTAGGGAGCTGCTAATAAAAGAACCAGGAGTCCATTAATTCAGTGAATGAACATATAGTAAAGTCAGTTCCCTCTTGAGAACAATAATGTTGCGGTCAGCTTAGGTTTCCATGGAAACTAAGTACTTCTAAGAAGTTTGCATCCTTGATTTTGCTGAAATGAAGCATGTAAAGTAAAAAAAAAAAGGTGTAAGGCTGGCATGGAAAAGTCGGCAAAGAAAGTGATGGTTAAATAATTTTACAGGAATAACATTGTACGTTGAATTTCTGTGATGCAGATGTTTGGGCTGGGTTGTTTAGTGAGTGTGGGTATGAGAAATGGCTCCACGAAGAGATCTCAGGGGGGTTTTGAGCCCATAAATCAGGCCAAGTTAAGAGGACTCGCAGTGGTTACGTTTGCTCTCCCCATATCTGCAGAATGCTGAGGCAGCCCCAGGCACACGCACGGCACAAGGTGGAACAGTGGCTGTCCCAGGGCTCCCACAGCTGCAGGCTTGGAAGTGCTTAATGCCAATTTCCCATTTCTCTGTGGCAAAGAATGTGGATTTGGGGTACAATGAACACCTCACACAGTTCTAAGATCTTTTTGTGAGTTAACTTGATTCTTCTCCTCCTCAAAACCCCAGAGCTGTGATGTCGAGCTGTTCTCCAGCACTGATTTATGACGTGTGTTTGATTTCCCTGCATTGCTGGGGCTGAGGAGGTGTCCAAAATGTGCTGCTGAGCTGCTCACACCCATGACTCAGGTGGCACAAGTGTCCCTGAACTCCAGGCAGATTTAGGAGAGGTCACCTTCTCCTCTTGATGCATCTCAAGCACAGACACACAGACTCTGGGCTGGGTTTGAGTTAGAAACTGCATTTCTGTGGAGGTGAGAAGGCAGGTGGCTGCTCTCTTGGCAAAATAAATGATTTAGGATTCTTCCCTGGGAGGGTGGGGAGGCCCTGGCACAGGGTGCCCAGAGAAGCTGTGGCTGCCCCTGGATCCCTGGAAGTGTCCAAGACCAGGTTGGATGGGGCTGGGAGCCACCTGGGACAGTGGAAGGTGTCCCTGCCCATGGCAGGGGGTGGAACTGGATGATTTTTAAGGTCCAGCCCAAACCATTCCATGATCAGGGCACAAAGGAGACTCATTTAGACATTTTGGCTGAGTAATCAGTTAGGCTAATAACACATGCAAATTGAAGATTCATAAACTTTTCTACAACCAAGAGTTTCCTAAATAAAGTGAAACCCTCCCTGGTCCCTGCTCCCTTTGCTTGGGGTTTGTGGGGACACTCACACACATTTTAACACAAATTAACAGTTTCAACACAAATTAGGAGTTTGAACACAAATTAACAATTTTAACACTTCTGTCCCAATCCTCCTTTTCTCTCTGTGCCTATAAAATTAATTTCAGTGCTCCCCTGTTCAAAGCCACACGCACTATCATACATGAAATGCCAACACTCGACGTTGGTGCTTATCCCCTNCATTTCAGTGCTCCCCTGTTCATCATACATGAAATGCCAATACTCGACGTTGGTGCTTATCCCCTCACATCCGACGTGGTTTTTAATTGTTTGCATCAGGAGCACGGGCTCCTTTCCCCTGCTCACCAAAGTGAGGGGCTGGCATTTCCATCCCGCCAGTGAAATAATATTCTGGGTGATTAGGAGGCATTACAGCCCCGGCTCAGTTTGAAAATGCCAGAATGCCCCAGAGATCCCCATGAATCTGCTGCCAGCCGGCCCCTGTCAGAGCTGAAGGCAGCACTGTCTGGAGCCCAAAATCAACTTCAGGAAGGTCATGTGAAAGAAAATCCTCAGTCATCAGGAAGCCCTTGGCCCCGTGGCCTTTCTGACATTTTCTGACAAACCTTAAATCACCAGAGTAGACAAAACATCACAAATTTTGGAATGATAGCCTGTGGGATTTCGGGGCCGTGTGGTAACTTGGAAGGTAACACACACACACACACACACAGCCCCCTCCCCTCCCTCTGCTCTGCAATTCCTCCTGGGATGCTGAGCTGAGTGTGCCACGAGGGTTTGGCTGGAATCAGGTCCTGGAATCAGGTCTGGATTCATGAACCACCTCTGGGGTGGGGTGGGAGCTGAGACAGCAGCAGAGGAGGGACCTGCCCTGTGCCAGCTCCAGATTTTTACAGGGAATATTCCTCAGTGTGGGAGGAGGGATCACTCCCAGGACAGGCTCCTGTTCCAGTGGGGAATCTGGAATTGGGTTTTATTGTGTGATTCCATGCCTTGGAGAAGCCAGATGGTTCCATGAATGTCACCTGGGATCCTGAGGGGTTGCAGGATTGGGTTCATCCCCCCGGAAGGAGAATTTGGGTCAGGCAGGAGGCTCTTGGAGCTCCCTGGATAAACAGGAAAACCTGGACAGCAGCAGGGGAGGGAGGAAAGGGGAGTGTGGGTGAGAGTAACCACCAGAGTGACTTGAAGTTGTGTCCAGCCCCAGTGGTGCTGCTGAAAAAAACAAAGCCAAAACACAGAGAACTGGGTGCCAATGAACAATAATTACATATAAATATACATAACATAACCAAAAAAATGCTGTTTGATTTTTTTTTTCATATTTTATTCTAGAAATAAATCAAGGTTCTGCAGAGCAGTGAAGGTGGGACTGTTGTCTGACAGGCATTGCAGGACCACAGTATATTTTGATGTATTTTGGTTTTAGATTCCACAGGATTTCTATGAGATGACGAAATACGTGTTCTGGAAAGAAAAGAAAAGCCCAACCCAACCAAATTTATTTTTCACAGGACAGTTTGAGGAGAAAAATAAAGAAAAGTAATTGCCAGAAGTCAGCTCCTCTGTGATGTTCAGTGGTTCTTTCCCTCTGGAAATTTCAGCAACACTCTGTAAACATGTATATAAATATATATAAAAAATACAGATATAATAATAATAGTAACAGCAGGAGGAATCTAAATTAAGTGCTTAAATCCTTTCTTGGCTAACCCAAATGATTTTTTTTTTATTACTTTTTTCCCCTCCTTATTTTAGACTGTAACAGAGAATATAGACCAGAAGTACTGAAAGCTGTGGAATAGATTAGAAACTAATTTATAAACTTCAGAGGAAGTTTTCCTCCTGCTTAATGTGACTTTATAAGCAACTGAAATTAAGAAATCTTCTGTCATCTGGAGGCATCCCCTCTCCTAATCTTCTGGAGTTAGCTGATTATTTTAGGGATTTGTTGCCATGAATTCTGGCCTTGGGGAGGGGAGGTGAATTTGCTACCCAGCATTTTTCCAGCTCATTAATAACTGCTGCAGAGATAGTTCTGCACTGCTGCTGTCAGGACATCTCAGCCCCTGCTTGGTGCAATAATTCCTTCTGTTCCAGGAGAATAAATTGCAGCTCCTAAAGGAGCTGCTACTCTGAGTTTCCACAGGAATTTCAGTCTTTAGCTTCAGCTCCTCTGCCCCAGAATGTTGGTTTTCCCTCACAGAAAGTCTGGGAAAACTCTGGAAATTTGTATCAGTGCAGCTGCCCCAAGGTAGTTTTTAGGACAGTGTTAAATTCTTCTTTCCTGAAATATTCAATTTAAAAATGAGTCAAGAGGAATACTCATTTTTTCAATGTTTGCCCTTCCAATTACTTACATTTATATGTAAAACCAGCAAAGTCTTGACTTTCATTGTTCATCTCTTCCCTTAATCCTTGGTTCAGTTTTTTTTCCCCTCTTTCTGTAGTGCTGCCCAGAAATAAGCTGGACTTTTCTCCTGGTTATCTTGGCAAGTCCAAGCAGTCTCTTGCTCAGCTCCTGCTGCCATGAAATGGAGATTAATTACTTTCCTTGTCACGGGAATCTTAAAAAAGGTGAATCCTGGAAAACTTCTGTGCTGGGGCTGGGGTTGCCATGTAAATCCATGCACAGAAAAACCCCCTCAGCTGGACACTCATCTCTGTCTGGGCTTGGGATGCCCCTTCCACTCACCTCATTCCTTTTTTCTGCCTGGGTGTTTCTTTTCCCCCCCTTAAATTCCTGTTGGGTAACAGAGGAATCCTGGAGGGTGATTTTCCTGCTCTCCTGCAATGCCAGGCAGGAAGGATGTGCAATTTTTCCTAAGGAGGTTTTGCTGTCCCTGAGTAAGATCCTTCCTCCCAGGCTTTGTGTCTGCTGATGACTCGAACATGTCCTCCCACTTCCAACTGCAATTTATTCCTGGCAGTTTGCACTTGCCAGTCCTTCTGCCAGTAAAAACTTGGGATTGGAATAGTGTCCCACCCTCCATTCCAGGTCTGCTGCTCACCAGATGCTCCACTGCTCTTTTCTCTGATGGCCTTTCCTGCAGACCCCAGTGCATCCCCTGCTAAAAATGGGTACAAACCGGGCACTTCTGGAGGGGGAAATGTGAGATTTAAATCATTTTTTCCAAGGCATTGCTATATCAGAGATGTTCAATCATCCAGCAAAAACCAGCCACATCCAGGAGCTGGGTTGGATTTAGGCAAAACACTTCATGTCCAGCTGCTGTTCACACAGCCTAATGATCCATTTTGCTATATAAAGTGTTTAATTCCAAGAAAACAAAGCTGTAATGGTCAGTTGTGGACATTTTAATTATCATTTTCCTGATACCACGATTTTCTCAGAGTAATGAAGTCAGAAAAATGATATTTATCATTTAATCCTGGTGTGTGTCCACATTACTGCTGGGCCCAGAGCAAGGCTTTAACCATGTGCAACATGAATATTTGTGCTCTGGTGACTCCAAAGTGTTACAGACCAAAACAGCCATGAAAGCAGAATATTCTGAGGAGATTTTAAATGGTCCTTTTTGCTCCATGATAGGAAGGTTGGCAAACGAGCAGCTGATGGATGTCAGGGTTTGCAGCCGTGTTTGGTTTGGAAACTCACTCCGAAGTTTGGATGCATCTCTGAAATCCATCAGAACCCCTTTGGTCTGAAAAACATCCATGAAAACCTTGCACATGACTTTTTTTTTTTTCCTCCTTTCATAGATTTCTTCTAATTCCTCAAACTAACTGGGCTGGAAATACCCAAGGGATAGATTTTCTTGTTGCACTTTCTCTGTTCTGTTTGTAATGCCAGGGAAAGCCTGGAAGTGTTGGAAGTTTATGCACTGAGATGATGAGAAAAGAAACTAATGAGTTTTGCTTTTTCTCTGAAAGTTCAGAAATCCTTTAGNAATACAGATATAATAATAATAGTAACAGCAGGAGGAATCTAAATTAAGTGCTTAAATCCTTTCTTGGCTAACCCAAATGATTTTTTTTTTATTACTTTTTTCCCCTCCTTATTTTAGACTGTAACAGAGAATATAGACCAGAAGTACTGAAAGCTGTGGAATAGATTAGAAACTAATTTATAAACTTCAGAGGAAGTTTTCCTCCTGCTTAATGTGACTTTATAAGCAACTGAAATTAAGAAATCTTCTGTCATCTGGAGGCATCCCCTCTCCTAATCTTCTGGAGTTAGCTGATTATTTTAGGGATTTGTTGCCATGAATTCTGGCCTTGGGGAGGGGAGGTGAATTTGCTACCCAGCATTTTTCCAGCTCATTAATAACTGCTGCAGAGATAGTTCTGCACTGCTGCTGTCAGGACATCTCAGCCCCTGCTTGGTGCAATAATTCCTTCTGTTCCAGGAGAATAAATTGCAGCTCCTAAAGGAGCTGCTACTCTGAGTTTCCACAGGAATTTCAGTCTTNAGGAAGGATGTGCAATTTTTCCTAAGGAGGTTTTGCTGTCCCTGAGTAAGATCCTTCCTCCCAGGCTTTGTGTCTGCTGATGACTCGAACATGTCCTCCCACTTCCAACTGCAATTTATTCCTGGCAGTTTGCACTTGCCAGTCCTTCTGCCAGTAAAAACTTGGGATTGGAATAGTGTCCCACCCTCCATTCCAGGTCTGCTGCTCACCAGATGCTCCACTGCTCTTTTCTCTGATGGCCTTTCCTGCAGACCCCAGTGCATCCCCTGCTAAAAATGGGTACAAACCGGGCACTTCTGGAGGGGGAAATGTGAGATTTAAATCATTTTTTCCAAGGCATTGCTATATCAGAGATGTTCAATCATCCAGCAAAAACCAGCCACATCCAGGAGCTGGGTTGGATTTAGGCAAAACACTTCATGTCCAGCTGCTGTTCACACAGCCTAATGATCCATTTTGCTATATAAAGTGTTTAATTCCAAGAAAACAAAGCTGTAATGGTCAGTTGTGGACATTTTAATTATCATTTTCCTGATACCACGATTTTCTCAGAGTAATGAAGTCAGAAAAATTATATTTATCATTTAATCCTGGTGTGTGTCCACATGACTGCTGGGCCCAGAGCAAGGCTTTAACCATGTACAACATGAATATTTGTGCTCTGGTGACTCCAAAGTGTTACAGAGCAAAACAGCCATGAAAGCAGAATATTCTGAGGAGATTTTAAATGCTCCTTTTTGCTCCATGATAGGAAGGTTGGCAAACGAGCAGCTGATGGATGTCAGGGTTTGCAGCCGTGTTTGGTTTGGAAACTCACTCCGAAGTTTGGATGCATCTCTGAAATCCATCAGAACCCCTTTGGTCTGAAAAACATCCATGAAAACCTTGCACATGACTTTTTTTTTTTTCTCCTTTCATAGATTTCTTGTAATTCCTCAAACTAACTGGGCTGGAAATACCCAAGGGATAGATTTTCTTGTTGCACTTTCTCTGTTCTGTTTGTAATGCCAGGGAAAGCCTGGAAGTGTTGGAAGCTTATGCACAGAGATGATGAGAAGAGAAACTAATGAGTTTTGCTTTTTCTCTGAAAGTTCAGAAATCCTTTAGAGCTGGACAAGGCTTTGAGTGTGTTTTGCTTCTTGCAGAGGAGTAGAAATCAAGAAAAAATGACTTTTAAAAAAATATATCAACATGGATTTGGTCTCCACAAAGCACAACCACAAATTGATTGGCATAATGAGCAGATTTTGGGCTTTAAAGAGGGAGAGGGGATTTTCCAGCTACATTTCTCAGCTCTGTGGTTAAATTAATATTTAGTGTCAGTCAGAAAACCTGCTGGAGTCTCTTTGGGTAGGACAGAAACTCTGCTGATCTCACTGACCTCCTGCATCCCTGCTCTTCCCTCTGTCTTGTGCTTTTTGTGCTCTTTTTCTGTGATGCTTGAAGATGTCAAACTCTGATTTATAAAGCCATGTGTTTGGTGCCTCTTTCTCACACTGGAGAATAACCAAACCTCTCTCTCTGTATTTACACAGGATTTACCTTTGTAGTAGCCCCATTTCCCCCCCAGGTTGTTTTCAGTCCCATAAAATAGCTCACCTGTGCTTGCTGTGCTTGCACAGGGCTCCCCCCTTTCATGCTAACACAGCACGTCAAATACTCGTTTGCTTTCTCTTTAAATATCAATGAATAACCCCTTCCTTTGAAAAAATAAAACAAAAAGAAGGCAAAAAGCTGCCGAGCATCTCAGTTCACAGCTCTGCTGTTGTACAACTCCAAAGCGTGGTGGCAGAGGGGAACCCTCTTTCAGAGGGACAGAAACCCTTTAAATAAATGAATTCACTATGATTTTGTGCTCGTGCAGGAAAATTTCTCTCAGATTAGTGGATGTTGTAAAAGAAGCAGCTGAAATTCCCGTTCTGTGTCACGCACCCATCAGTGCGGGACGAGCAGGAACCAGCCCTGCAGCAAGAAAGGTTCAGGTTGGATGCTGAGAAAAAACGAGCCCCTGGAATAGCTGAGTACCTGAGCAGGCTCTCTGGGGAGGAGATAAAATCCCTGCCCCTGCAGGCTCCTGAGAGGTTCAGACAAATACCTGCCAGGCCGGCCTGGATCTCCACAGCCCTGCATGCGAATGAGGGGGAGCGGGGATCGCTTCCCCAGCGCCCTCCCAGCCGCACGGGCTTTCACCGGGCTCGGAGGTTTATCTTGTTAATCAGTGTCACAGGCGGCCGGGGAGGCAGGAGCCTCCTGTCCTTTCATTCCGCACGTGTGGCCCCCGAGCACACGGGGAAAATGCGAGCTGGGGGCACTGAAAGCTTTTCTTCTCGTTTTAGGCTCTTTTTTGCCTCCTTTTAATGGTGCCTGGGAAGTGTCGTGCTCTTTGTGTTCAGTTCTNAAGAAAGAATTAGTTCTCATAGTTGCAACTGTAACCCAGAGTTCTGAATTAAGATATTAAGTTCAAACAGGGATGATAGAATATGGGATAACAGCTGCAAGTGAATGCTGGAATGCTCAGTGCTTTCATAAAGAAGATTTAAGGTGTCGAAGCATTTTTCTGTCTCAACATGGCACTTCTTTGTCCTTGTGGCTGACATTGCTGAGTTTCTATGTATCGTTGCACTGGGTGGAAACATCCTTTAACTGCCAGNAGAAAGAAAGAAAGAAAGAAAGAAAGAAAGAAAGAAAGAAAGAAAGAAAGAAAGAAAGAAAGAAAGAAAGAAAGAAAGAAAGAAAGAAAGAAAAAGAAAGAATAAGTTCTCGTAGTTGCAACTATAACCCAGAGTTCTGAATTAATATATTAAGTTCAAACAAGGATGATAGAATATGGGATAACAGCTGCAAGTGAATGCTGGAATGCTCAGTGCTTTCATAAAGAAGATTTAAGGTGTCGAAGCGTTTTTCTGTCTCAACATGGCACTTCTTTGTCCTTGTGGCTGACATTGCTGAGTTTCTATGTATCGTTGCACTGGGTGGAAACATCCTTTAACTGCCAGACAGCACTTAGCGATAAGCCACCAATTAATAATGTTGATTTGAAAAGCCCGAGAATAGGTGAGAAAGCAAAGTCCTTTGGTAAGTCATATTTGCACAGTATTAAGGGTCCCCTTTTACCTGGCCCAGCAAACACGGCGTCGGGAGCTCCGTGCCATTGAAAAGCTGAGAGACTCTAATGATATGTGCAACTGATAATTGCCACTCCTCGCTGCTCAGCACCCACTTATCGTGCCTTTTGTACACACATACCTTTGCAGCAGGCAGCTGCCGGCAGATGTGGTTCTCCTTCCTAAATACCCACAGTGGCGGGGGATTTGTTTTTTTTGTTTTTTCCTGCTCCATCGACCTGTTTTATCAAAGAAGCAAATGTCGGGGAGGAATCAGCGTTTCCTTCCAAGCTGGTGGCCCTCGGATGGGAGGCTTTGCGTTGGGTCTGGGTGTGCAAACACCCCTCTGTGTTTGCTCAGCTGATGCCACAGCCGTCCCTCAGCGCCGGCAGGGCAAGGCCAGCGCTGCCTCCCATGGGACAAAAAGCGATTAAAGGCGGTGGCAAACGCCAAAGCGACTCGCTGAGGGAATCACAGATGATTCCACACCTGTNCGGGCTCTCTAATCACCAAATCTCCTAAACTCTCATTTATCAATAGAACAAACTGCAG
>VWYE01023282.1:3491-25916 GCA_013398995.1 Alaudala cheleensis
TCTTTCTTCCTTGTAGACCCCAGTGGAATATACCATTAAACCACAGGGAGGAGAGAAAGCCTTCAGTGCACTTAAATATACTTATGTCAAATCCATCTCATTCTTCCTGCCTTCTTTCCTCAATCTAGCCACCATTCCCAAGGGCTGGAGAACATTACAACCCATTCACTTTATATGAATGGGCACAGACAGACTTTTTCACCATTTCAATACATCTACATTTGCAGGCATATCCTGTAGGCCAACTGAAACAGCCTTCATTTCAATTTACTGTTTCCCTGAGGAACATGCAATTCTCCTGAAAGTGGAAAAAACCATCAACGGCTATTCCCTGCCCCCCTTCCCTCCACCTCAAGTCAAGATCTGAATTGGAGGGAAAATTTCTTCCAAGATTAATGGACTGCCATTCTGATGCTTATAACAGGGGACATGATCTTTATTAAACAAGTAATGAATAACTTTCACCAAAATACTGTATTTGGAAGGTGCTCAGTGTTACTGGACAAGACTCATCTAAACCTTTTTCCAAGTCCCTGTAAATTGGTGTTATATTAGGAAAAAGAAAACATTCCTCAGTGATCATTTAACTCTGTCTTGTTTTTCAGCAGTGCTATCAGTAATGACAAAAACAACACTATTAAAAAAGTAGCCAAGGTCTTGGCTTGCTAACTTCAGATGCAGGCTAGAATCAGCTCAGTAACGCCTAAATGGGAGATTCTCTCACCTTCCCAAGACAAGCGCTAGAGGTTAGCTATTATTGCAACAAACCAGAAACAAAACAGGTAACAAATAAATATTCAGTGTATAGCGGGAGTATGAAAAATAATCAATACATCTTGCCAGACCTTGTTGGTCACAGCTTTGATTTGGAGCAAAATAACATGTATAGCAAAATAACAAAATAATAGATTTAGGAGAGGAAAGAGTTTCTTCACAGAAGCATTGATGCCTTACTGACATTCAGGCTCTGCTGGTACCTCATATTTCAGGATTTCACTGGGATTTTGGCAGTTGTCTGGAAAAACTGCCAACATAGAAGTCAATGTGTAGTATTGCTGGGGTGCACAGCTCAGCAAGTTTGTAATTAATCATTTATCATCTAATAGTCACAGCAAAAACCTAGCCCTACCTCCCAGTGCCATAAATACCATGATATTCCAACAGACTCCTTAGGAAAGTATCAGACACTGAAGCATATGGCCAAACAGTGATTCATGTTATTACACTGAAGCCGTTCTAGCCCTGCTGATGTATTGCTGAATACCTAATGTTTTATGTGCAGTCTCTCTAGGGAGGATGATAGTTCAGATATTGATGGGCCTGGTCCAAGGTGTCCAAGAGGTCTGATGCTGTAAATTTGTTCACAGAAGTGCTGCATTTAAGGCGGCTCTTTCTGGTGTNAATTACCCACCTACATTTTGGAAGTTGAAGCTGTTCCCTTTCCTGTTGTAGGCAAGCATTTTATTTATTTTAGCTACACTGCAATTAAAAATAGCAGCACACCAAGAAGTGGTTAGAGTGAAGGCACAGAAAAATTGGCCTCAGTGGAGAAATGAGCTTTGCTTCCCACAGTTACAAACAGCCTCTGCTTAGCAAATTGGATGTCTTTTCAGATTGCAAATGACTCCAGAAAAAACAGTCTCAACTGAAACATGAAGGCCAGAGTTAAGTCTGCTGTACGTGACCATAACTAAGGAAGGAAGACAGCAGTCTTCCTTCTCAGATAACATTTTTTTTCTCTGAAAATGCCCATCTTTTGATCTGCTTTTTGAATTTTCCCATTATCATTTAATGGGAATGGTAAATCTTTCTAGGGAGTATCCAGAGAAATTCTTACATACAGTCAGATTCAGGATATGGCGCAAGGCCATCTCTTAACCAAATTAATAAATACTTTACAGCAAGCCATGAAAAATCTTTGGAGCCATTATTCTGAAAGTTTGTTCTGGTCATTGCTTCTGTGTTAGCATTACTCCATAGTTCCATTGCAATCACAGATGCTTACATAAAAGAAACATTATGCTGAGACTAATGCTTTTCATACTTAGGAAATCTTTTTCTTATTAGTAACAAGCAATGGGAGACTATCCCTCTCCCATTTTGTTCTGAATGTATATCATGGGCTTTTAAAAGAGAAATATAGTTAAAGAAGGGCTAAAGCCTGGCCTAAAATCTGTCAGAGACAACTTTCAATGCTACATNGAAAGAAACATTATGCTTTTCATACTCGGGAAATCTTTTTCTTATTAGTAGCAAGCAATAGGAGAGTATCCCTCTTCCATTTTGTTCTGAATATATATCATGGGCTTTTAAAAGAGAAATAAAGAAGGGCTAAAGCCTGNACTCCACTGTCAGTGGAGCAAGGTGGTGTCGAGCTGCTGCAGCAATTTGTACTGTACATGTGACTTTACAGCTGAGTGTAAAGCATTTGCTATTATTAATTAACCCGAGTATTATGTTAATTGGCTGGATTCTTAACTGAGGGGAGACTGTTTTTCAAACAGCCAGGACAAAACCTGTTGAACCTCAATTAGGATGCAACCAAGGAAAGTGCAGATGAGTCTGGAGTAATTACCAGACAGTGGCTGACAGGCAAGTTCCTGTGTTTTCAGCCAGAACAGGTGATTTTGAAACCTGACCTCCAGCAGCTGCTGGCTGGGCAGCACATTTGATCCTCATGGGCTGCCCAGGATGGCCTTTGCTCTGCTAACAGCTCTCTGCTGCACATCAACAACTTAGCACTGAGTGGGCGAGTGAAGCTCTCGGCTTTCATGCCCAGAGGATGGTGAGCGGCAGGACCCGACCACAGAGACATCACTGTAGGGAAATGGGGGTCCCACAGCCCTCCTCCAAACAAGTCTGCAGGATAAGAAAGAGTAATGTGGAATTGGGCAACCTCTCCATCTTTGTATTCATGAGTGGAGTGCCTTCCTTGTCCCAAGGGATCATCCTTGTCTACCTTTTGCGAGAATCTGGCATTCCTGTACAGTCTGCATGCTCACGGAAGGGAAGATGGGTGTGTGGCCTTTTGAGATGGACTTTCTCTTTAATTAAAAATTAATTTTGTCCTCTCTATGATCTCATGCTTCATGCCAGCATGTGAAGATAGACACAATGTGAGGCTTGTAGGGAGAGGCTACATCAGTCCTGAAGAAAACATGTATATCTTGAAAAAAACAGGCAACCTCTCCTGTGCGTTACATTGCAGCTACTGACACAGTGGAGGACTGGGGACAATGTGCACTCTAACACCCTCACCAGGGCTTTCACATGAGCCTGGATAGTTTTTTCCACATGATCCCCATTTCACATTCAGAAAAATGAAGCTTGGGGCAAGGGATGAACTNTTTAGGCTTAAATAAACACACTGAATAATGTCCTGGAGGTGGAACATAACTTTCTACTGAACTAAATCTCTGAAAGTGTTTTCTATTCTAGTAGGCAGATCTGTGCAAAATGTTGTAAAATAAAATACCGTGAAAATATTGGAGATGGTTTGGAAGGACTGCAAAAAAAGCTTAAAATCAATAGTGTGGTCCAGTCAATGTCAGGGAATTTTCTCCGTGGCTTCTTCACTATGTGGCCTATNCTTTTGCGAGAATCTGGCATTCCTGTACAGTCTGCATGCTCACGGAAGGGAAGATGGGTGTGTGGCCTTTTGAGATGGACTTTCTCTTTAATTAAAAATTAATTTTGTCCTCTCTATGATCTCATGCTTCATGCCAGCATGTGAAGATAGACACAATGTGAGGCTTGTAGGGAGAGGCTACATCAGTCCTGAAGAAAACATGTATATCTTGAAAAAAACAGGCAACCTCTCCTGTGCGTTACATTGCAGCTACTGACACAGTGGAGGACTGGGGACAATGTGCACTCTAACACCCTCACCAGGGCTTTCACATGAGCCTGGATAGTTTTTTCCACATGATCCCCATTTCACATTCAGAAAAATGAAGCTTGGGGCAAGGGATGAACTTGCTGAAGTTCACCTGGCAAAGCACAAGGTATAGAATACATTTTGTGTACAGCCTGGTCTCTACAGCCAAGGCAAACATATTCATGTACATTTAAAGAGAAAGGATCCTGTGAGCAGAGCTGGAGCTACAGTCTTTTCTTAAACACACTCTCAAAGAAGAAATAATTTTTGAAGAGGAAACTATGCACCTGGAAAGCATACTGAGTTTTAATGGATATTAATGTCTTGCAAAAGCAAAACAAAGCTTGGAACTTAATAATTTGCCTAAAAAATAAAGAACATTTTGTTTTTAGTGTTAAACAAGAATTAAATTATCCAGCACATGTTTGATACTCCTCAGTTGAAGTGCTTTGAATCTGGTGCACAGACAATAAATTACAGAAGGCAGCATGGTGCAGTGAATGGAGGGGGTGAGGGGACAGGGGCTAAAGGTGAGCATGCAAAGTGTTCTGTAGCAGAACATCACCAGCACTGGTTCCCAAATGGAAGCTGAAAGACCCAGGTACCAGAAGGCAGATGGAAAAAACGGGAATGCAGTCCCATCTGTGGATACTGTTTCTTTTCATGGTTCTCACCGCCTGACCTCTTTTTCCCATCAGTTCCTCAGTGAGGAGATCAAGGTGAATTACTCTGGATGGGTGAGTCTCAACAGAGCAAACACAGCTGCTGGCGGGGAGCTCTGCTTGGAGAAACAACCAGAGAAAGCAGGAGGTGAAGGCTTTTATAAGCCAGCCCCACTAATGGCACTTCTCCTTTTCATTCTCCAAGGCTTAGTTCCTGTCCCACTGCAGTCAATGATAATTTCCCCCTTGACTTCAGTAGGAGGATTGAGCTTCTGGAGGGCAATAGCTCCTGACCTGGTTTCTCCTCCTGTTATGTTAGGCACTAAGCCTGAACAGCTTCTCTTCTGCAGTCTTAAGTGTATCTGACTTGTATTCCCTTCAGAACAATCTTCCCAGCCCTGATTTGCTTCTCCATCAGCAGGTTCAGCAAAGAAGCAGCTTGCACTATGCTGTGGCATTGCCAAGGTGAGAGGAATCTGCTCTGCCCCAAGAAAAGGTTTGGGGCAGAGCCTCAGACTCCGTCAGTGGTGGAGGTGGAAGACCCCTCTAGAAAAGAATTCCTGTGCCTTTAATGAAAACATGGGTGCACTTTAGTACATGTAACGAGCCATGTACTTCAGACTATATTTCAGAGTAGTAAGAGTATACTTCATCTTTGTTAAAGTCTCCCATGTTTGTCCCAGCAGTTGAGTTATATGCATATTTTGCTATGCACATAATGCATAGCTTGGCCAGCAAAAGATAGGAAGGGTAAATGATGGTATGTTTACCTTAGCTCATGGGGATGTCTTAGTGGTTTAACCTTCAAATGTGGTGTGCCTAACTTTTCTCTAACCACAGGTCCAAGTTCCAGCTGGGCTGACTCAGCCTTTATCTTCCTCAAGATAAATTCAGCCCCAGTCACTTCACAGTGGGTGGGTGTTTCAGATGAAGCTTTAAAAATGAGAGTTTTGTCTGGTCTGGATGGACCCTAATGATCCCTTAACACTTTTCATGAGAAAAACATTGGTTGTGGGCCAGAATTCCCATTCTTCGCTGCAGCAGCATAGTGGGAGCATGAAGAGAAGGCTCCATGAAGCTTGGAGTGGAAAGACATTGACATGGTGTCTTTGCAAGCACAGTGCAGCTGCAAGCCAAGATTACTGTACCCCATGGGCATGCTTGCTATGCCCTAAAAGAGTTGGGATTTGAGGTCTCCAGCTGGCTAGAAGGTCTTGTACAGCCCACTGAAATAGAATTAGGTTTTCCTAATGCTTTTCTCTCCCTAGGAGATTGAATCCTTCTGGGGAATCAAAAGCATTCAAATAGCTGCATGAGAAGCAGAAGATGAGATATAGCAGGTCAGTTATAGGGCACTTGCAAAGGGATATAAAAGGCTGATCTATCAGAGCACCCTCTGAGTATATAGGAAGAATAAGGATGTTCATTGCTCTGTGTGTGGCTCCAGACAAAAATTCCATCATATTCCTAACAAGCCTTTCCAATGACACACGTTTGCCAAGATCAGAGTATTTCTGCAAAATTCTTTTTTAGGCAATTCACCATTTTCCCCCCAAAACCAAACCAAAACAAAACAAAAAAACCCCCAAAAACCAAACCAAACCAAAACCAAAAAAACCCCCCAAATTCCCAATTAGTCGTGCCTTTCTGATAGCATAATCACAGAAATCCTGCAATTAGCAGAGCACAAAAAGAACAGTCCTTATCCACATGTGACAGGCTCAGGGGAGTGGGCTGAACAAAATAAAATAATTCTGCACAGTTTTGCCAGAGCCCAAATGATTATTTAAATTAGTCAGAAAGAAAACAGGTTTTCAATTGCATTTCCTCTCAGTTCATCCTTCAAGGCTTAAATGCCTCTGTCCTTCCAGGGCTAGAGGCATCATGATAACACAAGAGAAGATAATGGCTTTGTGTTTCTGCCCAAAGCAGAAGGAATAGAAAGACCATGAAAAATGACCCGTTTGCCTGAGATATCTATCCATTTTGCAGGTACAGGTGGTTTGATTTAACATCTGAAATGCTGGACCCTGAAGCAGACCAAAGGCAACTTTCAACCCCTAGGGAGGAGCCCATGCTTAGTACAAAGAAATAGGGAGAGTTGGCAGGTCATATAAAGCTGCACTTCCAGAAGAAGGCATTTGTTAGTGTAGTCAGCACACTTTTGATAAGGCAAGCATATCTCAAGCATTTAGGCTTAAATAAACACACTGAATAATGTCCTGGAGGTGGAACATAACTTTCTACTGAACTGAATCTCTGAAAGTGTTTTCTATTCTGATAGGCAGATATGTGCAAAACATTGTAAAATAAGATACTATGAAAATGTTGGAGATAGTTGGAAATGACTGCAATAAAAGCTTAAAATTAATAGTGTGGTCCAATCAGTGTCAGGGAATTTTTCTCCTTGGCTTCTTCACTATGTGGCCTATAATATGTGTGACTCAAACAAGGTTTCTTTCAGCTCTCTTGGTATGGTGAGGGGATTGTAGAGTATTACTGAAATGTGAAGTATTCTGAGAGTGTGCACCAAAGTGCTACAGAAGCGCTAACTGGTATTATCAGCTGTGAATAGATATGCTTATTATCAGCAGACACCCTTCAACAGTCCTGCTCTACTGTGCATCTGCAGCCAGGAGTGACTTCATTTTATACAGCAGCAGCCAAAGAAAGAGGTTGGGTTCCTCAATATTAAAATGTGTTAGGGGTTAGTAAGCAACTGCCTAACATTTCGTTTTTAATTTAGAAGGGACATGGCTCAGTACATGCCTGAGTAAACTTATAAATATGCAACACTATTAGGTTCTGTTGGCCAAGTCCATTTTATACTCTAAAGAGCTTAGTAATATAAATATTTTAATTTAGAAAATGCTCCTTCAGATAAAAGGGAAGAATTAAACCAGTAAACTTTTTCATGCTCCAGGGCCCAACGGAGCCATTCACATGCTCACCTGCACTGCAAGAGCTGGCAGAAATCTGGTACAACTNATTCTGAGAGTGTGCACCAAAGTGCTACAGAAGCGCTAACTGGTATTATCAGCTGTGAATAGATATGCTTATTATCAGCAGACACCCTTCAACAGTCCTGCTCTACTGTGCATCTGCAGCCAGGAGTGACTTCATTTTATACAGCAGCAGCCAAAGAAAGAGGTTGGGTTCCTCAATATTAAAATGTGTTAGGGGTTAGTAAGCAACTGCCTAACATTTCGTTTTTAATTTAGAAGGGACATGGCTCAGTACATGCCTGAGTAAACTTATAAATATGCAACACTATTAGGTTCTGTTGGCCAAGTCCATTTTATACTCTAAAGAGCTTAGTAATATAAATATTTTAATTTAGAAAATGCTCCTTCAGATAAAAGGGAAGAATTAAACCAGTAAACTTTTTCATGCTCCAGGGCCCAACGGAGCCATTCACATGCTCACCTGCACTGCAAGAGCTGGCAGAAATCTGGTACAACTTTCCAAAGGCTGCATTCATCTCACCCATGTCTGGAGTAACAACTCTAAGACTAACATATTCCAGACAGTATTGCAAATAGACGGATATGTAAATATACATTAAAAAAGCATAGGGCTTGGAAGGCTTGGCTTAATCAAATGAACAAGGGAGGAGGAAGGGGAGATGCTGGCAGAAGTGTTTATGTCAGCTCATTGCTGAGAATCCCCTTTTTGTGCAGACTGTGCACCTGTAACAGCTGGCAGAAGATACAGGCAACCTGTGCTCCTTTAACAGAAAGACCTCCTCGTGGTATGTTATTGGAAACCCTGTGTACAGAGAAACATCAGCCCCTGGAGTTCTTGATGCTTCAGTAAAAGCCTACAGCAACAGAAAAAAAAGACCCTAAATTCTGTTTGTAGCTCTAAAGAGAGACAGAGATTAATAAAACCCAGGAACTGAATCCCCCTCAAACTTCAGGATATTTGAAATTCAAAGTGGAATATTGCAGTTTGGACCTTTCTCTTGTTTTGGGCTCTTCAGCAGCTTCTTGCTGTGCAAGAATCATAAAAAGGAACCTCCCATGGGGTGCTGTCCCTGTAACTTTAGTCAGAGATTAAAACTGAGTTTTTGAGAGGTCACANAGAGCTTAGTAATATAAATATTTTAATTTAGAAAATGCTCCTTCAGATAAAAGGGAAGAATTAAACCAGTAAACTTTTTCATGCTCCAGGGCCCAACGGAGCCATTCACATGCTCACCTGCACTGCAAGAGCTGGCAGAAATCTGGTACAACTTTCCAAAGGCTGCATTCATCTCACCCATGTCTGGAGTAACAACTCTAAGACTAACATATTCCAGACAGTATTGCAAATAGACGGATATGTAAATATACATTAAAAAAGCATAGGGCTTGGAAGGCTTGGCTTAATCAAATGAACAAGGGAGGAGGAAGGGGAGATGCTGGCAGAAGTGTTTATGTCAGCTCATTGCTGAGAATCCCCTTTTTGTGCAGACTGTGCACCTGTAACAGCTGGCAGAAGATACAGGCAACCTGTGCTCCTTTAACAGAAAGACCTCCTCGTGGTATGTTATTGGAAACCCTGTGTACAGAGAAACATCAGCCCCTGGAGTTCTTGATGCTTCAGTAAAAGCCTACAGCAACAGAAAAAAAAGACCCTAAATTCTGTTTGTAGCTCTAAAGAGAGACACAGATGAATAAAACCCAGGAACTGAATCCCCCTCAAGCTTCAGGATATTTGAAATTCAAAGTGGAATGTTGCAGTTTGGACCTTTCTCTTGTTTTGAGCTCTTCAGCAGCTTCTTGCTGTGCAAGGATCATAAAAAGGAACCTCCCATGGGGTGCTGTCCCTGTAACTTTAGTCAGAGATTAAAACTGAATTTTTGAGATGTCACAATCATCCACAAAGGAGCTGAACAGTGAGCACACTTCTCTTAAAAGCAGGTGACTTGAGTCATGAAGGCTGGTTCTCCTGCAATAACTGCCGCAGAATGTTTCTAACTTTGAATCATAGGAATTGCCATGTTATTTGACCTTCTATGTTGTCTTCCAGGAATGCCAGGTTTTAGAACAAAGCAGGTAAAAGTCAAAAAAAAAACAAACAACCAAAACTGATGCAAGTGGAAAGACTGTACTTGCACTTCGAGAAATTGAACTAAATCAGGTACACTCAGGAGTCTTCAAGACATAAACTGATATAACAAGATATTTTCCTGAAGACATTTTCTTAGCAAGCAATGGTGGCTCTAGGCCAACAGAATGCTTCCTGAAATGGACACATTTCACTTGGAGCAATCCTATAACTTGTAACACACCTTTTGCCTTCATCCTACAACGCAAAACACTTAAATCTTGTTCTCATTTATTCTGGAAGCATTTTCAATTGATAGAAAGAAAAGCCAACATAGCTGTGCTTCTTTACAGCAGGGAGAGCTCCAGTCTATCAATGACAGCAAAGTTTAAAATCCTGTCTAAATGGATGTGATGTAATTGGTATTACAATGCTGAAGAGCAGATTTGCAGTTTGTTCTAATCACCATACCTCCATGGACTTAATGTCACTGTCCTTTTCCAGTGTCCTTCCAATGTATGGTATCCAGCTATCCAGAGATCTTTTGCACAGTCACTGTTGTTTATTAAGACAAGGGTTCTGTCCTGGCTGTGGACAGGCAAACTGAGGCAAAAACTGGTGCAGGTAGGAGGTTTAGAATTGATTGCATTGATGGTCAATGGGTAGAAAGCCAGAGAAGTTGGCTGGATTACTAACTTTTGATCTTCATAATATTGGTCAATATTAATAAAAACTAAAACAGCAGCAAGCCTGGCTTAAATGAAGAGTTATTGATTTGGCCCCAGAGCATATTTAAATATTTTATTGCGCAGATGGAGCCCCTACATCTTGCTTTTCTTCATCCCATAAAGGCCCTGTTTTACAAGGATGCTTGCTGGCCCTGGGGAGGGCTGGATCCTGTTTCCTCTCCATTTATGTATGTTTTTTGGGGGGGGAGGGTTGGGCTCAGGTAAGGAGAATCGATTTCTCAAGTGCAGGGCCACAACTGCTGCCTTGGCTCTTCTCCCACTTACCACCTTCAGGGCATGGATGTCCAAGGGGTGTTTGCCTGGCTGCACATCTCCCTCCCACCTGTGTGATGCCAGCTGTCCCCATGAGGAACCCACTGCCACCTTCTAGAGTGGAAAGTGTTTAAAAACAGACTGGTTAAAATCTCTGCACCCAAAAGTCATCCCTCCTGGGCATTCTTATTTCTACCCTGCCTGAACGAAGGGTAGGAGATTGCACAGGAAGTTACCATCCTATTTATTTTAAGGTTTTCCTAATACTAATTTTTCAGTCTTTAGAATTTGACAGGTCTGCTAAAAAGCAGACTGCAAAAGATAGGTCTCTCTTTCCCACACCAAAAAACCCCTCAGGTTTTCAGGACCATCTTTCTTCTGCATTACTTGCTTGCACATTTCTTGCATAGTGCAGGATTTTAATCTCTTATTACATATGTTCCACGCTAACTTCATCCATTTGGTCTCCTTGCCCATTACAGCTCTTCTGTGGAGTCTGGAATACACCCTGCTCAGGATGCAATGCAATAAAGAACAAAACCCAATACCCTCAGGTTTGTTTGTTTGTTTGTTTTGGTTGGGGTTTTTCTTTTGTGTGTATATGGGTGTTTGCTTGTTTGCTTGGGTTTTTTGGCAGAAAAGAGAATTTTTGAAATTTTTTCATGAAAGAAGAGCTCAGAGCCTGAATGGATGGGTTCCACAGACAGAGCAGGACACATGGGGAGTGATAAGCTCTAGCTGCCTTGCGTAAACCAGTGAATTTGGAAAGCTCTCCTCCAGCTTCAAGATAAGAGATTTCCTCTCAAAGGCAGTGACAAACACCATCCAGACTAATTGTGGCTCTTTGCTTAGCAGCATATCACTTATAGTGACAAGCAGCAGACAGAAACTCCTCCAGCAGGCATCACTGCTGAACACACTGCATGTCTCATGACCTGCAGGGAATGCAGAGTATGGATATAAATCATAAAAAAAAAAAAAAGTAGAACNGAATGTTTCTAACTTTGAATCATAGGAATTGCCATGTTATTTGACCTTCTATGTTGTCTTCCAGGAATGCCAGGTTTTAGAACAAAGCAGGTAAAAGTCAAAAAAAAAACAAACAACCAAAACTGATGCAAGTGGAAAGACTGTACTTGCACTTCGAGAAATTGAACTAAATCAGGTACACTCAGGAGTCTTCAAGACATAAACTGATATAACAAGATATTTTCCTGAAGACATTTTCTTAGCAAGCAATGGTGGCTCTAGGCCAACAGAATGCTTCCTGAAATGGACACATTTCACTTGGAGCAATCCTATAACTTGTAACACACCTTTTGCCTTCATCCTACAACGCAAAACACTTAAATCTTGTTCTCATTTATTCTGGAAGCATTTTCAATTGATAGAAAGAAAAGCCAACATAGCTGTGCTTCTTTACAGCAGGGAGAGCTCCAGTCTATCAATGACAGCAAAGTTTAAAATCCTGTCTAAATGGATGTGATGTAATTGGTATTACAATGCTGAAGAGCAGATTTGCAGTTTGTTCTAATCACCATACCTCCATGGACTTAATGTCACTGTCCTTTTCCAGTGTCCTTCCAATGTATGGTATCCAGCTATCCAGAGATCTTTTGCACAGTCACTGTTGTTTATTAAGACAAGGGTTCTGTCCTGGCTGTGGACAGGCAAACTGAGGCAAAAACTGGTGCAGGTAGGAGGTTTAGAATTGATTGCATTGATGGTCAATGGGTAGAAAGCCAGAGAAGTTGGCTGGATTACTAACTTTTGATCTTCATAATATTGGTCAATATTAATAAAAACTAAAACAGCAGCAAGCCTGGCTTAAATGAAGAGTTATTGATTTGGCCCCAGAGCATATTTAAATATTTTATTGCGCAGATGGAGCCCCTACATCTTGCTTTTCTTCATCCCATAAAGGCCCTGTTTTACAAGGATGCTTGCTGGCCCTGGGGAGGGCTGGATCCTGTTTCCTCTCCATTTATGTATGTTTTTTGGGGGGGGAGGGTTGGGCTCAGGTAAGGAGAATCGATTTCTCAAGTGCAGGGCCACAACTGCTGCCTTGGCTCTTCTCCCACTTACCACCTTCAGGGCATGGATGTCCAAGGGGTGTTTGCCTGGCTGCACATCTCCCTCCCACCTGTGTGATGCCAGCTGTCCCCATGGGGAACCCACTGCCACCTTCTAGAGTGGAAAGTGTTTAAAAACAGACTGGTTAAAATCTCTGCACCCAAAAGTCATCCCTCCTGGGCATTCTTATTTCTACCCTGCCTGAACGAAGGGTAGGAGATTGCACAGGAAGTTACCATCCTATTTATTTTAAGGTTTTCCTAATACTAATTTTTCAGTCTTTAGAATTTGACAGGTCTGCTAAAAAGCAGACTGCAAAAGATAGGTCTCTCTTTCCCACACCAAAAAACCCCTCAGGTTTTCAGGACCATCTTTCTTCTGCATTACTTGCTTGCACATTTCTTGCATAGTGCAGGATTTTAATCTCTTATTACATATGTTCCACGCTAACTTCATCCATTTGGTCTCCTTGCCCATTACAGCTCTTCTGTGGAGTCTGGAATACACCCTGCTCAGGATGCAATGCAATAAAGAACAAAACCCAATACCCTCAGGTTTGTTTGTTTGTTTGTTTTGGTTGGGGTTTTTCTTTTGTGTGTATATGGGTGTTTGCTTGTTTGCTTGGGTTTTTTGGCAGAAAAGAGAATTTTTGAAATTTTTTCATGAAAGAAGAGCTCAGAGCCTGAATGGATGGGTTCCACAGACAGAGCAGGACACATGGGGAGTGATAAGCTCTAGCTGCCTTGCGTAAACCAGTGAATTTGGAAAGCTCTCCTCCAGCTTCAAGATAAGAGATTTCCTCTCAAAGGCAGTGACAAACACCATCCAGACTAATTGTGGCTCTTTGCTTAGCAGCATATCACTTATAGTGACAAGCAGCAGACAGAAACTCCTCCAGCAGGCATCACTGCTGAACACACTGCATGTCTCATGACCTGCAGGGAATGCAGAGTATGGATATAAATCATAAAAAAAAAAAAAAGTAGAACCATTAAAGGATTTCAAAAACCCACAATCCAAAAAAAAAAAAAAAACCCGTCTGAAAAAAACCCTCATGATTTACCTGATTTGTAAAAGTACAATTTCTGCAGCTCAGTTGCCCCATAACATAAATTCTTAAACTACCAACAAGTCACTTGCTAAGAGTGCAGTCCAGCAGGAACAGAAAGACAACCTATACTTAAGAAACCTCATCAAAAAAGCCATCTCAGCAGCCACCAGTAAATTCTGTTTGATGAGGATATAAACCCTTAGCCTACTTTATGCATTTCAAAGGACAAGGATAGCTTTTCCTTACTCATTAATTTTTCCCTACTTTTTGGAAAATAAAGCAGGATATGTATTGAAGAATTGGAGTATCTTTCTCCTGTGTTACTTGTTTGCCTATTTCTTGCATGTTGCAGGATTCTGATCTCATAGGTACATACATTCCATGCTGACTTGATCCATTCTGTCTCCCAACAGCCCCTCTATGGAGTCTGGGATACACCCTGCTCAAGATGTGATGCAATAAAGGACAGAAGTAGTCTAGGTATGCTTGAACTTTCTATGCTCAGGAGAAAGACCAAATCTTTTCCAAGAGCCTCTCACACCATTATTTCGTGTAAAATTATATTTGTCGGTGAATTCCTAATGAATAAACAGTACAGTTTGTTATCTCTCCCATTTAACACAATGAATCATGGTGGAATATGTGGTAGAGTAGGCTTTCCACTGATAATATCAGATGTCTAAATGTGTTGTGCTGCAAGGCATGTGCGAGGAAGAAGTGAATAAAGTTATGAGAAACAAGTAAGCCCCTTGCCTTAAAAAGTGTCTTTCACCTGGAGAGCAAGACAGTTAAATCCAGGCTAACTTATTTTCATTTCAGCCCCTGAATTATACCTTCATTTTCACACTAACATAATTTCCCTTTCTTTGATCATTGAAATCTGGGCACTGGGTTCATATGCCCCAAGCAAAGCTCTGCCTTTGAACATGTACAGGGTGTCAGGCAAGCAGAACCACTCATGATTGTTCACGTTCATGGAGAAAAAGCAGAGCCTACAGATAGTGACAGAACTATTCTGAATCCAGCACGAATCAGTGTGAACCTTCACCCACCACTGGCTGCACTTAGCCACAGCCAGGTGACATTCAGCATTTCTGAGAGCACTGAAGCTGGAGAAAGGCAGCACTGGCCTGGTGCCTTGTGGAGGCAGGAATTGTGCCGTGCGCTGGAATGGGGAACGTCACGAAACAAAACAAAACTGCTTCCCACTCAAACAGACAAGAAAAACGACAGGATTTTGAAATGCCTGGACATTCCCCACAGACTTTACCCAGAGTATATCAAAGTTTGTTTTGGAGTAACAGCTACATGTCATTGAAAAATTACTTTTTCCCCCCCAGATAATTTATGGAGTATCCAGGAGTGACCTGTCGTCATGATCTCTGCCTTGAAAGCAAAACAAAAGCAAACAATAAAGAGTTTTGCATGGATTTATGCTGAGATCCAGCCCTTAATTAAGCTGTCCAGAAGCTGCCGAGTATCCAGTCTGCTCTTAGGGATGATGGCATAAATCCAGAGCAAGCCTAGAGAAGTGAAAAGTGCAAGTCCTAATGGGAGTGGGAGAGATTATTTCTAGAACTAGGAGAAAGTCACAACTTCAAAATCCATTGGAAACCACAGAACCTTGTTCATGAAGGATGACAGACTCATTTGGACTGTATCTATGCCATTTATTTGCTTGCAGCACAAATAATTCGCCTTTGGAAAAGCTGCAAACCTTCTGTGTGTGAATCTATTTACTGGTCCTGTCCCATTTGTGCAACAGAGAGTGATCCAGCAGAGCATGGTCACCTTAACAAAGAGCAAAATTATTGTAAGGAAGAGCTCTAGACAAGCTGCAATTGACTAGCATGAGGAAGACAAGCAAGAGAGACAAAATTCAATATAACACAAGCACAATGGGTGAATTTCACCCCCTGATGGCCCTTCATGCTTCAAATGGTAGCATAGATTTAGGCATAGGTACTGGCTTAAGTGCAACATGTTAGTATTAGCTTGAGAAATCTGCCTTTCAGGGTTTGCAGTCAGTTGTGTGAAACTCTGCTTGTTCTGAAAAGAGATGTCTATGCACATCCTATATTAAGTCAAAAGTCTCTTTCTTTTTTTTTTTTTTCTTTTTTTGTGGAGCAAACCCATCAGCTCTATATTTCCAGGAATCTGGTACAACAGGCTGCACCCCAGACACTGAGTCTGTGTCCAGCCTCATCCAACCAACTAGAGAGTCAGTTCTGCTTTCCCTGGTGCCTGGGCAATGAGTGGCAATGCTCAGACTGTCTCACTGGGGCACCTGCAGATAACCACCTGAGATAGATCAGCACAGNCCAGGTGTTTGCAGTTTCATGCATAGTGTGTCTTGGAAATAATAAAAGAGGTGGGGGCGGTGGGGAGGTCGTTCCCATCCAGGAAGACTGGGCTCAAGCAGAGGAAGGAGAAGGAGGACCATTAGTAATAGCTGGAGAGGTTGAAGGTGCAGGGGTTACAGGGTGGGTTACTTTTCCCTCTCTGGGAAACTTGTGATAGTGAAAATAGAGAGCAAGCAGACCTAGTATATATCAAATTGTCCTCAAAAATAACACACTGCACCCAGTCAGACCTGTAACGTTTTTGTAAAGAACACAAGCAACTGGGACAAGCCCTTAGAAACATGCTGGGTACAGGTAGCTAGGAAATTAGATCAATGTTTAAGAAACACATGAAAAGCCTTAAATAATGGATTATCTCCAACTGCCCAGTGTTGATATTTAAGGATTATGTCTGCATATCTTAGGTGCTGGTGAGAACTGAGCAGGAGAAGCTAAAGCACACTCATTTCCCCTGCTTGACAGACCCTTGAGGTTGAGATCTGCTTGGCTCAGCTCTGCAGGACTTCAGGGCAATTTCAGTGGGGCTGGGGCAGAATGCTCTTTCTTGAGGGTGGGATAAAGCCATTCTCTGTGGGCTAGAGACCCAGAGATACTTCAGGTATGAAGAATCAAGCAAAATTTTATGCAGAAAAAACCAAAGCCAGCAAGTAGCATGCCCTGCAGAGCTCCCTGCTCACAACCCTGCTTCCTGAGCTTCTCAGGCACTGCTGGCTGGGGGCCCACTTAACCATAAACAAGGAGGAGCTTCAGAAACCTTGAAGAGATATCCTTGAAACTGTAGTCCACCCCATTTCATGGGCACCTTTGGCAATCCAAAGTCCCAGACATAGATATTTGTCCATTCAGTTCAGCTCCTGAATAAACTCCATCTCACCAGGCTGAGAAGAGCATCGTATTGCTGTTGGCTGGAATCTCAAGATGGAGTGTTCTGCAATTTCTCTGGCTGGGCCAGGAGGGACCATGGCTCAGCAGCCTGGTACTATAGAGTGGGAGAGAGAGAGGATCCACATACACCTCTCCTTTCAGGAAAAGCTGAAAAATGGGAAATACATAAACAGGACATTAATCAATCATGTCACAGTCTTCAGAAAGTACTGGAAGTTGAAGAAATTTTCTCAACAAGGAGGAATAAGAACAGAAATCAATCCTTAACAGAACTGCATGATAAAGCACCATCTTCCAAGGTGTCACCATCTGTTCTGTGTTATGGGAAATAACCCTGATGTTATTACATTACAGGATTATTAATATACAGTAGTGTGTTAAATCCCAACCAAATGTACCAAGTGCAGGAGACACATGTAATATCACCCATGGCTGGAACAACAAACAATTCAGGAAAGTGCTTCTGTGGGGGTGCAGGGCTTGTTAAGGTTGCTTAAAGGCAAACACATTCCCAGTGGAGGTGCTGAATGGACTAGTTTTCTTAAGCTAGGGCTTCAAAGTCAAATCCTCCCAACCCAATTCTCCAGCCTTCCACAGGGAAAGAATATTCCAAAAGGCTTGATCTCCTGTGCCTCACCAAACTCCAGCTGGTTCAGCAGACTGGTGTCCTACTGACCATGTACAGCCCCTTGTGGCTTTTTTCTTTCAAGGGGACCAGTCTGAATAAACAAGTACTTTTCTACAAGGCAAGGAGCATTGCTGCTCTGCTGACCACCTTTGTTAGGAATGGAAAAGATGTAAAAATGCTTTCATGCTGTACCCCAATATAATTCTTAGGGGAGTTTAACACATAATTTATATTACAGCACACACAAAACACCCCTGTGATCAACAGAAAAAAACATGGCAGGATGCATAGCTGTCATCCTAATGTTTCTGTTTTTCCTTTTCACTCCTGATGTGGGATTTTTTCCTGCTTCCTTTCCACTTTTGCCTTGAACCTTGGAAGATGAACAGCTAGGCTTTCTCAGTTAACTTTCCCAAATCATCTTGGAGCACTTGGAGGTTTTTCCCTTCACATCCTAATTAAGGGTATATCAGTGTCCCATTGGGACTGAGGCAGTTAACGAACACCATCCGGCAGGTCACTTATAAACTATTTGCCCTGAGATTGAGGGCAAACTCTGGTGAATTCCCAAGGAAAGAATCAAATGAACCTGTTAATGAGTGGAGCATTAGGAGGAAGAAAAAATAAGGCAGGATCTGAAGTCTTAAGGAAATGTAGGAAATAAAGGTTTGTTTATCTAATGGTTTTACTGGTGTCAATGCACAGGACTCCCCCTCCATTTTNAAACCTAAAATGCATCCTAAAATTCACTTGTTGTCTAAGAGCAGCTAGACTGGCTTTTGCATCTATGCCAGTGAGTGGGGTTAGCCTTTGCTCTGAGCTGGCTTAGGATGGGGACAGTATCTTTAACTTAGAATTCCCTTATTTATGATTCTTATAATAATTTTTCATTATTTGCCGTAAAGCCTGACATAAAGCACAGCTAAAAGTTGCACTGAAGTAACACAAAAAATGGGCCCATAATTAGAAAAAGTTTGACCTGAATGCAGCTGCATGATTAATGATTTTTCAGATGAGAATGAAAAAAACAGATGCTTAAAAAAAAACCCCAAACCAGTCAATTTTTAAAAAGCATTAATGTTTTAGTTAAAATATAGGAAACATCTCTTAAAATATTTTATCAGAGCTTGTACTACAGGTGAAGGAAAGGATCCTACATTGTCCTAAGGTTGTTTTCTGTTTATCAGCAGATAAACAGGACCTCCACTGGCGTTCTTTGTATTGGTTAGAAGGAGACCAAAATCACCACATACTGGTTTTTTCAAGCCTGATGCAGCAATGTGGAAGGGAGGAATCACTGAAGGTCAGAAGCTTTGCAGTGAGGCAGAATGGAAGAATATAAATGAGAATTTCTCCTTCGTGTAAGTTCTTCAGACATAGAACAAGGGAAAAATTCTTTGATCACTCACAATTGTCATACATCATCACTCCTAGAAAGCACATCTTTCCTTTTCTAAAGCTACAGCATGACCCATAAAACCCCTTGTTTATTATCTTTTGCCAAAACCAGAAGGGTCCCAGAGAAAAGGTGGCACAGAAAGGCGCAGAGGCCCCTGGAATGGCTCTCTGGTTTGAAACAAGTGAGTATCTAAACTGTACGACTGTTGTTTTCACTAATTCTGGATTGATAGCCTCTTAGAGACAGGGCATCCTAGTTTTCAGTTTGGCTGTTATCCCCTCCTCCAGGTGGATGGCGTTCAGGTTCTTGTGTCTGCTGAAATGTATTGTCCATATCCATATCCTCAAAAGAGCTTCCTGTATCCTCTGTGGTGTCCATTAGTGGAGGGCTGACAGACACTGGAGGTGTCTCATTGCCCTTCAGCCACCCTGGAGAAGCATCGGTGACAAAGATGGAAATATAAAACAGAGGAGGGCCCCATAATTGCTGTTCCCTGCTGGGCAGTGAGGAATGAGTGCAGTTCATGTGGATCAAGCAGAAGGCTGTAAACCTGGCATGCTACACCCAGTCATGAAGGGTCTCTGGAAGCAAAGATGACTGACCTCTGCTTCTGGGCTTTTGTGCTGTCCCATGGGAGGTGAATTCACATGAAAGGTGGGATGGTATCCCTGCATGATGATCCCTGCTCCCAAAATAAGACTCTGTGACACTGCTGTTGCGCAGTCCTTTCTCTGTCCTCCAGCAAAGGCAATCTCCATGATGCCCAGGAAGATTCACTGTCAGGGCCACTTCATAGGCAACATCTTTACAAGCTGATATTTGGTCCATTTCTTTCCCCACGCCACATCTACAGGATATTTTCCACTTACTTTTCTGAAGCCAAGGCCTTTCTTTTTTTAGTGGGGGACACTTTAACAGGAACATTAAATATGTTATGGATGAGGACAGCTAGCCAGGAACCAAGAGAAGGGAAAACTTGATGAAATGCAGGAAACTGGAATTTAATATGCACAGTAACAGGTTCCGAATGTCCACTGGCTCCTCCTTCTCAAAGCCTTACCTGAAGTATAGANAAGGCCTTACCTGAAGTATAGACAGTGCAGCACCGAGATCCCTGTATTGACTTTGGAAGAGGTGAGTGATCCTCACTGGAATCTCCAATGCTGTAGCCAAGGGATCTAAACTGTCTAGATATTTTTGGTGGCTTATCTCCCAGGCTAACCCATGCCTCTAGTTTTTGAACCATAATTCCATGTTCAGCTCAAATATAAGTCAACTGTCTTGACGGAGAAATCAGTAGAATTTTCTAGCCATTAATCCCAACAGAATTGCTCCATATCTTCTTACAACACTCACTGGACTATGCAAGTTGTAACACCAAGCTACAAGAATTAGCCAGCTGGCCCCCGCCAAGCCTCGTCTGGCTTCTTTGTCTCACAGTGACCAGACCCAGCTGCCTGGGAGGAAAACTTGTTTCTACCATTGCCGTGGTATCTACCATAAGTCACCCCCACAGACTGATATACTGCAGTGGAGGTTCAAGAGGATTTTCACTTCCTCACGTTGTCCTATCCCTATTTCTGTATTTTACCCACAATTCAAAACATCAAGGGAACTTTCAAAGCAACGTTCTCTATTTCACAATGTCGTGGTAAATCAAACATATGTAGACCAAAAGCCTAATAAAAAAACTATGAGGAGTTTTAATCAGAAGAGTATACTGAAATGTAGATAGTAAAACTGCTGTAACTAACTGCAGATGCTAAAGAAACTATAAAGCTGCAATCAGCATGATTTGCCACATTACTGTGTCAGAGCAAAGACTGACTATAGTTTTTCTATTTGACTTAACAAACTGGCTTTTTCATTATATAATGCACCAAGTTGCTGTAGTTTTACTGTAGTAAATATAATTCAACCATAGTTTAAAGAGAGATGCTGTTTTCATTTGCTTTTTAAAATACACACAGTAAAGTTGAGAGAAGTGCCTTTGTAACATTTCTTCTGTGTCTTTCATTTACTTTAACTTTGTGTTTGAATATGTGGTTTCTGTTTTCAACTATCTTGCAATTTGTTTGTACATTCCTTGAAATGGGAAGTTGTCTTCAGTATTTTTTGCAAGTACAAGGGTTTGATATTTGAGACAGAGTGACAACATTTGGATTCCACTTTCAGACAGATATGATGGTATCTGCATTTGAAATACAAGGTATTTTGCCCAATTCTCATTCTGAAGTTTCTGTATGAGAAGTATATATTACTGTGTAGTAGTCATTTGGTCCATATGGAAATCAGCATACTTAGAGACAGAAGGATGAGCTGTAAGGGATGCCTGGTTTTCCTTATGGTGCTATATTTGTACACTCAGCTTAGCTCTTTCCCCCTGTGCTTGCTTTCTTTCCTTTCCACCCACCCAGAGAACAGCAGTGTGATATTCTCTGAGAATTATGCACTGGTGCCAGACTGACAGTCATAGAAACCACAGAAACAGAAAAATATGTCGATCTTACTTTCCTACTCCCAGAGGTTAGGATGACACAGCTCCAGCATGGATGGTGAGAAAGCATGCTAATAAAAAAAAAATTCACATTAATCATCAAACTAACGCCAACTGACAGTGATTTTCTCCATGTGTTATTGTTAATTGTATTCTTACTGCTTTACATGTGAATATACATCTCAGTAGTCAGCCCAGCAGCCAAGGAATATTACAATAAAACCCAGGCCCATGACACTCATTCAAGCCGGTGCATTAACGTGAGCATTTAAAGGATTCATTAAAGTTTAGTATCGCATGTTAGGTCTCCCTATTTTCCAGCAGCAATTCACAGCAGCTGCCTGTGGTCCAGGAGCATCACAGACACCACACTCCCCTCATCCTGCCACAGAACATGCCCTCTGTAGCATGGGAGATAGTCTGCTTGGATTTCTTA
Organism: Alaudala cheleensis; assembly: GCA_013398995.1. Taxonomy (NCBI): domain Eukaryota; kingdom Metazoa; phylum Chordata; class Aves; order Passeriformes; family Alaudidae; genus Alaudala; species Alaudala cheleensis. Next base: position 25,395 of record VWYE01023282.1, read on the forward strand.
CTCAAACATTCACAACTTGGCAAGGAAATCCTAGCACAAACAGCCAGAAATCCAAGCATGTCCTTAATTCCTTGTGCACTGCTCCAAAGGCATTTGGATAAAACATGAGGGTTGACTTACCTGTTTTCCTCACTATTTCTCCCTAAAGCTGTCACTGTCAAATTTTATCACTGGCCAAAAAACCAAAGATATGAAATACATCCCATTTATTTATTTATTTATTTTAATTAACAAAGACAAGTGGGAGTTATTTGGGTTTTTTTAAATTGTACTTGATGTCATTTATTGCCAGTGCAATATGTGGCCAGAGGAAACTGAGCTGTCTTTGTTTTGAACAAAGACAGTTGACCTGAGCAGTCAATGCTATTGTAGGAAAGCTCTGGTCAAAACCCAATGTCTGCCACAGAAACCGGCTCTATCACTGACCAAATGGGAGCAAAGAACTCAAAACTCAGAGTTTTGGGTGCAGGCAAATTCAAAGCTAAATATCAAGCTCCTGCAAAAAAGGAAGATAAAACACTG
>VWYE01023284.1:0-18847 GCA_013398995.1 Alaudala cheleensis
GGAATGTTGTGACCATAAACTGCTTTTCATAAGAGGATATAGCTAATTTTCAGGAGAGGAGGGATGCACTCCACAGAGCTCAAAGGAATGCCACAAATCACATCCATGGGCTGGCAAACAAGCTCTACAAAATCAGGCTTAAAGAGATCAACTCAGATTATCAAAGGGAGAGTGGAGAGGTGAGCTGATCCCTGCATAAGGTACTTAGAAATGTTTGATAGCAGGGAGCTTGTCATCCCTGCTAACAAGGGCATAACAACATCCAGTGGCTGGAAGATGAAGTTTACATAAATACAGCTTATTTAAACAAGATGGAATTCCCTGGCACTGAGAGGATGTGGCTTATTGGCACCAGACCAGTGCAGATAAACTTGGTTTTTGGAATTTTTTTAAGTGTAATTTGACTTCAGTTTACCCATATAGCTTGATTTAGGTGTTGGAATAATTATTTGGTGTGTGTCTGCAGCAGCAGCAGGGGGAATTCAAATGCCTCCCTTCAAATACCTAGAAGGAATCCATGGTGATATGTCTTCTGCACATTCAGGAACAGCACAGTCTATATTTAGGCAATGCTTACAATTCCAATTCATGTGTCTGAATTTCAGCCTGATATTTGTTGTGAGAGAATGTTTTGGGGGGGAATATCTTGTCTGTTCATGATGTGCCTTCCTCTGTAATGTAAGAGGTTGTTTGCAATTGGAAATGGGATGTAAAAGAAAAATTTATTCTGCTCCTTATTCTCTACATACTTGCCATCTACACTGAGCTGGATGTTTTGAGTGAGATTTGTTCAGACCTTATCAGTTCTTCAAGGATCTGACCTCCCTCGAGTCTGTGGGGTTTTTAGCACTTAAACTCTTCTCCCAACACACTTTGCCTTGCGCTTGTCTGTGTTGAATTTCATCTGCCATTGTGTTGCCCAATTACCTACAGCAGCTTAGCTGGGTCCACCTGGAGCTCCCACCAATCCTCCTGGGCCCGGATAACCTAAATAATTTTATGTCTGTGTCATAATGGCCATAAAATAATTCTGTGTCAAAACAATTTTGTAAATTGGTGTTTCAACATTTGTCCTGAGTGCGGCTGAACAAAACCCTTTGTGTATCGCTGCAGCCTTTGCGCCTCAAGGACTCCCCCGTTATACACCTGTTCTTGACAGATTGAGGCCTAAAACAGCAGAGCTTAGTCACATATTAACCAGCAGGAAGGAAGCCTCTCCTTTCTGTTAATGCCTGCCTACGAGTTCAGTGTTTGGAATTCAGTCCCACCTATAAATCAACATCAGAGGCTACAACCCAGTGTGTTCAAGAGCTTTGTTTTAAACATCAAAAGAGGAACACAGACAAGCGTTATGGTAGAAATAGAACTAATCACTTGCAAATACATCTTTCCTGTCAGCAGGAGCTTAACCTTTTTGTTTAATGTTACTGCAGGAAAATGCACTTATTTGCAGTCTATCTATTTTCTTTTAAAGCAATAGACAGGTTTGCTATGAAAAATGATCGTATTTATTACTGCAATAACACAAAGAGGATTTTAGAAGTGTTGCGTTGCAAGAAGATTTATGCAATCTTGGGAATTTCAAGGCTTCACCATGATTAATAAGAACAGGAATTATTGAGGTTGCTGAACGTGTTTGGCCAGCCCATCACTTGATAAAACACCAGTTTACTAAAAAGGAGAAATACATGTAAGGCTTCTGCTTGTTTGTTGCCTACTAATGAACACAACATGAGTGCATGTGGCACATTGATTAGATCAAATTAACTTCACACTCTTCTCCTGGCTTTCTTAGCTCGTAGGGGACTCCACTAGGATTTAGCCATAGTGTGCAGAAAATCCTAGAATCTATAGACCATTCCCTTTAATTTGAATGCTGCAGATTATGGATGAAAGATTGGTCACTTCTAGGATTTAGGACTTCAAAAGGAAAGGAAAATAAAGAGAGACACAGAGGGGGAAAATACAAACAAAGAGCTCCTGTGAGAAAGGAGTGGAAATGCAGACTCCTACAGGATGTGGGGTTGGGTTCGATAGAGCTCCTGAATCTGATTTTCCACTTACTCACACAGACTCCACTGGACTCAGTGGCATTACTCCTCTTTTACACATGGGGAAGAGAAAGCAGAATCAACCCCATTTTTTCATTGTAGTATAGTTCATTGCCAGCAAACACACACAAAAAAAGATCATAACATTCCTGGTTTGCTTTAATCTTTTGGGCTTGGTGGTGTTTGAGTCAATACCAGTTTGTCATTGATCAGCAGCACGTGCTTTGTCAGCGGGATCAGGACCTCTGTATTCCTTGGAATCTGCTTTGCAGATAACAAAAAGTGCTCTTCCCAAAGGTGTGGGTTTTAATGGAAAAATAAATTTAAAATATAATGGTAGTTTTGGGTATCGGACCTTCCTTCAGATGATAAAAGTTTTCTTAGCTCTGTCCAGATAGAAACCTCCCAGTGGGGTTGGTCAGCTCCAGAGTGTTCAGCCCCAAGTGGGAAACTCTGGATTGCATTGCACTGCACTGTGGCAGGCCAGAGTATCTCTCTGGTTCTCCTGGATGGGCAGGAGCCTGGATGGGGGGGTGAATCCTCCCTGGCCTGTGTCAGAAACAGTGGTGACTTTTGGTCTCAGCCCATGGGAAAAGCACTGCCAGGGTTGTCTGAGGATTTGGAGGTCACAAGGGTTTGATTNGTGAGAAGAAAAATTTACACTGACGGGGTAATCTCAGAAGAGAGAACTCCGACACTACACTGCCCACCTTGGAATCCAGGATCTCACCATCTGCTGTGGTTTAACCCCTGTAGGAAGCTGCTCACTCACCATCCCCTGGTTCAAAGAGGGAGACAATCAGAGGGGTAAAAATGAAGCATCCTGCTGGACAAAATAAAGACAGCTTTATAGAGAAAGTAAAGTCTCTGGGGAAAGGCAAAGCAAAATGAGGAATTCATTCCCCACTTTCTGTGGGCAGACAGGTGTTCAGCCACATGCAGGGAAACAAGACTCCATCACATGAAATGTCTGCTTGAGAAGACAAATGCCATAAAGCTGAACATTCCCCACCCTTCCTCCTTCTTCCCAGCAGCTTTTATTGCCAACCATGACACTGTCTGCTCTGGAACATCCCTTTGGTCTGTTGGGGTCATCTTTATCCCCTTCCAACTCCTTGTGCACCCCCAGCCTCCTTTCTGGTGGGGTGAGAAAGACCCTGACTCTGTGTAAGCCCTGTTTGGCAACAGCAAAAATATCCTTGTGTTATCAACACTATTTCCAGCACAAAACCCAAACACAGCCCCAGATGCTGTGAAGAACTTTACCCCAGCCAAAACCAGCCCAGCCTGTGCTTGTGCTCAGGTGCAGACACAAAGCCTTGAGGTGATGCACCACAGGTGTCTGGGACATGATGGAGCTGCCTCCANAGAAAGACCCCGACTCTGTGTAAGCCCTGTTTGGCAACAGCAAAAATATCCTTGTGTTATCAACACTATTTCCAGCACAAAACCCAAACACAGCCCCAGATGCTGTGAAGAACTTTACCCCAGCCAAAACCAGCCCAGCCTGTGCTTGTGCTCAGGTGCAGACACAAAGCCTTGAGGTGATGCACCACAGGTGTCTGGGACATGATGGAGCTGCCTCCATTTCCCTTGTGGCACAGGCATTAATTCCTTTCCTCCATCTCACTTTCACCCTCAGTAGATATTTTTCTCCTATCCCTCAGGGCTTTGTGTCACTCAGTTTGGTCCTCTCACCTCACCCCACTAAGAACCAAGAGCACTGGCTCCTTTTTAGAGGCTTTTTCACCCTCTGAAGAGGAAATGGAGCCCAAATGCTGATGGCAGAAATCCCCACTTCCCCTTGACCTCAAGGAAAGGACTTCAGAGAGTGTGGCACAACTAAATCAGGCAACAGCCATGTCCCTAAATTTGAAGCTATGAATTAGTTTATATTTTCCATTCTCAAAGCCTTTCTCTTTCAGGTTTTGCTCTTTCTATTATTTCCCACATTTTTGCTCCACTCTTTATACCATCAGGTAACAAAGGTCTCTGAGTAACTAGCTTTTGACTCTTCATATCCTTCCACCTCTGCTCCACTGTGCATCACAAAAATGAACTAAAAAACAAAATTTTGACCTTCTATGGGCCATCATTTCCCAATTTGAGTTTTTTTTTTCTAGTATTTTGGCCTGGTAGCTGTTTATTCCCTATTCCTATAGACCACTTCAGGCTCCAATTTAAATGAAAGTTGCCCTGACAAATAAGACTGCCATGAATTGCCCCAGTCCTAATGTAAGCTACAGTGCTTTCATTTCCTGGAGTGCTAATGGTAAAAATACAGCCCTAGTGAGCATCACAGGCTGTACAATGCATTATAAATAAAGGTACATGCACTACAGTATTCAAGATAAAAGGTATTAAGCTTACTGTAGGGGTACTGTAAAATTTAGTGCTCTGTAGAATATGCTAGTAGTCCCTAAAACAGCAGTCAGACACTCACCAGGCACAAAGACAAAGCAAATTCAGGAAAGAAACTGTCAATAGCACAAGCTCCAGAAACCTTCAAAGGGTTCAGGTCTGATATATTTGCTTTTTTTCAGTTACACTTTTTTTTTCTTTCTTTTTTTTTTTTTTTTTTTTTTTTTTTTTTTTTTTTTTTTTTTTTTTTCTTTTTTTGGTGAGCTGCTCCATTGAAATCATGGTGTGGAAAAATAGAAGTCTTGTGCAATGTGGAAAAAGTCAACACCTGCAAACTCTGCCAAAGAGCTCTTGCCAAAACCATGCTTCTTGAGACCCCGTCAGGTTCAATTATGCTCACAAAACACACACCCTCCTTGGGCTGTGACCCCTCCTGCAGTGTTTTGCTCTGGGTTGCTGCAGTACCTGACCCTCCAGGATCCTGCAGAGCCCAGTTTTCCAAGCTGTTACGGAAAATAAGTCTTGTCTGTGGCTTCACTTTATTGACTGCAAATTTTACAAAGTTCATCAAGGCCAAGTGCTGGTTCCTGCACTTGGGTTGTAACAGTCCCGTGCAGAGCTGCAGGCTGGGACAGAGTGCCTGGAAAGCTGGAAAAGGACCTGGGGGTGCTGGTGACAGCAGCTGAACATGAGCCAGGTGTGCCCAGGTGGGCAAGAAGGCCAATGACACCTGGGCTGCACAAGCCATGGAGTGGCAGCAGGACCTGGGCAGGGACTGTCCCCTGTGCTGGGCATGGCTGAATTCACAGCTGAAACCCTGGAGAAATTCAGTTCTGGGCCTGACGTGACAAGAAAGACATTGAGGGGCTTTGAGAATGTGTAGAGAAGGGAACAGAGCTTGGGAAGACTTGGGAACAAGTCTGAGGAGGAGCAGCTGAGGGAGCTGGAGGGGCTCAGCCAGGAGAAAAGGAGGCTCAGGGGGAGCCTTCTGACTCTCTCCAACTCCCTGACAAGAGGGTGGATTCAGGTGGGAATTGATCTCTTCTTCCAGGTACCAAGAGACAGGGTAAGAGGAAATGGCCTCAAGTAGCATGAGGAGCACCTCAGATTGGATAATCTCATTACTTGTGTGGGTTATTACAGAAGAAAACAAAGTCCAGATGCAGAGAACTTTTCTTTCAACAAACATACTTTGTTACTGGTCTCTGATGTTCAGGTCCATGGCACTAGTTACATGAGCAAAGCACTTGCTTTTGAATTCCCATCCACGTAGCCTCATGGAATTTGGCTTTGCCAAAGTATCAAGAGTTGCTGGTCCCTATCTGGACCCTCATATGCCATTATTTAACTCCAAATTTCCTTTAAGTTACTGGAAATCCGCTATCTGCTCTGCAGCACTCTGCATCCCTCCTGCCACGCCATTAAATCTTCAGGCCTATTCAGATGTATTATTCACAAACTCATTGCTTCCAAATACAGAATATCACATATAACTCAGCTGGGCCTCCATCCTGCAGGAAAATATACCTGTCTTATTCCCAGTATCCAAGAGAGGAAAAGCTGGAGACAGTCCTTAGTCTTAAATTGTGCATACGTGCTTGTAGGATCATGGCTCCTGTCAGTAAGGGCTGAAAAAACAAAGTATCTTGGTCTAATTTATCACTTCTTTATTATTCCCTTTAAAAATGTAAGTTGATTTTAAGATAAAACATCCTTCTGAAGTGGAAAGTTCAAACATTTAACTTGAAAAAGAAAAGTCTATGCCAAGTCATTTAATGTTCTGCCTTTTCTAAAGCTCTATTTCAATTAAACTATTAAAACATGTGATTGAATTTGGGTGTATTTTTGGTCCTTCCAGGAAAATGCAGAATTGAATAGTTCCTGCCTCTGAACTGCTCAGCTACAAAGTCCAGGAGTTGATAATAGAAAAATAAGTATAAAATAAGGGCAAAAATGGGCTAAGTGAGCCCACCCATCCCAGCACAGTGGAGTCCAGTGTTACTTGAGAGCCCTCAGGACATCCAGGTCACCTAGAAGGATGACCTAGTGTGAAATTGGGTTACAGATACCCATTCCCTGCTGGAGCAGCAGGTCAGCAGTTGGCATTTCAAGTGTCATTAAACACCCCTGAGCTGGGTCCAGCAGATCTACATGACCACCACTGTATTGGTGGACCAGCTCACAACACTCAGCCTGCAGAGCAGGATCTGGTCATGAGCTCAAAGAATGGAATCATTTAGTCTGGAAAGGACCTTCAAGATCATTGAATCCCCACAGATGGGGACATTTGGTCACCTGCTGGGAAGGGCCCATGTGGAAAGTGAAGGTTTCCATTAACTTGTACTCTCTGGCTGCTTGACCACCACTGTCTCCAACCCATTCTCCAGACTCCACTGGCTTTTGTCTAAAAGAAACAGTGCCAGGGAAGAAGTGGTTGAAAACTGAGGTGTAGTTCTATAAGACTGAATAAGTACAGAGTATTGCCAAAGCATGGGATGAGACAGATCTGAGCACAGAGTGATCCTCAAAGCTGGGGAGAAAGGATGGAACTCCAGATCTCAGGTAGCTTTCAACAGTAAAGCAAAAAAGAAACATACACATACACATATATACATAGATACACTGTGCCTTGATTTTAATGATTAAGGGAAAATTCTGCTCTTTTATTTCTGTCCTTGCAGTTTTCCAATAACCAGCTCAGGAGCAGTGAGCTAAGCATGCTTTCCAATGGCCTGTGTGCACTGAGCCAAGCTCCAGCTGAAAGCCCTGTGCTTAGACACTGATCAGATGAAGGACCTGCAACACTCCAGCTGGAGCCCTTCGAGTGCAGGCAGCACGTTCAGAGACAGGGGCCTCTTGGACAATATGTGCCTGTGCATAAATCCACCCTCCACTTCTGCCTGGCCATGGGGCAATTGCCCATCCACTGAGAACAGGGCATTCCCTGCCACTCCGATTAGCTCCTTCCCCTGCAGCCCCTGGAGCTCTCAGGGGTGAAAGGAGTGCTGGTTTTATGTGCAAAGGAGGCGCTGGTTTAATGTGAATCGGAGCTGATGGTGCAGAGGCCTTTGGGAAATAATCAATTACTGTGTGAGAGCAGCTCCTGGTGCTGATGGAGATCTCTGCTGACAAAAGCCCTGCCCTCACAAGGTGCTCAGAGCTGGGTCCTCACTTTGCCTTTCACACCTTCCAGGACAGGGCATCCTGATGCCAACAGACCCAGCAGAGGCTTCAGCTGATCTGGCCTTCCGTGCAAATTCCTTGATTTACTCTGGCAATAACAGAACTTGGCGTCAGGACCTTAACTTGATTTATTTTGGAAAGGATCTGGGCCCAACATGCTTTGATAGACTCTGTTATAAGGAAATCTATGCAATTGCTCATAAGCAATTAATTGTCTTCTTATGCAGATTTAACCATTATTATAGTTTTGTTTTATTTTAATTGCTGATGATTCTCTTATTTGTGTTTCTTTAGCCCAACTCCCTGATTGGAATATAAGGGCGCTCTTGTGAGGCTTTTGAAACGAAATCCGCGGTGGAGCAACAACAATTCAGCCCTGAGCCCTTTCCCATTAGTGATAATAAACAGCAGCTAATCCTTAGCAACACTAAAGGGCGCTTGAGCTCGCAGACTGTCACATCCTCTCAACGTGCTCTCCGAGAAAAGGCGTGGGGGATGAGAGCACAGAGCATCTCCTCCTAGTGGCAACGCCAGGGACATCACAAATCCGCGGGATTCTACCACTGTGACAGGATGTCATTTCAATTGCCTTATTAACCATATGAAAAAATATATCACAACAGTGAGAAAACTTCTCAGTTATCTATATCTTACCCCTAAGGCTATTGTCATGAGCCAGTGGCATACTAAGGGAAGAGCAGTAATTCAGTTGTCAGCTGCCTTGCCTATTAAACAGGGGGGAAAAAAATACCAGCAACAAAATTGAAACAAGTAATAAGGGTAAGAGAAAGGTCTGGATACCCTTGTCCACTCGATTTCTTGAATTAAACAAATACAATTACTCCTCCTGTTTGCCCTGTCACATAGCATTGTACTCGGGGTATCATGCTGCCTTCTAATTGAGTATTTTCTCTGCTTAAAATGGTACATGGATTGCACTTTAAAAACGTAAGTGCTGGAATATTATACTCCAAGTTCATGACCTGCATTGTAAACCATAAGAGGATGAGCAATGATCAGCTGAACTAAAACATGTTCAGGGGCTGGGAAGAGCAGGCTCACTGCTAAGGATTAAGGAAATCTGTTGGTTTCTCTGTAGATAATCTGGGTTGTTTGATTAACCATAGGCAAACTCTTCATGGCAGGAGGTGAACAGTCTCCAGGTGCTTGTTCTGCAGAGATCAGAGAGTTTTCTAAGAAAAAGGTAATGAGATGATTGTCTGTGTCCCTGCTCTTTGTAGGGGCACTGCAGACAGGGCTCAGTTTCCTCGTTTCAGTGTCACTTGGGAGGACTCTGCAGCTCCATAAGGACACAGATCTCCTGCAAACCCAGTGCCAGACCAGACCACTCTGTGCACATATCACAAGATGCCTCAAATGCTGCTACATGGCCATATTTAATTAACTGGAACCTGCCATAAAACTCAAATTTATAAACAAATGTGTTAATATGAGTGACTGATGATGTTTCACTCCAGTTTTGTAGCACCATGCTGGTGTCAGTAATGGTGCTGAAGAAGGTGGAAATCTTAAAATGTTCTTTTCAGAAGATATTATTTTTTTTTTTCTTCAAAATTTGGTGGCTGCTATGGTTTGAGACTTCTGGGGAAGGTTAATTTTAAGACTAAGCCACCCAGTGTGATCTGCCGGGCCAAGAGCAAGTATGGATATCAAAAATGTCTTGGAATATTTGCCCAGAGAAGCTGTGGCTGCCCCATCCCTGGAAGGGTCCAAGGCCAGGTTGGATGGGGGTTTAAGCAACCTGGTCTAGTGGAAGGTGTCCCTGCCCACCTTCCTTGGAACCTGCCCACCCACCTTGGAACAAAAATTATGTTTAGGGTCCTTTCCAACACAAGCTGCTCTATGATTCAATGATCCCTCCTTGCCTTGAGTCCCATCTCCAGAAGTGTTCAGGAATCCTTTAAGCTCATGCTCCATAGGCTCAGGCAGCTGAGACACGTGTTGCTTCCCCATCTTCTTCTCTGAATCCACTTTGCCATCACCTTCACTGTATTTTGTCATTTGCACTTCTGCCAAGGACATGTGCAATTCTGCATCTTTGTTTTGCTGGGATCTTACAGGGGTAAGTGACTACAAATTATGGGTCAATAGTCCTTTCAGAAGACACAATAAGGTCATTCCATGCCGACAGGAATTATTTCTAGTGATGTGAGAAGGACTTCTATTCTTTCCTAGGTACCAGCTAGTTACAGAAAGTGAACTGTGAGTTATTCAGGATAACGGGGGAGGAAGATATTCCAGGGAAGATTGCTGGGTCTGTAACCATCAGAGGGGCTGTTAATTAAAGTCCAGCTATGGAAAGAAGATATTCCTTCTCCAGATAGACATGTGGTCATGGGTGATCTGCTCTAGGTGGCCCTGCTCGAGCAGGGAGGAGAGGGACCAGACAACTTCCAGAGGTCACTTCAATCTCAGCCATTCTCTGATGGAGCAGAAGCTGATTTGGAGGCCTCTGGCAGGAACTCTGTTCCAGGGCTCTTGTACCTTCTTCACCACCTGAATCTCATAAGAGTCTCATATTTACTGACCACTCTCTGCACAGCTGCCCCTTTGTCTCATTTCTTTGCAAGATGTTTTGGGTCCATCACAAAGCAGAGGCCCCTCTGCCATGACCCAGCTGGTTTTCCCAGGGCACACCTTGACAGGGGTCCCAGGAGAAATCAGGACAGTCCCTGCTGCAGCTGGCCCCAGGGGCAGAGAAAAGGCCCTCACACTGTTCATCCCACCAGTAGGAATGTTGCCTTCAGCCTTCACTTGTCACCCTTAATACAATCATAACAAATAAAAATATGGCACACATCCCACCCGCTGCATTGAAGATATTGGGAGGCAGGATAATTGGTATTTCCAGGGAGCAGGAAGCCAGGCTGGATGGTTCTGTTCACTTTATATCATGGTAATGTCCCCATCATTCAGAGTGCTGATATCCAGTAACATCAGCCTGAACAAAATCACAGCTGTGAAAATAAGTTTGAAACCTCTCCACGGAGATATTTCACTGAAGAGTTGTTCTCAGTATTCACGAGGAGAAATATTTATTTGGGTGAAAACATAGATCCAGTTCCCTTCAGTAAATTAGTAACAGAAAATGCAGAGTCAAAAGGGTATCTTTTTTCTCCCTTTTTTTTTTTAATTTTATTTGTAGCAAGCCTTCAGCAATTTGTAATTAGATCTTTCATGCTGAGAGGAAAAAAAAGAGAAAGAGAAAGAGAGGGGGAGAGAGAGACCCATATTTCTGCAAAACCATTAGTAGTTTTGGCAGCAGAGGGCTGGATCCTCAGCTGGTGTAAATTGGGGGTAGCTGCAGTGAAGGCAACAGGGAGGTGCTGATTGACACCATGGATATCATTCCCACAGGACCCAAGTCTGGAGCAGCAGCAAAGGGTGGAACCTGTGTTAGATCAGACATTAGAATGTTTGAGAAGAAAATGGAAGTGAGAGGTATAAGAAGGAGAGCAGGGTACAAATTTGTGGGGTCCTGGAGAAATCAGGCAGAAAAAAATGGAGAGGAAGGGAAGGACTGAGAAATCTGATAGGCACAAAAGCCTGCTAGAAATCTAAATGAAGGGGCAGGAGAGACAGGAGGGCATTGAAAGAGGAAATTCAATTTTTAAAGCTACTCAGAATTTAGTAATGGGTGCTTGAAAGAGTACTGGGGAGTGATAAATAATTTTAAGCCTTCCAATAATCAATTACTGAATAGATCAGTTAAATTAACAAGCCACCAATAGACTTGGCTAAAAGACCCTTTTTATATTTATTGCACTAATATAGTATCATCTGGCAGTTCTGGTTTTACCCATAAAACTGAGTCAGAAAAGCAGTCCAAAAATTTCTCTGAACCTTCTCTGGACAGAGAAGGGATGCAATTATTTAGATGGTGAAATTTTGGTGTTGGGGGGAGAATGGTCATTGACTACACTGTTACTGAAGAATGTCACTCATCTACATATTTATATGCAGATTTATCTGCAGAACAGTATCTAAAGCAGGACCTTTGGACTGTCCCATGCTCTAAAACTCAATGAAAGTTTGATGAATGAATCATGTCCTGGGTCAGTTAAAGCTCCCTGCATTTTTCATGACAAAGGCTCATCCAGAGCCAGGTGTTAATGAAATGCTCCAATTTCTGTTCAACAGAACCATCACTGTTTATTTCTGTTTCTGCAGGACAAATGACCTACTTGATTCCATTCCCAGGAGAGTTAGGTTAATTGATATTGTATTTCCCCTCTGTCCCTGTGCTTTGCTTTACACTTCATTGAGACTTCAGTAGAATAAGTGCTTTTCTTTCAAAACAGGGCTCTGCAGCTTGCAGGGAACTGCAGCATCCCAAGACTGCTACAACTGTCCTTGAGCAGTAGATTTGGTAGTTTTTTACTAGGATCTTGTAAAAGATAATCCTTCATCCCAAGTTGGTCATCTGGATTTTCTACCATGATCTGTGGCAGCAAACCTCTCCAGAGGGTGTTTCATCCCCCTGTTGATGTTCCTGTTATTCAATGTTTCTCAGTCTCATCTATATTTACCTCACTGTTAAAATCCTTGTTTTTCAGGGGAAAAAAGGGACTTTTTCCTTTGAGAAGTAAGCCTTTGTGTGTCACACACACATTTACTTCCCAGCCTACACAAGCCTGTCTTGGAATACCCAGTTCCCACTTTGAACTCTCCCCATTTACAATCTGCAGTCTCTAAACATCCCTCTGGATTTTCTACAAGTAAACTATTTCTGGATATCAAACTATCAGTCCCTCTGTCCATCTGGCTCATTCAGCTTCTTCCCAGCTTATTCTTTTTGGAGTTCTTTTTGCTGTTGTATCCCTGTGCTTTTCTCAGGGTAAAAAAGAAAAAACCAAACCCAACCGCCTGCAGGTTAAATTGCCTGGAACAGTTGGGTGAACAACGGGTCTGAGGACACATGGAAAACATTTTTTGCTTAAAAATATCGAGTGAATGTCTGTGGGAAAATTGTTGCTGGTGTGACCATCTGTGTGTTGACATATGTTTGCTGTGGAAGGCTGGATGCAGCATTCAGTGCTTCAGTGGGAATCTCGAGTGCCCAAAGAGTGGAGGGCTCAGCCTCCTGTGCCCTGTGCAGCTCTGAGTCCCACAGCATGACCTGGACATCTGCACAGGTGGGACAGAAACTCCAGAGGACATGGAGTGAGTTCTGCTTGGAGCAAGCAGTGATTCCTTTTAAAAAATAGAAGAAAAAGCTTTAACCAGGTAAAAAACCCTAAAACCAGTGATTGTCCTATAACATCAGTAATAAAAACTTCACAATCTGAATTGAAGAGTGAAAAGTCTCATTTTGCCCTCAAAAGAAGATGGAGGTTTCCTTCAGAACATTACAAAGCATTGAAATTTAGAGTCAACACTTCCTTTTCATTGAGCAACCACTTTAAATCAACTTGTGTAATCCAACAGAACTCATGAGTTTGAGATGGGTAGGAAAATGAAGGTTTTGCTTTAATGTGTCTGGGGAAAGTCATGGGCTGTGCAGCTTCATCTGTGAAAGACTGCACATCACCATTAAAACAAAAGGAGTTACTTAATTTTACTTCATCTAATTACTGTTTTATGCTGCACTGTGGCATGAGACTTTCCAAGTCACTGTGCCAGAATGAACATCATTCTCACAGCCAGTTTTGCCTTAATGGTTGTAACAAAAGGAAGTGGGATTTGTGAAGGCTCAGGTTACCTTTAAAACACTGGGGTTTGATGCAAGAAGCATCAGGAATGGTGTCTCTCACTGTAATTTGTGCCTTTGCCTGTCTGAAATTGGGGTTACATTAGGTGAAACTGCACAGTGAAACCAAATATTCATGAGTCCTGTATATTAAGTAATTTAATTTAACCCTAGGGTTCTCAGCACAGGAAGGACATGGGCCTGGTGGGACAAACCTAGAGGAGTCCACCAAGTAGATAGAGAGGTGGAGAACTTCTGCTGTGAGGAAAGGCTGAGAGAATTGAATTCCTCCAACCCAAACCTTTCTATGATTCTATCAGTCACTGAATTTCCTCTGCTCATTTGAAAGATACTTGCTCTGAACGCAAAAGAAAATATCATTAAAAGAGAAAAAAAGCACATGTTTTGGTCTGTGTTTTGTTAGTTTGTTTTTTTAACTCTAATATGTATTTTTAATTATGTGTTGAAACAATCATAGAGATATTCCTAATTGAAGCTTTCAGCTTTAATAAATAAAAACATTTTTTCATCATAGCTTTTTGCAAACACCACCAGAATATTTTATTAAAAATATGGGTGTGAAAATTAATGGGAAGGAGGTTCAAAGGCAGAGGATGGGTGGATGGAATTCCTTTTTCTTAAAAGTCAGAGGAATATAAAAGAAAATTTCACATTCCAGCTAGATGTTTTCCAGAGAATATGGCATTTTTCAGGATTGTCCCAGCTGCTTTAATGACCTGGTTGCCTTACCCAGTTCCAGGATATCTGATTGGGCTTATGTGCCTATTTTCAATCTTAAATTTGTCCACTGGGGCTCCTCCTTGGGAACTCTGTTAAGAGTGCAGGAGGTAAATGACACAGGAACCACAAACACTCTGTGTAAAGGAAGCCCTGTAACCTTTAAAATGCCTCTCTTGAGTCATCCCCAAGTAAGGAGAAAGAGCATTTGCTCTTGCCTTTCTAATTACCTGGGAGTTTGGAGTAGTTAATTTTGGATTAATAAGGAAAAGGAAGCTCTGGATGTTACTGGAGTATTTGTTTCACTGTCACTTCACTTCACTGTGATCCATGAGTCCAGACCAGGGATATTTTGGTGTCTGGAAGTTTTGGGTCATTTCAAAAAGGCTTGAAATTTCAGCCACACATTTCAGCATCCAAAAACCTCTGGAAACTCCCATTAAAGCATGTAATGAGGAAAAGGGATCATCCAAACACTACTGATTTCAGCATGTGTTAAATTCATTCCTTTGTAGATGTTCTCATATCCCTGTCCTGGTCCAAGGGATTTATTGACTGAGCACAGAAACATGGAGAATCTAATGGCAGGAATATTCTTTTGAAAAGTTGCTGATATGTTTGCTCAGAGGGAATTATGGGGAGATAAACCTGCTTGGGAAGGTGGTGGACATAAACTCTTCATTGTCAGAGCTGATACTTTTGAAACTGTTACATCCAGTCTGTTCTTTGGGCACCATATTTTTTTTCCCTGACATAACAAATTTATTAAAAAAAAAAAAATTGCATCAAAAAAGAGAAAGAACAAGTGTTTTCTGCTGGTCTGGGCAATTTACAGTGCCAGAAGCTAATGAGACATGAAAAAGGCCAGAGATGCACATCTTTTCACTTCTTTAAACTTTCCACCTTATAGCTGCATCTCATTTTTCTTCAGATATCAGCACAACTTCACTCTGCTGTCAAAGCCTGTGTAGGATCACATGGCTAAACCCCAGCAAAAATCTCCTATTTCTTTCCTGTCTTTAATCTGGTCTAAATTGATGGCTCTGAGTCTAAAAATGAAACTACTCTTTCCATAATAGCAATAAAATCTTTTCTTGTTTCCCTTCCCATCTTGTAATGACACATTAAGGGAACAAACAAAATCAGAATCCATGAAACTCCTCAGGACCAGCAACTATTTTTGGATGTTATATATTTATTCATTTGGTTGGTTGGTTTTTGCAGTATATTTCCTCAGTCACCAACCAGACCATGGGTTTCTCCCAAGAAACAAGAAAAAATGTGTTTTAACAGTCAATTTCCCTGCTCTGACACACTGCAGGAGAGTTCAGTGATTAGAGAGGGGAAGGAAATGGTGGTGAGATAAGACAGGGAAAAAGCAGGAATCCTTTTGGGGCATCTTATGTTTATATCATTTGTGAAATTGGGATTGATGAGCTGCTTCAAAAAGGAAACCAATTCCACCCAGAGTAGATAAATTTACGTGCCTATGAAAAATATTCTAAATGCATTTTTGGTGAAGGAAAAAAATCTATATAAATGGGAGAATTAAAAAGGAAAATGTATTTGTCTTTTAGTTTAGCAGCACCACTCATGTTTTCCTACTAGAAAATTACTAGAAAGTCTAAATTTAGCATTTCAAGTATAAATGCATGAAACAACGTCACATATTTGACTACACATACCCATGCAAAACCCTTACAAGTCTATGTATGTGCAATCTTTAATTTTATTTATCTATTTTTACTTAGCCTTACATTTGGAATAGAATCATAGATTCACTGAGGTTGGAAAAGACTTCTAAGGTCATCAAGTCCAACCATCATATAAAGTTCATAAAACTATAAAGGCATTTCAGGATCAAAATAGGAAGATGACTCTTCTCCTCACCTTGGGACATGGGGAGGGGTTTTCTGTACTGAGAGCAGTTTTGCTATCAACAGGATGCATTATTTCCATAAAAATAAATTAAAAGCAAGTTCCTGCAGTGATGGGATAAACTCAGACCAGAACAGTTCCTTATTCTGCTGGTATCCATAGATGCAATTCACAAAGTTTATTATAATGGTAATTATATTAATTAAAATTGATTAAAATAAACACTGGAAGTGTGGAGAGACCTCTCAAAATGATGACTTGATAATATTGATTAATTGCATTAAATCGTATTGGAGTCAATGAAACACAGATTTCTGGCTGTGCTGTACTGAACTGGCAGCTGTAGGACACTTGCACTGACTCTTTTATCTTCAAAAGCATTTATCTGAGCAAAAGGTGTCCACATTCAAGATTTTATATCAAGAATATTGTCTTGGGTTTCACTGCAAGTTGTACTTATGGAAAGGGCAAGCACAAGTGAAGGCTTTTTATAATCTCTTATCAGGATCAGGCTTGAGTTTTCACTTTCCCCTGTGAGATGGCTGGAGCCCACCCTGGCAGGACTGTCACCTCATACCTGTGTGTTCCTCATTCAGCATTTGCCAATCAACATTCCCTGGAACTCCTGGAAATGATATGGGGAAGACCAAACTTGTGCTAAATGTCAGGTCATCATCTTTGCTTTATGTTGAAAGTGGAAGCAAATCAACCACCGACTCCTCACTCAGAGAAAGCCTGGACAAGCAAAACCACAGAATCATGGAATCGTTTAGGCTGGAAAAAGCCTCTAAGGTCATCAAGTTACTGTTAAATTAGCACTGCCAAGGCCACCACTCAGCCATGTCCCCAAGCCCCACACACTTTTCAAATGCCTCCAGGGATGGTGATCCCACATCTTCCCTGGTCACTCTGTTCCAATGCTTAACAACCCTTTCCATGAAGAAACTTTTTCTAATAATCAGCTTAACCATCCTCTGGCACAACGTGGGTGAGTTTCGTTTCTCCAAGACCCACTTGGCTCCACTCTCCTGTCAGGGAGTTGTGCAGAGCCAGAAGGTTCCCCCTGAGCCTCCTTTTCTCCAGGCTGAGCCCCTTTCCCAGCTCCCTGAGCTGCTCCTCCTCAGCCTTGTGCTCTGTTCCCTTCTCTGGACAGATTCCAACCCCTCAAAGCCTTTCTTGTCATGAGGAGCCCAGAACTGAGCCTAGATCCGAAGTGTGGCCTCACCAGTGCTGAGCACAGAGGGGACAATCAAAAGGATGTCCTGCAGCCACTGAAGAAGTGGTGGCAGCTCTGAGCCTGTGCCCTGCCTGTGGCTGGGATCGCTGTGTTTTGTTTCAGGGAGCTGCTGGAGTTTTTGCTGTAACAGCATTGCCACCTAGTGCTCCTGCAGTACAGTTCAGCCAGGCCCCGGGAAACGTGTTTTAGCAACCAAAAGAAGTACAAAACAAGTTTGTCTAAAAGGGTTCTTTCATTTTAAAGGAGTGGACAAGCTGCAAGAAATATAGTGGGGTTTGGAGGGGATCCAGCTGGGTTAAAGTGTGTATAAAATGCTCCCAATTGATGAGAAACTGATATAATAACTGCACTCTTCTGAAAAAAAACCCTGTCCATCACATTGAAATCTATCTGCTCTAAAGCTATAAATAAAATCCAAACTGGTCATCTAGACTCCTGTAAATAGAGACAGAACAAAATATTTTTATTANTTCCACCCAGAGTAGATAAATTTACATGCCTGTGGAAAATATTCTAAATGCATGTTGGTGAGGGAAAAAAATCTATATAAAAGGGAGAATTAAAAAGGAAAATGTATTTGTCTTTTAGGTTAGCAGCACCACTCATTTCTTCCTACTAGAAAAAAATTCTAGAAAGTCTAAATTTAACATTTCAAGTATAAATGCATGAAACAACCTCACATATTTGGCTATACATACCCATGCAAAACTCTTACAAGTCTATGTATGTGCAATCTTTAATTTTATTTATCTATTTTTACTTAGCCTTACATTTGGAATAGAATCATAGATTCACTAAGGTTGGAAAAGACTTCTAAGGTCATCAAGTCCAACCACCATATAAAGTTCATAAAACTATAAAGGCATTTCAGGACCAAAATAGGAAGATGAATCTTCTCCTCACCTTGGGACATGGGGAGGGGTTTTCTGTACTGAGAGCAGTTTTGCTATCAACAGGATGCATTATTTCCATAAAAATAAATTAAAAACAAGTTCCTGTAGTGATGGGATAAACTCAGACCAGAACAGTTCCTTATTCTGCTGGTATCCATAGATGCAATTCACAGAGTTTATGATAATGGTAAATTATATTAATTAAAATTGATTAAAATAAATACTGGAAGTGTAGAGACCTCTCAAATTCATGACTTGATAATATTGATTAATTGCATTAAATTGTATTGGAGTCAATGAAACACAGATTTCTGGCTGTGCTGTACTGAACTGGCAGCCGTAGGACACTTGCACTGACACTTTTGTCTTCAAAAGCATTTATCTGCGCTAAAGGTGTCCACATTCAAGATTTAATATCAAGAATATTGTCTTGGGTTTCACTGCAAGTTGTACTTATGGAAAGGGCAAGCACAAGTGAAGGCTTTTTATGATCTCTTATCAGGATCAGGTTTGAGTTTTCACGTTCTCTTGTGAGATGGCTGGAGCCCAGCCTGGCAGGACTGTCAGCTCATACCTGTGTGTTCCTCATTCAGCATTTGCCAATCAACATTCCCTGGAACTCCTGGAAATGATATGGGGAAGACCAAACTTGTGCTAAATGTCAGGTCATCATCTTTGCTTTATGTTGAAAGTGGAAGCAAATCAACCACCGACTCCTCACTCAGAGAAAGCCTGGACAAGCAAAACCACAGTCGCATGGAATCGTTTAGGCTGGAAAAAGCCTCTAAGGTCCTGT
>VWYE01023284.1:26059-45900 GCA_013398995.1 Alaudala cheleensis
CCTTTTTTTTTTTTTTTTTGGTCTGATTTCTAGCAGGTGATGCTCCTGTCTCCCAGGACCTCTGAGCTTCCTGGCCACTTTGTGGACCTCAGTGGTGCTGCCTCACAGGTAAGAGCAGAGCAGTGCAGGAGGTGCAGAAGAGCAAACACCCACCTGGCCACAGATCACCTCTGTGTTCAGAACCTCCTGGAGGCTCAGCCCCAGCACTGACTAAAACCATCAGCAAGGAGCTCTGTCATGTGAATTTACACAAAGCATATTCCTTGGGTCAGGCACGGAATCAAAATTCCTTTAAGGAAGATGAGACTTTAAACACTTGCTGTGGGGGAGAAAAAAATAACTCTCCAAAGGCTTTATCTCACACATGATACAGCCACAAACATCTGCTTCCGTTTCAGTCTTTCCTTCTGTTAAAAACTAAAGAGAGTGTTTCCAGATCCCTGGAGCAGCTGTCCCTTTTAAGCCACACGCACAGCAATATGACACACACACTCTTGGCCTGTGGATGGGAAAATGCTGTATTTATCAAAACAGACATTTTTTTTTTAATCTCTTATTTTTGGACAATTGCAAGGCAAAGAAGGAGAATTCTGTTACCCGATTTTTTTTTTTTTTCATACAGTGTTTTGAATTCTGAATTAGAAACTGGCAAGTGTATCTGGTGTATTTCAGGAGAGTGTCATCGATGGAAAATGTGAGATGCAAATTCAGCTAAAGCCTACAGTTTAATCCTCATTAAGGGACTAATTGGTGTCCACTTTATCAGGATAATGAGACAGAAAACAGGAGTCCCGAGGGGGGCCTTAATTAGGAGTTTTGGCAGGTCTGTTCAAATGAGGGTATGATGACTGATTCAGGGGGTTTGCTGTCACTGCATTTTCCTGCTAATATGGTTTTGCAAATATACATTGTATTCTTATGCCTTAAAATGCATTTGGGGTCTAGTTCAAGCAGCTCTCCTCATTCTGTAATTTTTCAAATCCTTCCTCAAAATTCCTGCAGACCTTCAGTCCCCTGCCCAGTCAGGCTTCAGTTCACAGGCTTTACTTGCAGGGCTCCTTACAAATTGTTATGTGGTGGTGGCCAATGTGGGAAGCAGTTTGGATCTTAAAAACGTGACTGAAGAAAATGTAAGGCAAAAGCAGAGGGAAAAAGTTCCTGATCAGGACACACACATCCTGTTCAAGCTGGGGCAAATAATTTAATCTCTTTATGCCTTTGATCACTGCCTAGAAACAGGAACAGAGTATTATTTGCTTGCTTGTGTTGCTTTTCTTATTATTGTTTTCTATTTTAACCTTCCTCAGGCAAAACCCTTTGTTTATTGTGTGTGCACAGACCCCAAACTCTCCAGTACTGATTGTGGCTATTGGCTGCTCCTGCAGCAAATCCTCTCCACACCAGATTCCTGCTGGAGTGCAGCACATCTCCCTTCTCTGCTTTCTCCACTACCTGGCATCAGACTTGGCTGCTTCTTTGGCCCCAAAAATGCTGTTTCATGGACAGGAGAATTTCCAGATGCTGAATGACTCTGCAGAGCTCTGATCCCAGGAGAAAGGAAGGGTTTTCAGTACATCAGAGAATCAGTGGGTCAGGAATGCCCCAGGCCTTCAGCTGCTGCAGTCTGGGGCAGGTACTGGAGAAATATCTGCCTGCACCAGCCTTGTTCTGGCTTTCTCATGACTCTTTTACCAGTCACTACCCAGCAACAGGCTTTCCAACTGTATTTCCAGACTTCTGGTCTGACTATAAAAGTAATAAGTTTAACCTGTTCTGATTATGCTTAGCAATTAAATAACAATTTATTACACTACTGTAATTTTATGAGTATAAAACCAGCCAGTGACTTCTCCCCAGTCCCAGACAGAGTTCACATCCACACAGATCAGCTTTCTCACCCTCCACAACCAACTTGAATTTTCTACCAGCCACGATTCCTGCTTGCAAACCCCAAGATGCTCTGTGGTTGCTGCTGTTTGGAATGGGCCAAAACCAAGTCCAGGAATCATTCCAGCAGTGAACAGAGCAGTTTTAGCACAAGGCAGTGGTTGGGCTTGGGGCTGGCTCTGCCTCAGGAGCACAGCTGCAGCTTGAAACTTTCCTCATGAAACTTCTCTGAAATCCATGATTCCAACTGCCCTTCTTGCTGTACTGCAATCACAGTGCTCCAGCAAAGTTGTTCATTTTTTTTTTCTTACAACTTAAAATTCATAAGAAAACTGAGAAAACTTGAGCAACTCAAAATCTAGAAGATAAAATGGCTACTTAAGCCCTTTTACTGTGACTAGACTAAAAATGATTTCATTTCCTCTGTATGAATATATATAATACTTTGTACTTACTGTTGTGTATTCTTCTTGAAGCAAACAATAAAATGTGAGCAAAAAGTGAAGGAAGCTCACACCATAGTTAATCTTTACTTTTAAAATGTGTAGGATTGTATTCAAGTTCTATTCCTGACTTTTGGACTAATGTCATATTTAGAGTACCAATAACTTTCAGAGAATTGTTTTCTGGACAGGACAGGGGAATATGATTGGCATGATTTGACTACCATTGTTCTAGGGGAAAGAGTGCCCTGATTTAGGAGAGAGTCTGTTGAAATATTTGCAATAAGAATGCAGAGAAAAGTAAATTATTTCCTTGCAGATGCTTGGTATGGAACACCCAAAGGGACCCAACCCAACACAGACACTTCTTTTATGGCAGAATTTTTATCCTTAATAAAATCAGAGAGAGAGAGATGTTCAAAACTCCAAAACATTTTGCATGGAGAGGCTCCTGCTGTTGTTGTCACATCTGTGGGTTGCTCAGGACCCTAATGGGCATCTGGAAGAGAGNCTCATGAAACTTCTCTGAAATCCATGATTCCAACTGCCCTTCTTGCTGTACTGCAATCACAGTGCTCCAGCAAAGTAATTCATTTTTTTTTTTTACAACATAAAATTCATAAGAAAACAGAAAACTCAAGCAACTGGTTGAAAGTCTAGAAGATAAAATGGCTACTTAAGCATTTTTTCTCTGACTAGACTAAAAATGGTTTCATTTCCTCTGTATGGATACATATAATACTTTGTACTTAGTCTTGTGTGTTCTTGTTGAAGTAAACAATAAAATGTGAGCAAAAAGTGAAGGAAGCTCACACAATATTTAATCTTTTAAAATGTGTAGGATTGTATTCAAGTTCTACTCCTGACTTTTGGACCACTGCCATATTTGCAGTACCAATAACCTTCAGAGAATTGTTTTCTGGACAGGGGAATATGATTGGCATGATTTGACTACCATTGTTCTAGGGGAAAGAGTGCCCTGACTTGGGAGAGAGTCTGTTGAAATAAGTAATAAATAANATTTTTTCTCTGACTAGACTAAAAATGGTTTCATTTCCTCTGTATGGATACATATAATACTTTGTACTTAGTCTTGTGTGTTCTTGTTGAAGTAAACAATAAAATGTGAGCAAAAAGTGAAGGAAGCTCACACAATATTTAATCTTTTAAAATGTGTAGGATTGTATTCAAGTTCTACTCCTGACTTTTGGACCACTGCCATATTTGCAGTACCAATAACCTTCAGAGAATTGTTTTCTGGACAGGGGAATATGATTGGCATGATTTGACTACCATTGTTCTAGGGGAAAGAGTGCCCTGACTTGGGAGAGAGTCTGTTGAAATAAGTAATAAATAATTTGCAATAAGAATGGAGAGAAAAGTTATTTCCTTGCAGATGCTTGGTATGGAGCACCCAAAGGGACCCAACCCAACACAGACACTTCTTTTATGGAAGAATTTTTATCTTTAATAAAATCAGAGAGAGAGAGATGTTCAAAACTCCAAAACATTTTGCCTGGAGAGACTCCTGTTGTTGTTGTCACATCTGTGGGTTGCTCAGGACCCTAATGGGCATCTGGAAGAGAGGAAAGTGATCCCACTGGGATCAGGGGACCAAGAGTTTATGCAACCATGGGCAAGGATCAGACCCTACCTCCACCTCCTGTCAAGGCTTCTCAATGTAGAACTGTTTCCACCCCTTAACTCTTATTCATAATGGAATTATAAAAAAAAAAAAAATAAAATCCAGCAGTGAANCTTAAGCATTTTTTCTCTGACTAGACTAAAAATGGTTTCATTTCCTCTGTATGGATACATATAATACTTTGTACTTAGTCTTGTGTGTTCTTGTTGAAGTAAACAATAAAATGTGAGCAAAAAGTGAAGGAAGCTCACACAATATTTAATCTTTTAAAATGTGTAGGATTGTATTCAAGTTCTACTCCTGACTTTTGGACCACTGCCATATTTGCAGTACCAATAACCTTCAGAGAATTGTTTTCTGGACAGGGGAATATGATTGGCATGATTTGACTACCATTGTTCTAGGGGAAAGAGTGCCCTGACTTGGGAGAGAGTCTGTTGAAATAAGTAATAAATAATTTGCAATAAGAATGGAGAGAAAAGTTATTTCCTTGCAGATGCTTGGTATGGAGCACCCAAAGGGACCCAACCCAACACAGACACTTCTTTTATGGCAGAATTTTTATCCTTAATAAAATCAGAGAGAGAGAGATGTTCAAAACTCCAAAACATTTTGCATGGAGAGGCTCCTGCTGTTGTTGTCACATCTGTGGGTTGCTCAGGACCCTAATGGGCATCAGGAAGAGAGGAAAGTGATCCCACTGGGATCAGGGCACCAAGAGTTTATGCAGCCATGGGCAAGGATCAGACCCCCTACCTCCACCTCCTGTCAAGGCTTCTCCATGTAGAAATGTTTCCACCCATTAACTCAATATTCATAATGGAAATATTGAAAAAATAAAAAATCCAGCAGTGAATTTTTCCAGGAGAGGTTTATTGGATAGTAGGAAAAAATCATCCACAGAAATGATTTTTTCTGTGGTCAAGCATTCCCAGGGGGATTTGAAAGATGGGTAGATGTTGAGTTGTAGGGTCTAGTGGCGGCCTTGGCTGGGGGGAATAGAGTAAATAATTCTAATGAGCACTCAACCCACCACACTGTTGGACCCAATGATTTTAGAGGTCTTTTCCAACCTTAATGATTCCATGATTCCCAGTTCAGAGCCATAATTATCCAGTGCTTGAAAAAAAAAAACAAACTAAAACCATTGTTTTCATTGGGTTTTTTGTTTTGGCTGGCTAAAATAATTCACCAAAAATAATCCTTTTGTAAGACAACATAACTTGTCTTGCTCTCTGGATAAGAAATGGGGGATCCCAGTCCTGGCTGGGCANAGTGGTGGCCTTGGCTGGGGGGAATAGAGTAAATAATTCTAATGAGCACTCAACCCACCACACTGTTGGACCCAATGATTTTAGAGGTCTTTTCCAACCTTAATGATTCNGAAAGAGTGCCCTGACTTGGGAGAGAGTCTGTTGAAATAAGTAATAAATAATTTGCAATAAGAATGGAGAGAAAAGTTATTTCCTTGCAGATGCTTGGTATGGAGCACCCAAAGGGACCCAACCCAACACAGACACTTCTTTTATGGAAGAATTTTTATCTTTAATAAAATCAGAGAGAGAGAGATGTTCAAAACTCCAAAACATTTTGCCTGGAGAGACTCCTGTTGTTGTTGTCACATCTGTGGGTTGCTCAGGACCCTAATGGGCATCAGGAAGAGAGGAAAGTGATCCCACTGGGATCAGGGCACCAAGAGTTTATGCAGCCATGGGCAAGGATCAGACCCCCTACCTCCACCTCCTGTCAAGGCTTCTCCATGTAGAAATGTTTCCACCCATTAACTCAATATTCATAATGGAAATATTGAAAAAATAAAAAATCCAGCAGTGAATTTTTCCAGGAGAGGTTTATTGGATAGTAGGAAAAAATCATCCACAGAAATGATTTTTTCTGTGGTCAAGCATTCCCAGGGGGATTTGAAAGATGTGTAGATGTAGAGTTGTAGGGTCTAGTGGTGGGCTTGGCTGGGGGGAATAGAGTAAATAATTCTAATGAGCACTCAACCCACCACACTGTTGGACCCAATGATTTTAGAGGTCTTTTCCAACCTTAATGATTCCATGATTCCCAGTTCAGAGCCATAATTATCCAGTGCTTGAAAAAAAAAAACAAACTAAAACCATTGTTTTCATTGGGTTTTTTGTTTTGGCTGGCTAAAATAATTCACCAAAAATAATCCTTTTGTAAGACAACATAACTTGTCTTGCTCTCTGGATAAGAAATGGGGGATCCCAGTCCTGGCTGGGCAAGAGCTACAGCCCTGCTGGGAACAGGAAATATTGCATTATCAGTCTCAATGTGCCAAGCTGTGCTTTGGATGAGGATGTTCCATAAGGCCTCTGGAAAAGCATCCTAAATGTTTTTCAGCTTTTTTTTCTTGAGATGANCAGCAATAATTATCCCATGGCTGAAAAAAACCCACCCAAAACCATATTATTTTTGCTGGGCTTTTTGTTTTGATTGGTTAAAATAATTCACCAAAAATAATCCTTTTGTAAGACAACATAACTTGTCTTGCTCTCTGGAGAGGAGATGGGGGATCCCAGTCCTGGCTGGGCAAGAGCTACAGCCCTGCTGGGAACAGGAAATGTTTTATTATCAGTCTCAATGTGCCAAGTAGTGCTTTGGATGAGGATGTTCCATAAGGCCTCTGGAAAGGCATCCTAAATGTTTGGGTTTTTTTCTTGAAATGAAAAAGTTTGAGATAGCAAACAAAGACAGCAAGGTTGTCCCACTTTTCTGGCAAGGCTCCAGTTTGTTAATTACAATTTCACCTTTACATGTTCCCTGTGCAATTTTAATTGCAAAAGCTTGCATGTGTGTCCCCCTTGAATTCATGGGGTGTTGCTCAGTTGTGATTCACACTGACTCCCAAAATAAAGTGAATTTTTCTGGCAGAGCAGAAGGATGTGTACAAAGGTTCTTTAACTCTGAAATTCCAAACACTGGCAAAATGCTGTGTCTGCACGTGCCACCTTCAGGAAAAGATCTTTGGATGATCTGAGATTACAGGAAAGCTTTATGTCTTCTAAGACATTCATTTATATCAGCTTTCATATCAAATGGAGGTGTTGCTTTTATAGCAATACCCTGCTGCCATGATGGGTAATATAATCTCTATTAAATGCCATTAAAAATAATTTATAATTCCATGTTATTTTTCTTATTATTTATAGCTCTGAATTAAAAAATAATTTTTTTTCCTAATGTCAACTTGCCTTACATTTAATTCCAGGCAGTGTCATGAACTTTTCTCTATGAGGCAGAAGATTCTTATGGCTCCTGATATTTTGTGAATGTGAAATAAAAACTCAGGGCTGTCATTGTTTAACCGTGGAGATGCACTAAAAGAGGTGGAACCCCCTCAGTTTTCCACCACAAGGATTTCAGTGCTGGCAGTAGCTTTCCACATGATTTTAAGTTTTCCAACACCTTTTTTTAATTGTCCAGAGATTCAAACTCAATAAAGTATTGATCTCTCAGGTGATGTGCTTGGAGACAAATTCACTGCTATTCATTACTGACCCTCTGTTACATATGCAACATTATTAATTCTCACCCCTTCTAATTTATTTTTTTCCTTGCAGATGACGAACCAAGCCTTCAAACAGAGCTTTCATGTTTAAAGTATGACTTTTCTTCTAGTGTTACTATATTTTAATATTACTTATTAATGTTATTTAATTTTGTATCATTATTTATTATTTAGTACATCTAATAATACAGTATTAATTAGAAAGCAAACATTTTAATCATGTTGATGCTGAATTTTGACTTGATATTTCAAGTCACTGTCTTTGCAACAGCCAAGTTATTTTACCTCTGAACAATTTACAGAATTCTTTATGGTGTATCTTTGCTTCCCACCCAGGAACTTGCTGGAATAGTGGTTCTGCTCGCTTACAGATTTGAGGATTTATTGGTTTATTTGGTACTTCTGGGCATGCAGCAGGTGGTTAGTCAGCTGCAACAGCTCCTGAATCCCAGCTGTGCCCAGTAAGCACACGGAAACCTGAGAACCTTGGATGTGCTGCAGACATTGCCCCCAAAAATCCCTTATCAGAAATCCCTGTGCTACTCTGCACCGCTGAAAAACTTCTGTAGCAGAAGAGTTTAATTCAGACCCAGCTAGTTTTCCTCTGCCCTACAAACCACCTCTTGACACAAGCAGTTTCTCTCCCTCTTTAAGCATCCCCATTTGAGGGACAATATCGATAAGGTTCTGGAAAATCAAGTGTGGAATCACCCAGACGTTTCAGATTTCCTGGAGGGTTTCCAGCAGGGCTCTGCCTGCCTGCACCACGTTTGACTCCGTGGTACCTGCACACCAAGCTGAGTCAGAGGCACTGGAGTTGCTGATGTGTTTTATCTCTGAGAAAATACTCTGCAGATGATTTCAGAATTGCTTCAGGGTCTCATTCGCGAGGGTTTAGAGTGCATGGGCTACAAGGGGAAAACAGCATTAACTAGAAACCAAACAGAAAATAACAAAACTGGGTCATTCCACAGCCAGTTATTACAAGGGCTTTCTAATCTCTCAAAGGCTTTCCTATTTCTGTCCAGACACTGGTTTTATAAAGTGTCCCTTCGGAGAGACAACTTGCATCTTCATTTTCCACCGCTGCCTTTCACACTTGTGTGCAAACCTTTGCAGTCATTAACCACCAGTTTGCAGCAAAACAAGCAGAACCTCTGAACCTGCCTCACACCAGAGTGCCATTAAGAAAAACAATTTGTCATTTAACTCGGTGCTGTTCACATGTGAAGTTTATCTCTCCTAATGAGA
Organism: Alaudala cheleensis; assembly: GCA_013398995.1. NCBI lineage: Eukaryota > Metazoa > Chordata > Aves > Passeriformes > Alaudidae > Alaudala > Alaudala cheleensis. Next base: position 34,824 of record VWYE01023284.1, read on the forward strand.
CGTTGTTCTCCATGGGTATTTTCCACCCCCCTATTTCATTATTACAGCTCCCTTTAGGCAGGTTTCCCTTGAGTTTTAATTATGAAAACAACACCTGTTTTCAATGCCACTGTTGGAGTTTTCATCTGCTCCAGAGAAAGCATTTGCCTCTCTCTTATCTCTGATGTCTTCCACTCTCTGCATTGATTTTCCAGAAAATGCTTTATCGATTTGATTTTGACATTTCTGTGAATGCCTCATCCTCCTCATTCTTCCTGCTTCTGAAATTTTAGAAAGAGCTACTTACCTTTGCTCTCTCTGGGCTTCCAATTAGGGAATCCTTGTGATTTTCCTTTTGGGTTTTAAACCCCTGTGTGATCAGACCTTTTGCTGCTGTGCCCTGTGCTTTTAGAACCTGCTCTCTGGGCCACCAGGGAAATGGAAGGATTTTTTTATTCTTGGTCTTTAGTCAAACCTTAAGACATATTCCATTATTTCTAACATTTGCTCTGCTTTTAAGCTTGACTTTTTGAGTTGTTTTCATCCCTCACATTTATGTTGGTTTGGATTGAAGAGCCTGGTGTTGTGCCATGTTCTGTACATCCATCTAATCATTAAATTATGCTGAGTGACGCTTCAAAATCTTGAGCAAAATTTTTCTCCTAAATTATTCTATATTTGGAGTGTTATTGTTATGTTAGTCTTGTATTATACTGGAAATAATAAACATTGGTGAATAACAGAGCAGTTCTCACCTTTGCTGTGTGCTGCCTTTAGTTCATACGTAATTTTTCATCACTGCTGAGGGGCAAAGAAGGCAAAAATAATAATTTTCAAATAATAATAATAATAATAATAATAATAATAATAATAATAATAATAATAATAATAATAATAATAATAGTAAAAGCAGTTCCCATCTAGCAACTTACTTGAAAGAACAAAAAAAAGTTAGAACACTGCCAGGCTTATAAAATATTACTCTAAGGAGCTGGACAGACCTGAGTATTAGAAAAGAAACCTACACAGAAATTTCTGGGTTTTTCTTAAAAAAACTGGCAGCCACTGTGTCAGAGCCAAGCAATAGCCTGACTCACAGATCTGGGTAAAGCAAATAACTGGGTAAGGTTGATATCCCAAAGCACAGCCATGGGTACAGGGATTTGGGATCTGTTTTGTCCAGCAAGTGACTTTAAATCAGAGGTTCAGCTTCCTCCTACAGCTTATAGAGATAAATAATAAAAGTATCAAGACACTTGTTAGGAAAGGATGGATCATCCCCAGATCCGCTCTCTCAACTCGACATCAGAAGAATCAAACTCAGACCACAAATTTAATATTTTTAGTCAGGGGAAGGTATTTTCCACCATCAATCTTACCAAAAAAAGTGGTTTCAGCTTCATATTCATGTTCCAAATCAGATCACTCAGCCTGGCACAATAAAATCAGCCCTGAAATGTAAATGGAACACACATTATCACCCCTCCTTCCACGCCTCATTTAATGAATTTGTTATTTCCCAGTTAATTCCCTGTCCTCCCAATCTCAGAAATGCAAATGTAAATAAAACAAGAAGCTCAAGCAAACAATGTTAGCAATGTTTACTTTGGCCATTTTTAGGGTGTTTCCAGATGAAAAAGTTTAAAATTATGCCATGTCTATTTATTTCTTTCTCTGGAGTTGTGGTGAGTCAAGCCAATTTAATTTTCACAGTGGATTTTTTTGGACCAGTGTTACCTCACCAATAGAAATAAACTCCATAAGCATTTCTCACACTGATTGAAAATAAACAATTGAAATTAATCCACTCTTAGATTAAAAGTAAATAACCAAATAGATAGATAAGCATTAGAAGAACATTATAATGAAAAATTTACATTAATATCCCTCCTTCTCTCTTCTCCACCTTCTCATCTTCCTTCCAGATCTTGTTTCTCTTGAAATACATACAAATTTCTTGAGGAAAGATCTTTAATTTTGGGTTTAATTGCAAAAAAAACTTCCCTTTGAATGTATGCATGTGCATATTTGTGAATGTCTATACCCACATATATCTAGATATACCATGATTTCTGGAACAAGCTAAAAATCTTTTTGGTTTAATTTGATCTCCATGTCATTAAAATATTCTGCTTCTAAAAATGATGGTTTAATTTTTTTTTCATTTTCTTATTTTGAAGACAGAGAGGAATAAAGGTGAGCTCAAATAACAGGAATTCTCATGAACAGCTATTACACAAAATTCACAGATCATATTTTAAAATAAGTAATGGAGAAAAATAGGTCTAATGGAGAAAAACATACTTAAATGATCTGCAAAATTCAGAATTAGCAGACTCCAGTTTATTTGGAAATACTTTGTCCTAAGTCTTCTTTGCCATCCCAAGTGCAGATGGAAATTTCAGTTTAGAGATGGGCATGAGCAGCATCTTTTTTATCTTTCCTGCCACTTGAAAGAAATGTGTCAAACTCCCATCAAAGGATGTGAATGCAGATTTAAGCCTGCATTCTGATTTTTGTCACAGCTTCTGACAGTTCAGGTCAGCAAAAGTAGAAGGAGATTTTCCTCACCCACACAGGACTTCCTGAGCAGCCCATCACAATTCCTGTACCAGTGTGTTTCAGAATTGGCCCAGTTTTCCAAGTCCCATCATAGGTCAACATGTTTCCCCTTCAAGGTGATTAGTTAGCAAAATTAATTTGGAACCCCATTTTTTCTACTTTGTGTTGTATTTAACCTGCAGTGCTAACCCCAGCAATGATATTTTTTGGGATAAATGTGTGGTATACTGGGGTTATCACAAAATAGAGAGGGGTTTAGTATTACTACTGAAAAAAAATAAAAGTCTGACACTAAGGGTTTTCAGGATAAAAAGATTAATTTCAACAGGAAATTTCAGATACAGTGAAAGGGCAATGAAAAGTCACAAGGGCCATTTATTGTGGTAAGTGTAACAGTGGATCATGTGGCAGAGGAGTTTGTGTAGCTGCATGATAAAAAAGGAGTTGAAGGATCTCGCAGTGGGGATTTGGTTTTTGGGAAGGTCTGCAAGTTTTGGCATTAGGAGTAAATTTCTTTTCCCCAGGGGGTTCACAATATGTCCTGTAGCCTGTGGTTCAGGCTTTTCCTAGAATCTGAAAACTGGGGATGTAGTAAGAAAAGAAGTGAGGCAGAAAACAACACAGGGAGAAGATTTTAGTCTTCCAGAAGTTCTACAAGCCCTGAGCAATTCACTGCAAATTCACTTACTCTATTAATATAAATATGGACCTGCTCCTGTGGAAGGTGTCCCTGGTCATGGCAGGGGGTTGGAATAAGATCTTTAAGTTGCCTTCCAACCCAAACCATTCTGTGATTCTATGAACAGTCTGTATTGTTGCAGAGAAAACCCCACAGATTCCTATTTAACACGCATTAGAATAATTTGGCCTTTAAAATGTTGTGAATTTGATTTATATCTTTATCTTCTTTTTTATCTGAAAAAAATCCTAATTAAGGTCTGAACAAGGAGATTCCAATGGGGTTGCTTTGGGGTTTTTTTCACACTGCAGCAAGAAAAAGAAAGGAACAACATTTTCAGCTCCCCATGATCCCAACAGTTCAGATGACTCACATGCACAAAGTCACATCCCTTGAAGCGCTGGCTTGGGGGGAACTTTGCTAAAACAACCAAACATTCATCAAGAGATAATTGCCAGCACTGGATAAACGTGCAGAAGCCACAGAAAGCTGAGGGACGTTTTATGTTGGCAAAGGCCATTACTCATCAGGTGACAGTTGCAGCTTTGGAACTGCAATTGCTGCTGTGCTTTGTTAAATCTGGTATTCACAACAGCAAAATAAACCCACAAACAGCACAGAAGTGTAAGAAAAGCCCTACTGATGTTTAAATTTTATAGTGAGATACAGCCACCAGGCACTAGCAGAGGAGAGTATTTCTGATTGGCTACCAGCTGTTGGAGCTGCACAGATGAGCTGCAAAGCAGCAATTTACAAGCTATTTCATATTTAAAACCGTTAAGTCCTGTGCAAAACAATGTTTTCTTTCTGAGAAAAACAGCAGAAAAAAAAAAATGAAGATCCCCAGAACAAAGGAAACATCCACTAGAACAAATTCTCCCACTGCAACGACAAAATTCAGATTTCTCTTTATTTTTTTCAAATACTTTATTTCTTTCAAAGAAATACTTTATCTCTACAAGTGAATTTGTGCCGTTTCTTTATGTTAAAAATCAGACTTGTTCCTTGGAAACATTAATTACTGCTGTGTCATGAAATGTCACAATTTCACTTGCAACTCATTTTTTTAATCATTGCTGTATCGACAGAGCTATTTTAATACAAAGTCTTCCAAAATTCCTGCATGCAGCTATGTGAATTGTGATTAACTAAGAAAGATTATGGTGCTTAAACTGGAATGGAAGTAATAAATGTTTATTTCAGGAAAATGTAAAAGATTTGTGCAAAACCATTGCATTCTATATATAGTCCTTCATTTAACAGCCCTACAAACCTGCAGAAGTTGGTTCTTGCTGAAAACTGCCAGGCTACATACAATGAAATCTGGAGTAATAACACCAGAGAGCTGTCAGTCAGCCATCCATCCATCTAATTGGCTTCTTACCATCTTTCCATCATGTTTTTTTTATAACTGGTCGCCTCTGGCTAAAATGCAAATCATGAGGAAGAGCCGTCTAGAAAAAGCTGCTGCTTTCTTAATTATCTGTCAGGGTATGGACCAGTGGACCCTGGGCCGTGGAGTGGAGTTATGCTAAGCAGAAAGGCATCATGGGAATTGCAGTGACAGCTCATTTTCCTCCTGTGTTTTTTCCCCCGCGCTCGAATGACAATGCAGAAATGCGGGTTTTTCCCACACTTTCTCTGAACACCTGGGCCAATGCTCAGGGGAACACAAAGCCAAAACTGTCACATTTCCAGACATGGTCTTATTGCTGTCACTGTGACAGGATTGTTGACAAATGCCAGCAGTCATCTCGGCATCTTGGGAAATGTCTGCCGTGGTTGTGTCAACAGCCTGACAGAAATTGTTAATGTTTAAACTTCTTCCACTGACAGAATCCTGTCTTGCTGACAGTATTTGTCATATGAAACTCAATCTTTGTCAAACTTGCTTAAAAATTAACACTTCCTCCATTTCTTTTGCAGCTAACTGCCTGTGTGCTTTTTTTTTTTTCCTCCCTTCCTTAAGTAATAAGATTTTCAACAAGGTAATATTCCACAGCCCACAATGAGTCCAAGAGCACAAGCACATTATGAACTTATGGCCAGCTTGTCCTTTTGACCTCTGCCACAATGACAATTATGCTTTTATTCCTTGCCCATTTTTTTTGCCTTAGGAATCAAAGTTCTGAATTATTCAAGAGCCATAAAAATCCTATTTCTCCGTGTACAATGTGGAAAATCAATTAAACAGAGTTAGCTTAGCACTTATTATAAAAATCAAGTTGCAAGTTTGTAGACATACATTAACTGAGTCCTTCCCCAACTTTGGTTTTAAAGGTCAGTCCAAATGGACAGAGAATGAGGAGCAGTTAAGGTACCTGAACTTAACTTGGGAACCTTATCCCAGCTCTAAATCTGAAAGTTCATCAACACAATCACAAAATGGCTTGGGTTGGAAGGGACCTTCAAAATCGTCCAGTTCCAACCCCCTGCCATGGGCAAGGACATTTCCCACTGGATCTGGTTCCTCGGAGCCCCATCCAACCTGGCCTGGGATGAACAGAGGTTTGTACCAATGAAAAGACAAGCCACATAATCAATGTTTCATATCTGCCAAAAATCTGGCATGACAATATCACTAAAATTTAGTTGCATGCACATGACTGTACCCAAAACCACACAAACTAATTAATCACCAATAACTCACTGGGTGCTAAGAATGAACCAGTAGCAGGGAAGATTTTTATGCTTAAGGAAGAAAATTTGAAGGACAAATGTGCAGCTGGAAATGTGGAGACCTTCAGGATGGTGCAAGGCATGGTCCTGGAGCTCCATTGGGAAGAATTTTGCCAGTGTTTCCATACTGATACCCAACCCCTGTCCCCTGGTGGCATTATGCACTCCATAAGTATTAGGATCTTGTTAAATCAGTTAAAAACACAAACCCTGTCTGTTCACATAGATCAGAGATTTAGCAAGATGTGCTGGATACATTTTAAAGCTGATATTTATAACTTCTCCCAGTGATTTCCTTCACAGAAAATATTTAGTGGCCACTTCTCTAACCTTTGGGGAAGTGAACACATTCCATTAGCAATCCTTGCAGAGGCCTGATGTTGTGTCCCAAGTGTTTCATTCATATCAAATATTTACCTCCATTTACCTCCTCAACATGATTTTGCATATTGTCATTTCCTGACCACAGTGAAGGACAGGAGCAAGCCCTGGGCAGGCAAAGAGTGGCTCACAGGTAGCACTGGTGTAAAGCAATAAAACCAGAGGCACTGAATGTGGCCCAGAGAGCTAAAGATGCCTTTTCCTTCACTGACTCTGCTTTTCAGTGGGATCTTTTCCAGTTGCATGGGCTGAACTGTTAAAGCTTGGGTGCCTGAAATTAGTTATGCAGCACCACACATAACAAATTAGGCAAGGAAGAGCAGCTGACTCTTCCATTAGAGTCAGAAATGGCTAAAGGTTTTCAGCAGCTCTGTGAGAGAGGTATTTCCTTAAGCAGCAGGTTCTTAAATAACTTTTGTTGGCATTTTTTCTAAAGGTTGAGTTTGACTTCTTATTGTCACATCTTTCTTCTGCTGCTCACTGATTTGCTGCACAAGGTATGAGAGGAGCTGGGTACCTAAGGATGAGCCCTGGAGAAGCCAACAGCCTGAGCAGAGGACTGACTGAAAGAGCAAGAAATGTGAGAGAAAAATGAATCTGTGTTCATAGTTCTAAATCATATGAACATTTCTACACTTTGTGTCACCCAGGGATCTTTCACCTTCCCAGGGGATTGAGTTCCACTGGCAAGAGAGATTAGGCTGTGAATTTTCTGTGAAACACTGGGATTTTAGGGGATGAACTTTCCAGCACCATCACATGAGTAGTTCACTGAAAAGAAAGAAGGTTTTCCTGGAAAACAATCAAGATATCAGGGAGAAGTGGACTCCTCTTCCATTAAGAAGCAGCTGGGGAAACATTCTTCATAGTCCATGCTGGGATTTAGCAATTTTTACTCAAGATTAAGAAATTATTTAAGAACAAGGCCTTATTTTGCCTGTATCTTCACTTTCACACTTACCAGACTGAGGTAATTATATTCAGCCACTCTGATATGTCTAAGAAAACAAGAACTTGTAAGATAATAGAAAAGTCTGGCATTATTATTTCTAATTTTGAAGTGATTTAGATGTTTATAACCAGAGGTTTGCTCTCTTATACAACCTGGAGAGTGAAATCAGTTTGAATGTGTTTAAATTATTGAACTTTTAAAAAACTCCTCGCAAAAAAATTGGAGATATTGACTACATAATCATGACCTGAAATTTAAACACTGTTAATTTGAGGCTTATAAAGTATTGCCAAGCTTTCTTGAATTTTGCATTGTCTAATGCCACAAAGATTTGTTTATGCTACTATATTTGAAGCTGGTTATCAGGCAGAATCAATTCTTTCCTTTGTACAGGAATGATGTCAGATGAATGTAGCAGATGGCAAAATTCAATATTGCCAATGTGATCTGCAATGCTAAGAAAGTTTCAGTTCAGAGATCTTAAAATTCTTCATAAAGCAGTGCCACCCCTATTTGTGGGTAAATAAACTCAACAGACCAGCCAGAGTTTCAAAGGTAAGGACACAGGTAACTTGTAGTGGTGCAAAGTTATATTTATGTGACTTTGTCAGAGCCAGGAGCTGAACTGATTTCAGACCCAAGTTCCAAATCTCATGTGCTCAGAATCATACCCTGTGCATAATAGAGATAATCCCATATGTGTCTGTCAGAAAGCCTGCTAGAGAGTTTGAAACAAATCCATCCTGCCATTCCAGAGTTAGCTCTGGGTGAAAGTTATGCGTGTCTCTATAAAACAAAACTCTGGTCATAAATTTGTTCGGCTTTTAAGCTGTCTCTGTCAAAAAGGAAAAGTTTGGAGCTTTAAACTTGATTTACAGTTTTTCAGTTATTAAATTTGCCTGGAGAAAGAAAGGGGTTTGACTGCTAAAAAGTGAGGAGTGCTCAGCAGTTCCATACCAGACACGAGCAGCGCAAAGGCTGGAGCTGCGCAGATGGGATCCCACCAGATGTGAGATGCACAACTCAGCCCAGCAGTGAGAGATCTTGGATCCACACAGGGTTCATCTGGAAGCTGCTGGAGCTGAAAGATACACACTGAAAACTCTAAACTGGCTCTCTGTGTTCCCTGGGCAGCCTTGCAGCAGCCTGTTCCTCCCCGAGCATTGGCACATCTGCGCAGCAGCTTCTGGGCGCAATCACCTGCGCCGAGCTGAACTGAAAATCCTTCATTCTCCTTGACACGAGCAAGATGATGTAAGCAAGAGAACAGAGCTGAAAAAGCCTGTGAGAGCAGAGCAGAGCATCGAATGTACAGCCTGAGTCCTGGGCTAAATAATTATCTCCGGGTATTTGTATTATTTGCATAATTAAAAAGTTTGGCTGGGTTTCCGACACGCCGTCTCCTACATCGGGGAGATGGTGGGGGCCAGTTAATCAGCAGGAGGAAAGTGAAGGTTAATGAATTGTTATTCAGATGGTGCAGGCCCTGTGAGATTTGTGGATAATTGATACCATTTGGGAGCTAAGGCAGAGTGGAAGACGAGAGAGGAGCTGCTGCAGCAGCTAGACTGGAAAAGAGCAAGCAAATGATAACTTAGCAATTATCATTTTGATGGGTTTGTTTGTCTTTTTTTTTTTAAAACTTCTTTCTCTGTCTCATTCTTTTCAAATTTTTGTTTGTTTGTTTTCAGTTCTCTCATACATTCAGTACAATTAAGACAGATGCAAAAGAATAATTAAAAAAAATTTAAATATCTGGCAAAACACAATGGCCTTAGAAATCTCATCTGGAAAATTGCCACGTGGAGGGTAGAAAAGATAAATTAGTGTGTGCTGGAAGAGTGATAGCAGCATCAGGTTTCAGAAGTTCCTTTCACTTCAGCATGGGGTTTTTTCAGCAGGTGAAATTCCCCTTTTGCAGAAGGCCAGGGCAAGCCCTGTGCACCATTATTCACTATTATATCACTATTGCTGATTGCTCACGCTGTGCAAACATTTCAAGGACATGAACCTGAGCACCACTGCATTCAGCATTGTCCAAAAAGCTCATATCCCAAGGACACTCCTGTTTTAAGCAAGAAATCAGCACGAGAAGAAACCCCTGAGGTGACCTAAAGCTACAAAAGGTGAATAAAAGAAGCCACATCTCCTGAACTGGCCCACTATAAATCAGCAACTTTAAACTTCTGAACCACATTGCAAGGGGTCACCAAGCCATCAGAATTTGACAACATAAGGGAGATATGAGAAACACCACTGAGAGAATTCTGTCCAGGCACAGCTTTGAGATGACTGTGATTAAAGATTGGCAAGAAGGAAGTGTTATCTGTTTTGGACATGTGTCCTTTCAAAGAAAATTATTTATAATTTAATTCAGATAAAATTCTTTCTAATTTAAACTATTTATTTTAAAATACTTATAATTTAGGCCAGGCAATATCCTAATAATGGAATTATTTAGGGACCCAAAATAAACCTCAAGGAGATCTTTGACAGTGGCTGCTTACCAAGATCACTTTGAGACATTTCACAGACACATTTCAAATGCTTACTTCTGGCCCACAGTCAAAACCATGTCAACAAACAAGTTGGGGTTTTTTTTATCAGTACAGAGACAGAACAAAAAGATATTTTAGCATCAGTGTTGTTCTTAGGTAAAACTGGTGATTTTAATGTATAGGACTTCCTCATCTTTTAAACAATCATTTTTGGGGGTCCCAAGTTTCCTGAATGGAAATCTGTCCATTCTCTGCTGCTCCCACTCCAAAATCAAAAGGTCTGGGTGTTGAAAATTTGGCCTTCTGAGGGTGAGCAGTTTGTGAAGGACTGAAATCTGTGCTCCACACTGAGAGGTGGAGAGGAAAGCAGGGTAGGCATAAATTGCTTCTGTTTGTTGCTTCCCATTTAGATGGAATCACAGAACTGAGGAATGGTTTGGGCTGGAGGGAACCTTAAAGATCATCTTGTTCCAACCCCCTACAGGAACACCCTTCACTAGACCAAGTTGCTCCAAGCCTGAAGTTAATACTGAAAATTATGTGTAGCAAAGAGTCTCAGAATTATTTTTCTCTAAGACATCTCATGGTGGCTGTGATAGAAATGNCCCCTACAGGAACACCCTTCACTAGACCAAGTTGCTCCAAGCCTGAAGTTAATACTGAAAATTATGTGTAGCAAAGAGTCTCAGAATTATTTTTTTTCTAACACATCTCATGGTGGCTGTGATAGAAACGTGAGATCTGTAGGTACAGAGTAAGTCTGAGTCCAAAAGGTTTTGATGTACCATATAATAAAGGAGATTATGCCATGGCTTCAGCTTATGGGTCTTGGCAAAAGAGATGCAAAGCACTGCTCAGGCACTGGAAGAGGCTGCCCAGGGAGGTGCTGGAGTCACCACTTCTGGAACTGCCCAGAGGTGTGTGGGTGTGGCTCCTGAGGAGAGCATTTGGGGCTGGACACGGTGATATTGGATAAATGTTTAGAATTCATGAACTTGAGGTCTTTTCCAAACCTAATAATATTGTCATTCTGTGAAAACACTGAGAACTCTGAGATTTAGTCTGAATTTAGGAAAAGCTGACGTTGATCTGTAAGACATGCCTAATGAATTAGTAAAGCCTAGTCTACACACCAGCTAAGAGGAAGAGGAATCCAGTACAGCTGAATCTGACTGGAAGGAAAGAGATGATTTCCTTATGTTACCATTAGTTGTTGCCTTCCTGGAAAATCTGCACATTGCTACCAGTGAAAATTTGTAGCACCCCCTCAAGAATTTGGATTCTTTGTCATGGTTTAGCAGCAAACCCACACGACTTCTGCCCAAATGAATGAGATCATGATATTTA